>OW121743.1:59382316-59515938 GCA_933228675.1 Stomorhina lunata | reverse complement strand
AACCATTAATATTGTGAGTTAACATGTTCCGAGAGTTGTCCCATAAGATCGATTAAAATGGGTTAGGATTACGGGCTAGTAACCCTCTCTTGAAAAAAAAAAATACAATGAAGAGATAAAATTAGAATTGAAATGTCCCCACTACCTAATGTTAGAGGAGGATGTCCGAAACTTCGATAGAAAGACCAAGTAGAGGAAAATTTTTCAAAGCTTGGCCTATAAAATTGGAGAATATTCGCACAAGATCGAAATCCATGGAATTCTAAAATATGCTCGGACTTTGACCTTAACAGGTTGTAACATTTAAGTAAGTAAGAGTCAATCTTATGTAAAAACTTATACAAAAAAGAAGATTTAAATTGTTTAAGTTTAAAATAATTTTAAAAAGTTTGAATATAATTACAAAAAATCGTATAAAAATATTTTTCCAAAAATTACAACAAAGCAAAAAAAAGCAGGGAAAAACAAAGTTATTTTCACATGATTTTGGATCTAAAATAAAAATTGTTTATATTAATTATAAGCTGCTAAGTTTTCAACATATGAAGTAGCTCAGTGGAAGAGTCTCTGCCTAGCAGTCGGAGGGTCTGGGTTCGAGCCCCCATGGTATCATAAAAAAAATTTTGTACTTCGTTTAAAAATATATGTTTTTAATAAAACAACAACAAAAAAGTTGTTGCTGTTGTTGTTGTTGCTTTCAAATTGCTTACCCAAGTCATTACTTTTCTGTAATTGGTAAGTACTTGACTCCAATGACATCCCCATGTTAATGTAATGACTTAAACAGCGAATGAGTAAGTAGTTCGTGTTCAATAGTTTAACTGTTTAATTCATTATTTGGTAATGAAAAGTTTTACTGGGGTGTTTCAAAAATAATTTCTTTCGAATCGAATTACGCGGTAATCCCCCTGTAACTTTTAACATTAGTTATACATTGTTTTTTCCAAACAACATTTATGTTATGTAAAGGGTGGGCAAATTCGAGGTTAGGAAGTAAATTGGCTTTTAAAACACATTTTTTGACAAAAAACAAAATTCATCATATTATATAATTCCAAATTTGATCTGAAAATCAAACGGTAATTAATCGACAGCTTAATAAATTTGTTAATGAGAATTAAACATTAAAAAATCATATAAATAGAAATAATCACATAATCATCTAAAATGTTTTTGTGCGTAGGTGTGTACAAATACGATTATCTTTAACGATAAAATGTTTTTAAAACGTAAATATGAATGAACAACACGGGAGTATTATTTAAAAAAAAAAATAAAAATTATCATATTTTTCACAGAATCACAAAAACCTATGTATACTTCAGAAGCTCCCCAAAGATGATTACTAGAAGTTATAAACAATCGTATCAAAAAGAATAAGAAATATGATACATATTAATAACTTAATACATATTAAATAAAATATATTTTATCAGGCCTTTTAGGCCTTTTTTCGATAGCTGAATCTGAAAATAGTCAAATATAGGCAAAATTCAGGCATGTCATAAATTCCATTCGGAATTGAAACCATTCCGTAGTTGAATTCCAATCGAAATGGTTTTAGGTTCTATACATTCCGAAAAATTTTAAATGTCAAAAATCATTGCAAACACGATTTTTAATACCCTTCACCATCATAGGTGGAAAGGGTATTATAAGTTTGTGCTGATGTTTGTAACGCATAGAAATATTTGTCTTAGACCCACCTTTTAGTATACCAATAGACTTAGAATCACTTTCTGAGTCGATTTAGCGATGTCCGTCCGTCCGTCCGTCTGGCTGGCTGGCTGGACGGCTGGCTGGACCCCATGTAAACCTTGTAATCAAACTACAGATAATTTGATGAAATTTGGCACAGATAATTTTTTTGATAATGAGACCATGGCTATTGAAATTGGTCAAAATCGGTCCATTATTTATGGTACCTCCCATAGGTCCCACTTCCTGGAATTGCTATATTGGCCACAAATATCAATATTCATGAAATTTAAAACAGATACTGCTTATGTAAACTTAAATCACTGTACCAAATTTCGTTGAAATCGGTCCACATTTGACCATAGTTCCCATACAAACTCTTCTTCAAAAACGCACTAAATGAGACAAAAAATCACTAAAACGCTCGTAAATCTAAAGATAATGAAAATTTTAAGTTTATTTTTTGCATACATAATTTTGTAACCCTAGCTCTCATATAAGTCCAAATGACGGAAACAGGTTGAATATATACGTTTTGAGAAAATGTTTGTATGATGGCAAAATTTTGCAAATATTTGTCTTTATACAGGAAAAATAAAACCTTTGACCTTAGTGGTGAAGGGTATCGTACGGTCGGCTTGACCGACTATAGCGCTTTCTTACTTGTTTTTCATACAAAATTGAAATTTTTCATAAAAAAAACTTTAAATGGCTGTAACTTTGTTATTATGCGTTTAAATGGAAATCTAACGAAATTTTGGGATCACTAAAATTTTTCATAAATTTTTTTTTTTTTTCATACAAAATCGAAATTTTCAATAAAAAAACTTTAAATGGCTGTAACTTTGATATTATGCGTTTAAATGGAAATCTAACGAAATTTTGGGATCACTAAAATTTTTCATAAAAAAATTTTTTTTTTCATACAAAATCGAAATTTTTCATAAAAAAAAACTTTAAATGGCTGTAACTTTGTTATTATGCGTTTAAATGGAAATCTAACGAAATTTTGGGATCACTAAAATTTTTCATAAAAAAATGTTTTTTTTCATACAAAATCGAAATTTTTCATAAAAAACTTTAAATGCCTGTAACTTTGTTATTATGCGTTTAAATGGAAATCTAACGAAATTTTGGGATCACTAAAATTTTTCATGAAAAAAATTTTTTTTTTCAAACAAAATCGAAATTTTTCATAAAAAAACTTTAAATGACTGTAACTTCGTTATTATGCGTTTAAATGGAAATCTAACGAAATTTTGGGATCACAAAAATTTTTCACAAAAAAATTTTTTTTTTCATAAAAATTGAAATTTTTCATAAAAAAACTTTAAATGGCTGTAACTTTGTTATTATGCGTTTAAATGGAAATCTAACGAAATTTTGGGATCACTAAAATTTTTCATGAAAAAAATTTTTTTTTTCAAACAAAATCGAAATTTTTCATAAAAAAACTTTAAATGACTGTAACTTCGTTATTATGCGTTTAAATGGAAATCTAACGAAATTTTGGGATCACAAAAATTTTTCACAAAAAAATTTTTTTTTTCATAAAAATTGAAATTTTTCATAAAAAAACTTTAAATGGCTGTAACTTTGTTATTATGCGTTTAAATGGAAATCTAACGAAATTTTGGGATCACTAAAATTTTTCATGAAAAAAATTTTTTTTTTCATACAAAATCGAAATTTTTCATAAAAAAACTTTAAATGGCTGTAACTTTGTTATTATGCCTTTAAATTGAAATCTAACGAAATTTTGGCAACACTAAAATTTTTCATGAAAAACTTTTTTTTCATACAAAATCGAAATTTTTCATAAAAAAACTTTACATGGCTGTAACTTTGTTATTATGCGTTTAAATAGAAATCTAACGAAATTTTGGGATCACTAAAATTTTTCATAAAAAATTTTTTTTTTTTCATACAAAATCGAAATTTTTCATAAAAAAACTTTAAATGGCTGTAACTTTGTTATTATGCGTTTAAATGGAAATCTAACGAAATTCATAAAAAAAATTTTTTTTTTCATAAAAAAAACTTTAAATGGCTGTAACTTTGTTATTATGCGTTTAAATGGAAATCTAACGAAATTCATAAAAAAAATTTTTTTTTTCATAAAAAAAACTTTAAATGGCTGTAACTTTGTTATTATGCGTTTAAATGGAAATCTAACGAAATTTTGGGATCACTAAAATTTTTCATAAAAAAATTTTTTTTTTTCATACAAAATCGAAATTTTTCATAAAAAAACTTTAAATGGCTGTAACTTTGTTATTATGCGTTATTATGGAAATCTAACGAAATTTTTTTCATACAAAATCGAAATTTTTCATAAGAAAAACTTTAAATGGCTGTAACTTTGTTATTATGCGTTTAAATGGAAATCTAACGAAATTTTGGGATCACTAAAATTTTTCATAAAAATTTTTTTTTTCGTACAAAATTGAAATTTTTCATAAAAAAACTTTAAATGACTGTAACTATGTTATTATGCGTTTAAATGGAAATCTAACGAAATTTTGGGATCACTAAAATTTTTCATGAAAAATTTTTTTTTTCATACAAAATCGAAATTTTTCATAAAAAAAAACTTTAAATGGCTGTAACTTTGTTATTATGCGTTTAAATGGAAATCTAACGAAATTTTGGGATCACAAAAATTTTTCACAAAAAAATTTTTTTTTTCATAAAAATTGAAATTTTTCATAAAAAAACTTTACATGGCTGTAACTTTGTTATTATGCGTTTAAATAGAAATCTAACGAAATTTTGGGATCACTAAAATTTTTCACAAAAAAATTTTTTTTTTCATACAAAATCGAAATTTTTCATAAAAAAACTTTAAATGGCTGTAACTTTGTTATTATGCGTTTAAATTGAAATCTAACGAAATTTTGGCAACACTAAAATTTTTCATGAAAAACTTTTTTTTCATACAAAATCGAAATTTTTCATAAAAAAACTTTACATGGCTGTAACTTTGTTATTATGCGTTTAAATAGAAATCTAACGAAATTTTGGGATCACTAAAATTTTTCATAAAAAATTTTTTTTTTCATACAAAATCGAAATTTTTCATAAAAAAAAAATTTAAATGGCTGTAACTTTGTTATTATGCGTTTAAATGGAAATCTAACGAAATTTTGGGATCACTAAAATTTTTCATAAAAAAATTTTTTTTTTTTCATACAAAATCGAAATTTTTCATAAAAAAACTTTAAATGGCTGTAACTTTGTTATTATGCGTTATTATGGAAATCTAACGAAATTTTTTTCATACAAAATCGAAATTTTTCATGCGTTTAAATCTAACGAAATTTTGGGATCACAAAAATTTTTCATAAAAAAAATTTTTTTTTCATACAATGTCGAAATTTTTCATAAGAAAACTTTAAATGGCTGTAACTTTGTTATTATGCGTTTAAATGGAAATCTAACGAAATTTTGGGATCACTAAAATTTTTCATAAAAAAAAATTTTTTTTCATACAAAGTCGAAATTTTTCATAAAAACATGGCTGTAACTTTGTTATTATGCGTTTAAATGGAAATCTAACGAAATTTTGGGATCACTAAAATTTTTCATGAAAAAAATTTTTTTTTTCAAACAAAATCGAAATTTTTCATAAAAAAACTTTAGATGGCTGTAACTTCGTTATTATGCGTTTAAATGGAAATCTAACGAAATTTTGGGATCACAAAAATTTTTCACAAAAAAATTTTTTTTTTCATAAAAATTGAAATTTTTCATAAAAAAACTTTAAATGGCTGTAACTTTGTTATTATGCGTTTAAATGGAAATCTAACGAAATTTTGGGATCACTAAAATTTTTCATAAAAAATTTTTTTTTTTTTTCAAACAAAATCGAAATTTTTCATAAAAAAACTTTAAATGGCTGTAACTTCGTTATTATGCGTTTAAATGGAAATCTAACGAAATTGTGGGATCACAAAAATTTTTCACAAAAAAATTTTTTTTTTCATAAAAATTGAAATTTTTCATAAAAAAACTTTAAATGGCTGTAACTTTGTTATTATGCGTTTAAATGGAAATCTAACGAAATTTTGGGATCACCAAAATTTTTCATAAAAAAATTTTTTCATACAAAATCGAAATTTTTCATAAAAAAACTTTAAATGGTTGTAAATTTGTTATTATGCGTTTAAATGGAAATCTAACGAAATTTTGGGATCACTAAAATTTTTCATAAAAAATTTTTTTTTTCATACAAAATCGAAATTTTTCATAAAAAAACTTTAAATGGTTGTAAATTTGTTATTATGCGTTTAAATGGAAATCTAACGAAATTTTGGGATCACAAAAATTTTTCATAAAAAAATTTTTTTTTCATACAAAATCGAAATTTTTCATAAGAAAATTTTAAATGGCTGTAACTTTGTTATTATGCGTTTAAATGGAAATCTAACGAAATTTTGGGATCACTAAAATTTTTCATAAAAATTTTTTTTTTTTCGTACAAAATTGAAATTTTTCATAAAAAAACTTTAAATGGCTGTAACTTTGTTATTATGCGTTTAAATGGAAATCTAACGAAATTTTGGGATCACTCAAATTTTTCATAAAAAAATTTTTTTTCATACAAAATCGAAATTTTTCATAAAAAAAACTTTAAATGGCTGTAACTTTGTTATTATGCGTTTAAATGGAAATCTAACGAAATTTTGGGATCATAAAAAAAATTTTTTTTCATACAAAATCGAAATTTTTCATAAAAAAAAACTTTAAATGGCTGTAACTTTGTTATTATGCGTTTAAATGGAAATCTAACGAAATTTTGGGATCACTAAAATTTTTCATAAAAATTTTTTTTTTCATACAAAATTGAAATTTTTCATAATTGTTATTATGCGTTTAAATGGAAATCTAACGAAATTTTGGGATCATAAAAAAAATTTTTTTTCATACAAAATCGAAATTTTTCATAAAAAAAAACTTTAAATGGCTGTAACTTTGTTATTATGCGTTTAAATGGAAATCTAACGAAATTTTGGGATCACTAAAATTTTTCATAAAAATTTTTTTTTTCATACAAAATTGAAATTTTTCATAAAAAAACTTTAAATGGCTGTAACTTTGTTATTATGCGTTTAAATGGAAATCTAACGAAATTTTGGGATCACTAAAATTTTTCATAAAAAAAAAAATTTTTTCATACAAAATCGAAATTTTTTATAAAAAAACTTTAAATGGCTGTAACTTTGTTATTATGCGTTTAAATGGAAATCTAACGAAATTTTGGGATCACTAAAATTTTTCATGAAAAAATTTTTTTTTTTCAAACAAAATCGAAATTTTTCATAAAAAAACTTTAAATGGCTGTAACTTCGTTATTATGCGTTTAAATGGAAATCTAACGAAATTTTGGGATCACAAAAATTTTTCACAAAAAAATTTTTTTTTTCATAAAAATTGAAATTTTTCATAAAAAAACTTTAAATGGCTGTAACTTTGTTATTATGCGTTTAAATGGAAATCTAACGAAATTTTGGGATCACTAAAATTTTTCATAAAAAAATTTTTTTTTCATACAAAATCGAAATTTTTCATAAAAAAACTTTAAATGGCTGTAACTTTGTTATTATGCGTTTAAATGGAAATCTAACGAAATTTTGGGATCACTAAAATTTTTCATAAAAAAAATTTTTTTTTCATACAAAATCGAAATTTTTTATAAAAAAACTTTAAATGACTGTAACTTTGTTATTATGCGTTTAAATGGGATCACTAAAATTTTTCATAAAAAAATTTTTTCATACAAAATCGAAATTTTTCATAAAAAAACTTTAAATGGCTGTAACTTTGTTATTATGCGTTTAAATGGAAATCTAACGAAATTTTGGGATCACTAAAATTTTTCATAAAAAAAAAATTTTTTTCATACAAAATCGAAATTTTTTATAAAAAAACTTTAAATGGCTGTAACTTTGTTATTATGCGTTTAAATGGAAATCTAACGAAATTTTGGGATCACTAAAATTTTTCATAAAAAAATTTTTTTTTCATACAAAATCGAAATTTTTCATAAAAAAACTTTAAATGGCTGTAACTTTGTTATTATGCGTTTAAATGGAAATCTAACGAAATTTTGGGATCACTAAAATTTTTCATAAAAATTTTTTTTTTTCATACAAAATTGAAATTTTTCATAAAAAAACTTTAAATGGCTGTAACTTTGTTATTATGCGTTTAAATGGAAATCTAACGAAATTTTGGGATCACTAAAATTTTTCATAAAAAAATTTTTTTTTCATACAAAATCGAAATTTTTCATAAAAAAACTTTAAATGGCTGTAACTTTGTTATTATGCGTTTAAATGGAAATCTAACGAAATTTTGGGATCACTAAAATTTTTCATAAAAATTTTTTTTTTTTCATACAAAATTGAAATTTTTCATAAAAAAACTTTAAATGGCTGTAACTTTGTTATTATGCGTTTAAATGGAAATCTAACGAAATTTTGGGATCACTAAAATTTTTCATAAAAAAAAATTTTTTTTCATACAAAGTCGAAATTTTTCATAAAAAAACTTTAAATGGCTTTAACTTTGTTATTATGCGTTTAAATGGAAATCTAACGAAATTTTGGGATCACTAAAATTTTTCATAAAAAAAAATTTTTTTCATACAAAGTCGAAATTTTTCATAAAAAAACTTTAAATGGCTGTAACTTTGTTATTATGCGTTTAAATGGAAATCTAACGAAATAATGGGATCACTAAAATTTTTCATGAAAATTTTTTTTTTTCATACAAAATCGAAATTTTTCATAAAAAAAACTTTAAATGGCTGTAACTTTGTTATTATGCGTTTAAATGGAAATCTAACGAAATTTTGGGATTACTAAAATTTTTGATAAAAAATTTTTTTTTTTTCGTACAAAATTGAAATTTTTCATAAAAAAACTTTAAATGGCTGTAACTTTGGTATTATGCGTTTAAATGGAAATCTAACGAAATTTTGGGATCACTAAAATTTTCATAAAAAAAAAATTTTTTTCATACAAAATCGAAATTTTTTATAAAAAAACTTTAAATGGCTGTAACTTTGTTATTATGCGTTTAAATGGAAATCTAACGAAATTTTGGGATCACTAAAATTTTTCATGAAAAAATTTTTTTTTCATACAAAATCGAAATTTTTCATAAAAAAAACTTTAAATGGCTGTAACTTTGTTATTATGCGTTTAAATGGAAATCTAACGAAATTTTGGGATCACTAAAATTTTTCATAAAAAAAAAATTTTTTTCATACAAAATCGAAATTTTTTATAAAAAAACTTTAAATGGCTGTAACTTTGTTATTATGCGTTTAAATGGAAATCTAACGAAATTTTGGGATCACTAAAATTTTTCATAAAAAAATTTTTTTTTCATACAAAATCGAAATTTTTCATAAAAAAACTTTAAATGGCTGTAACTTTGTTATTATGCGTTTAAATGGAAATCTAACGAAATTTTGGGATCACTAAAATTTTTCATAAAAATTTTTTTTTTTCATACAAAATTGAAATTTTTCATAAAAAAACTTTAAATGGCTGTAACTTTGTTATTATGCGTTTAAATGGAAATCTAACGAAATTTTGGGATCACTAAAATTTTTCATAAAATTTTTTTTTTTCATACAAAATTGAAATTTTTCATAAAAAAACTTTAAATGGCTGTAACTTTGTTATTATGCGTTTAAATGGAAATCTAACGAAATTTTGGGATCACTAAAATTTTTCATAAAAAATTTTTTTTTTCATACAAAATCGAAATTTTTCATAAAAAAACTTTAAATGGCTGTAACTTTGTTATTATGCGTTTAAATGGAAATCTAACGAAATTTTGGGATCACTAAAATTTTTCATAAAAATTTTTTTTTTCATACAAAATTGAAATTTTTCATAAAAAAACTTTAAATGGCTGTAACTTTGTTATTATGCGTTTAAATGGAAATCTAACGAAATTTTGGGATCACTAAAATTTTTCATAAAAAAATATTTTTTTCATACAAAATCGAAATTTTTCATAAAAAAACTTTAAATGGCTGTAACTTTGTTATTATGCGTTTAAATGGAAATCTAACGAAATTTTGGGATCACTAAAATTTTTCATAAAAATTTTTTTTTCATACAAAATTGAAATTTTTCATAAAAAAACTTTAAATGGCTGTAACTTTGTTATTATGCGTTTAAATGGAAATCTAACGAAATTTTGGGATCACTAAAATTTTTCATAAAATTTTTTTTTTTTCATACAAAATTGAAATTTTTCATAAAAAAACTTTAAATGGCTGTAACTTTGTTATTATGCGTTTAAATGGAAATCTAACGAAATTTTGGGATCACTAAAATTTTTCATAAAAAAAATTTTCTTTCATACAAAGTCGAAATTTTTCATAAAAAAACTTTAAATGGCTTTAACTTTGTTATTATGCGTTTAAATGGAAATCTAACGAAATTTTGGGATCACTAAAATTTTTCATAAAAAAAATTTTTTTTCATACAAAGTCGAAATTTTTCATAAAAAAACTTTAAATGGCTGTAACTTTGTTATTATGCGTTTAAATGGAAATCTAACGAAATTTTGGGATCACTAAAATTTTTCATGAAAATTTTTTTTTTTCATACAAAATCGAAATTTTTCATAAAAAAAACTTTAAATGGCTGTAACTTTGTTATTATGCGTTTAAATGGAAATCTAACGAAATTTTGGGATTACTAAAATTTTTGATAAAAAATTTTTTTTTTTCGTACAAAATTGAAATTTTTCATAAAAAAACTTTAAATGGCTGTAACTTTGGTATTATGCGTTTAAATGGAAATCTAACGAAATTTTGGGATCACTAAAATTTTCATAAAAAAAAAATTTTTTTCATACAAAATCGAAATTTTTTATAAAAAAACTTTAAATGGCTGTAACTTTGTTATTATGCGTTTAAATGGAAATCTAACGAAATTTTGGGATCACTAAAATTTTTCATGAAAAAATTTTTTAAATGGAAATCTAACGAAATTTTGGGATCACAAAAATTTTTCACAAAAAAATTTTTTTTTTTCATAAAAATTGAAATTTTTCATAAAAAAACTTTAAATGGCTGTAACTTTGTTATTATGCGTTTAAATGGAAATCTAACGAAATTTTGGGATCACTAAAATTTTTCATAAAAAAAAAAATTTTTCATACAAAATCGAAATTTTTTATAAAAAAACTTTAAATGGCTGTAACTTTGTTATTATGCGTTTAAATGGAAATCTAACGAAATTTTGGGATCACTAAAATTTTTCATAAAAAATTTTTTTTTTTCATACAAAATCGAAATTTTTCATAAAAAAAACTTTAAATGGCTGTAACTTTGTTATTATGCGTTTAAATGGAAATCTAACGAAATTTTGGGATCACTAAAATTTTTCATAAATTTTTTTTTTTTTTTTCGTAAAAAATTGAAATTTTTCATAAAAAAAACTTTAAATGGCTGTAACTTTGTTATTATGCGTTTAAATGGAAATCTAACGAAATTTTGGGATCACTAAAATTTTTCATAAAAAAAAAAATTTTTTCATACAAAATCGAAATTTTTTATAAAAAAACTTTAAATGGCTGTAACTTTGTTATTATGCGTTTAAATGGAAATCTAACGAAATTTTGGGATCACTAAAATTTTTCTTAAAAAAATTTTTTTTTTCATACAAAATCGAAATTTTTCATAAAAAAACTTTAAATGGCTGTAACTTTGTTATTATGCGTTTAAATGGAAATCTAACGAAATTTTGGGATCACTAAAATTTTTCATAAAAAAAAATTTTTTTCATATAAAATCGAAATTTTTCATAAAAAAACTTTAAATTGCTGTAACTTTGTTATTATGCGTTTAAATGGAAATCTAACGAAATTTTGGGATCACTAAAATTTTTCATAAAAAAAAAAAATTTTTCATACAAAATCGAAATTTTTTATAAAAAAACTTTAAATGGCTGTAACTTTGTTATTATGCGTTTAAATGGAAATCTAACGAAATTTTGGGATCACTAAAATTTTTCATAAAATTTTTTTTTTCATACAAAATTGAAATTTTTCATAAAAAAACTTTAAATGGCTGTAACTTTGTTATTATGCGTTTAAATGGAAATTTAACGAAATTTTGGGATCACTAAAATTTTTCATAAAAATTTTTTTTTTTCATACAAAATTGAAATTTTTCATAAAAAAACTTTAAATGGCTGTAACTTTGTTATTATGCGTTTAAATGGAAATCTAACGAAATTTTGGGATCACTAAAATTTTTCATAAAAAAAAAATTTTTTTCATACAAAATCGAAATTTTTTATAAAAAAACTTTAAATGGCTGTAACTTTGTTATTATGCGTTTAAATGGAAATCTAACGAAATTTTGGGATCACTAAAATTTTTCATAAAAAAATTTTTTTTTCATACAAAATCGAAATTTTTCATAAAAAAACTTTAAATGGCTGTAACTTTGTTATTATGCGTTTAAATGGAAATCTAACGAAATTTTGGGATCACTAAAATTTTTCATAAAAATTTTTTTTTTTCATACAAAATTGAAATTTTTCATAAAAAAACTTTAAATGGCTGTAACTTTGTTATTATGCGTTTAAATGGAAATCTAACGAAATTTTGGGATCACTAAAATTTTTCATAAAAATTTTTTTTTTTCATACAAAATTGAAATTTTTCATAAAAAAACTTTAAATGGCTGTAACTTTGTTATTATGCGTTTAAATGGAAATCTAACGAAATTTTGGGATCACTAAAATTTTTCATAAAAAAATTTTTTTTTCATACAAAATCGAAATTTTTCATAAAAAAACTTTAAATGGCTGTAACTTTGTTATTATGCGTTTAAATGGAAATCTAACGAAATTTTGGGATCACTAAAATTTTTCATAAAAATTTTTTTTTTCATACAAAATTGAAATTTTTCATAAAAAAACTTTAAATGGCTGTAACTTTGTTATTATGCGTTTAAATGGAAATCTAACGAAATTTTGGGATCACTAAAATTTTTCATAAAAAAATATTTTTTTCATACAAAATCGAAATTTTTCATAAAAAAACTTTAAATGGCTGTAACTTTGTTATTATGCGTTTAAATGGAAATCTAACGAAATTTTGGGATCACTAAAATTTTTCATAAAAATTTTTTTTTCATACAAAATTGAAATTTTTCATAAAAAAACTTTAAATGGCTGTAACTTTGTTATTATGCGTTTAAATGGAAATCTAACGAAATTTTGGGATCACTAAAATTTTTCATAAAAATTTTTTTTTTTCGTACAAAATTGAAATTTTTCATAAAAAAACTTTAAATGGCTGTAACTTTGTTATTATGCGTTTAAATGGAAATCTAACGAAATTTTGGGATCACTAAAATTTTTCATAAAAAAAAATTTTTTTTCATACAAAGTCGAAATTTTTCATAAAAAAACTTTAAATGGCTTTAACTTTGTTATTATGCGTTTAAATGGAAATCTAACGAAATTTTGGGATCACTAAAATTTTTCATAAAAAAAAATTTTTTTCATACAAAGTCGAAATTTTTCATAAAAAAACTTTAAATGGCTGTAACTTTGTTATTATGCGTTTAAATGGAAATCTAACGAAATTTTGGGATCACTAAAATTTTTCATGAAAAATTTTTTTTTTCATACAAAATCGAAATTTTTCATAAAAAAAAATTTTTTTTTTCATACAAAATCGAAATTTTTCATAAAAAAAACTTTAAATGGCTGTAACTTTGTTATTATGCGTTTAAATGGAAATCTAACGAAATTTTGGGATCACTAAAATTTTTGATAAAAAAATTTTTTTTTTTCGTACAAAATTGAAATTTTTCATAAAAAAACTTTAAATGGCTGTAACTTTGTTATTATGCGTTTAAATGGAAATCTAACGAAATTTTGGGATCACTAAAATTTTTCATGAAAAAATTTTTTTTTCATACAAAATCGAAATTTTTCATAAAAAAAACTTTAAATGGCTGTAACTTTGTTATTATGCGTTTAAATGGAAATCTAACGAAATTTTGGGATCACAAAAATTTTTCACAAAAAAATTTTTTTTTTTTCATAAAAATTGAAATTTTTCATAAAAAAACTTTAAATGGCTGTAACTTTGTTATTATGCGTTTAAATGGAAATCTAACGAAATTTTGGGATCACTAAAATTTTTCATAAAAAAAAAAAATTTTTCATACAAAATCGAAATTTTTTATAAAAAACTTTAAATGGCTGTAACTTTGTTATTATGCGTTTAAATGGAAATCTAACGAAATTTTGGGATCACTAAAATTTTTCATAAAAAATTTTTTTTTTTTCATACAAAATCGAAATTTTTCATAAAAAAACTTTAAATGGCTGTAACTTTGTTATTATGCGTTTAAATGGAAATCTAACGAAATTTTGGGATCACTAAAATTTTTCATAAATTTTTTTTTTTTTTCGTACCAAATTGAAATTTTTCATAAAAAAAACTTTAAATGGCTGTAACTTTGTTATTATGCGTTTAAATGGAAATCTAACGAAATTTTGGGATCACTAAAATTTTTCATAAAAAAAAAATTTTTTTCATACAAAATCGAAATTTTTTATAAAAAAACTTTAAATGGCTGTAACTTTGTTATTATGCGTTTAAATGGAAATCTAACGAAATTTTGGGATCACTAAAATTTTTCTTAAAAAATTTTTTTTTTTCATACAAAATCGAAATTTTTCATAAAAAAACTTTAAATGGCTGTAACTTTGTTATTATGCGTTTAAATGGAAATCTAACGAAATTTTGGGATCACTAAAATTTTTCATAAAAAAAAATTTTTTTCATATAAAATCGAAATTTTTCATAAAAAAACTTTAAATGGCTGTAACTTTGTTATTATGCGTTTAAATGGAAATCTAACGAAATTTTGGGATCACTAAAATTTTTCATAAAAAAAAATTTTTTTTCCTACAAAGTCGAAATTTTTCATAAAAAAACTTTAAATGGCTGTAACTTTGTTATTATGCGTTTAAATGGAAATCTAACGAAATTTTGGGATCACAAAAATTTTTCATAAAAAAAATTTTTTTTTCATACAAAGTCGAAATTTTTCATAAGAAAACTTTAAATGGCTGTAACTTTGTTATTATGCGTTTAAATGGAAATCTAACGAAATTTTGGGATCACTAAAATTTTTCATAAAATTTTTTTTTTTCGTACAAAATTGAAATTTTTCATAAAAAAACTTTAAATGACTGTAACTATGTTATTATGCGTTTAAATGGAAATCTAACGAAATTTTGGGATCACTAAAATTTTTCATAAAAAAAAATTTTTTTTCATACAAAGTCGAAATTTTTCATAAAAAAACTTTAAATGGCTTTAACTTTGTTATTATGCGTTTAAATGGAAATCTAACGAAATTTTGGGATCACTAAAATTTTTCATAAAAATTTTTTTTTTTTCATACAAAATTGAAATTTTTCATAAAAAAACTTTAAATGGCTGTAACTTTGTTATTATGCGTTTAAATGGAAATCTAACGAAATTTTGGGATCACAAAAATTTTTCATAAAATTTTTTTTTTTTTTTCGTACCAAATTGAAATTTTTTATAAAAAAAACTTTAAATGGCTGTAACTTTGTTATTATGCGTTTAAATGGAAATCTAACGAAATTTTGGGATCACTAAAATTTTTCATAAAAAAATTTTTTTTTCATACAAAATCGAAATTTTTCATAAAAAAACTTTAAATGGCTGTAACTTTGTTATTATGCGTTTAAATGGAAATCTAACGAAATTTTGGGATCACTAAAATTTTTCATAAAAAATTTTTTTTTTCATACAAAATCGAAATTTTTCATAAAAAAAACATTAAATGGCTGTAACTTTGTTATTATGCGTTTAAATGGAAATCTAACGAAATTTTGGGATCACTAAAATTTTTCATAAAAAAAAATTTTTTTCATACAAAATCGAAATTTTTCATAAAAAAACTTTAAATGGCTGTAACTTTGTTATTATGCGTTTAAATGGAAATCTAACGAAATTTTGGGATCACTAAAATTTTTCATAAAAAAAAATTTTTTTTCCTACAAAGTCGAAATTTTTCATAAAAAAACTTTAAATGGCTGTAACTTTGTTATTATGCGTTTAAATGGAAATCTAACGAAATTTTGGGATCACTAAAATTTTTCATAAAAAAAAATTTTTTTCATACAAAATCGAAATTTTTCATAAAAAAACTTTAAATGGCTGTAACTTTGTTATTATGCGTTTAAATGGAAATCTAACGAAATTTTGGGATCACTAAAATTTTTCATAAAAATTTTTTTTTTCGTACAAAATTGAAATTTTTCATAAAAAACTTTAAATGACTGTAACTATGTTATTATGCGTTTAAATGGAAATCTAACGAAATTTTGGGATCACTAAAATTTTTCATACAAAAAAATTTTTTTTCATACAAAGTCGAAATTTTTCATAAAAAAACTTTAAATGGCTTTAACTTTGTTATTATGCGTTTAAATGGAAATCTAACGAAATTTTGGGATCACTAAAATTTTTCATAAAATTTTTTTTTTTTCATACAAAATTGAAATTTTTCATAAAAAAACTTTAAATGGCTGTAACTTTGTTATTATGCGTTTAAATGGAAATCTAACGAAATTTTGGGATCACAAAAATTTTTCATAAAAAAAAAAATTTTTTCATACAAAATCGAAATTTTTTATGAAAAAACTTTAAATGGCTGTAACTTTGTTATTATGCGTTTAAATGGAAATCTAACGAAATTTTGGGATCACTAAAATTTTTCATAAAAAAATTTTTTTCATACAAAATCGATAAGAAAACAAAATACAAAATCATAAAAAAACTTTAAATGGCTGTAACTTTGTTATTATGCGTTTAAATGGAAATCTAACGAAATTTTGGGATCACTAAAATTTTTCATAAAAAAAAATTTTTTTTCATACAAAATCGAAATTTTTCATAAAAAAAACTTTAAATGGCTGTAACTTTGTTATTATGCGTTTAAATGGAAATCTAACGAAATTTTGGGATCACTAAAATTTTTCATAAAAAAAAATTTTTTTTCATACAAAGTCGAAATTTTTCATAAAAAAACTTTAAATGGCTGTAACTTTGTTATTATGCGTTTAAATGGAAATCTAACGAAATTTTGGGATCACAAAATTTTTTCATAAAAAAAAATTTTTTTTCATACAAAGTCGAAATTTTTCATAAAAAAAACTTTAAATGGCTGTAACTTTGTTATTATGCGTTTAAATGGAAATCTAACGAAATTTTGGGATCACTAAAATTTTTCATAAAAAATTTTTTTTTTCATACAAAATCGAAATTTTTCATAAAAAAACTTTAAATGGCTGTAACTTTGTTATTATGCGTTTAAATGGAAATCTAACGAAATTTTGGGATCACTAAAATTTTTCATAAAAAAAAAATTTTTTTCATACAAAATCGAAATTTTTCATAAAAAAACTTTAAATGGCTGTAACTTTGTTATTATGCGTTTAAATGGAAATCTAACGAAATTTTGGGATCACTAAAATTTTTCATAAAATTTTTTTTTTTCATACAAAATTAAAATTTTTCATAAAAAAACTTTAAATGGCTGTAACTTTGTTATTATGCGTTTAAATGGAAATCTAACGAAATTTTGGGATCACTAAAATTTTTCATAAAAAAAAAAATTTTTCATACAAAATCGAAATTTTTTATAAAAAAACTTTAAATGGCTGTAACTTTGTTATTATGCGTTTAAATGGAAATCTAACGAAATTTTGGGATCACTAAAATTTTTCATAAATTTTTTTTTTTTTTCGTACAAAATTGAAATTTTTCATAAAAAAACTTTAAATGACTGTTACTATGTTATTATGCGTTTAAATGGAAATCTAACGAAATTTTGGGATCACAAACATTTTTCATAAAAAAATTTTTTTTTTCATACAAAGTCGAAATTTTTCATAAGAAAACTTTAAATGGCTGTAACTTTGTTATTATGCGTTTAAATGGAAATCTAACGAAATTTTGGGATCACAAACATTTTTCATAAAAAAAATTTTTTTTTCATACAAAGTCGAAATTTTTCATAAGAAAACTTTAAATGGCTGTAACTTTGTTATTATGCGTTTAAATGGAAATCTAACGAAATTTTGGGATCACTAAAATTTTTCATAAAATTTTTTTTTTTTTCGTACAAAATTAAAATTTTTCATAAAAAAACTTTAAATGACTGTTACTATGTTATTATGCGTTTAAATGGAAATCTAACGAAATTTTGGGATCACTAAAATTTTTCATAAAAAAAAAATTTTTTTCATACAAAGTCGAAATTTTTCATAAAAAAACTTTAAATGGCTGTAACTTTGTTATTATGCGTTTAAATGGAAATCTAACGAAATTTTGGGATCACTAAAATTTTTCATAAAAATTTTTTTTTTCATACAAAATTGAAATTTTTCATAAAAAAACTTTAAATGGCTGTAACTTTGTTATTATGCGTTTACATGGAAATCTAACGAAATTTTGGGATCACTAAAATTTTTCATAAAAAATTTTTTTTTTCATACAAAATTGAAATTTTTCATAAAAAAACTTTAAATGGCTGTAACTTTGTTATTATGCGTTTAAATGGAAATCTAACGAAATTTTGGGATCACTAAAATTTTTCATAAAAATTTTTTTTTTTTCATACAAAATTGAAATTTTTCATAAAAAAACTTTAAATGGCTGTAACTTTGTTATTATGCGTTTACATGGAAATCTAACGAAATTTTGGGATCACTAAAATTTTTCATAAAAATTTTTTTTTTTTTTCGTACAAAATTGAAATTTTTCATAAAAAAACTTTAAATGGCTGTAACTTTGTTATTATGCGTTTAAATGGAAATCTAACAAAATTTTGGGATCACTAAAATTTTTCATAAAAAAATTTTTTTTTTTCATACAAAATCGAAATTTTTCATAAAAAAACTTTAAATGGCTGTAACTTTGTTATTATGCGTTTAAATGGAAATCTAACGAAATTTTGGGATCACAAAAATTTTTCACAAAAAATTTTTTTTTTCATAAAAATTGAAATTTTTCATAAAAAAAACTTTAAATGGCTGTAACTTTGTTATTATGCGTTTAAATGGAAATCTAACGAAATTTTGGGATCACTAAAATTTTTCATAAAAAAAAAATTTTTTTCATACAAAATCGAAATTTTTCATAAAAAAACTTTAAATGGCTGTAACGAAATCTAACGAAATTTTGGGATCACTAAAATTTTCATAAAAAAAAATTTTTTTCATACAAAATCGAAATTTTTCATAAAAAAACTTTAAATGGCTGTAACGAAATCTAACGAAATTTTGGGATCACTAAAATTTTTCATAAAAAAAATTTTTTTTCATACAAAATCGAAATTTTTCATAAAAAAACTTTAAATGGCTGTAACTTTGTTATTATGCGTTTAAATGGAAATCTAACGAAATTTTGGGATCACTAAAATTTTTCATAAAAAAAAATTTTTTTCATACAAAGTCGAAATTTTTCATAAAAAAACTTTAAATGGCTGTAACTTTGTTATTATGCGTTTAAATGGAAATCTAACGAAATTTTGGGATCACTAAAAATTTTCATGAAACATTTTTTTTTCATACAAAATCGAAATTTTTCATAAAAAAAACTTTAAATGGCTGTAACTTTGTTATTATGCGTTTAAATGGAAATCTAACGAAATTTTGGGATCACTAAAATTTTTCATAAAAAAATTTTTTTTTTTCATAAAAATTGAAATTTTTCATAAAAAAACTTTAAATGGCTGTAACTTTGTTATTATGCGTTTAAATGGAAATCTAACGAAATTTTGGGATCACTAAAATTTTCATAAAAAAAAAATTTTTTTCATACAAAATCGAAATTTTTTATAAAAAAACTTTAAATGGCTGTAACTTTGTTATTATGCGTTTAAATGGAAATCTAACGAAATTTTGGGATCACTAAAATTTTTCATAAAAATTTTTTTTTTTTTCATACAAAATCGAAATTTTTCATAAAAAAACTTTAAATGGCTGTAACTTTGTTATTATGCGTTTAAATGGAAATCTAACGAAATTTTGGGATCACTAAAATTTTTCATAAAAAAAAAAATTTTTTTCATACAAAATCTAAATTTTTCATAAAAAAACTTTAAATCGCTGTAACTTTGTTATTATGCGTTTAAATGGAAATCTAACGAAATTTTGGGATCACTAAAATTTTTCATAAAAAAAAATTTTTTTTCCTACAAAGTCGAAATTTTTCATTAAAAAACTTTAAATGGCTGTAACTTTGTTATTATGCGTTTAAATGGAAATCTAACGAAATTTTGGGATCACTAAAATTTTTCATGAAAATTTTTTTTTTTCATACAAAATTGAAATTTTTCATAAAAAAACTTTAAATGACTGTAACTATGTTATTATGCGTTTAAATGGAAATCTAACGAAATTTTGGGATCACTAAAATTTTTCATAAAAAAAAATTTTTTTTCATACAAAGTCGAAATTTTTCATAAAAAAACTTTAAATGGCTGTAACTTTGTTATTATGCGTTTAAATGGAAATCTAACGAAATTTTGGGATCACTAAAATTTTTCATGAAAAATTTTTTTTTTTCATACAAAATCGAAATTTTTCATAAAAAAAACTTTAAATGGCTGTAACTTTGTTATTATGCGTTTAAATGGAAATCTAACGAAATTTTGGGATCACTAAAATTTTTCATAAATTTTTTTTTTTCATACAAAATCGAAATTTTTCATAAAAAAAACTTTAAATGGCTGTAACTTTGTTATTATGCGTTTAAATGGAAATCTAACGAATTTTTGGGATCACTAAAATTTTTCATAAATTTTTTTTTTCATACAAAATTCAAATTTTTCATAAAAAAACTTTAAATGGCTGTAACTTTGTTATTATGCGTTTAAATGGAAATCTAACGAAATTTTGGGATCACTAAAATTTTTCATAAAAAAAAATTTTTTTTCATACAAAATCGAAATTTTTCATAAAAAAACTTTAAATGGCTGTAACTTTGTTATTATGCGTTTAAATGGAAATCTAACGAATTTTTGGGATCACTAAAATTTTTCATAAATTTTTTTTTTCATACAAAATTCAAATTTTTCATAAAAAAACTTTAAATGGCTGTAACTTTGTTATTATGCGTTTAAATGGAAATCTAACGAAATTTTGGGATAACTAAAATTTTTCATAAAAAAAATTTTTTTTCATACAAAATCGAAATTTTTCATAAAAAAAACTTTAAATGGCTGTAACTTTGTTATTATGCGTTTAAATGGAAATCTAACGAAATTTTGGGATCACTAAAATTTTTCATAAATTTTTTTTTTTCATACAAAATCTAAATTTTTCATAAAAAAACTTTAAATCGCTGTAACTTTGTTATTATGCGTTTAAATGGAAATCTAACGAAATTTTGGGATCACTAAAATTTTTCATAAAAAAAAATTTTTTTTCCTACAAAGTCGAAATTTTTCATAAAAAAACTTTAAATGGCTGTAACTTTGTTATTATGCGTTTAAATGGAAATCTAACGAAATTTTGGGATCACTAAAATTTTTCATAAAATTTTTTTTTTTTTCGTACAAAATTAAAATTTTTCATAAAAAAACTTTAAATGACTGTTACTATGTTATTATGCGTTTAAATGGAAATCTAACGAAATTTTGGGATCACTAAAATTTTTCATAAAAAAAAAATTTTTTTCATACAAAGTCGAAATTTTTCATAAAAAAACTTTAAATGGCTGTAACTTTGTTATTATGCGTTTAAATGGAAATCTAACGAAATTTTGGGATCACTAAAATTTTTCATAAAAATTTTTTTTTTTCATACAAAATTGAAATTTTTCATAAAAAAACTTTAAATGGCTGTAACTTTGTTATTATGCGTTTACATGGAAATCTAACGAAATTTTGGGATCACTAAAATTTTTCATAAAAATTTTTTTTTTTCATACAAAATTGAAATTTTTCATAAAAAAACTTTAAATGGCTGTAACTTTGTTATTATGCGTTTAAATGGAAATCTAACGAAATTTTGGGATCACTAAAATTTTTCATAAAAATTTTTTTTTTTTCATACAAAATTGAAATTTTTCATAAAAAAACTTTAAATGGCTGTAACTTTGTTATTATGCGTTTACATGGAAATCTAACGAAATTTTGGGATCACTAAAATTTTTCATAAAAATTTTTTTTTTTTTTCGTACAAAATTGAAATTTTTCATAAAAAAACTTTAAATGGCTGTAACTTTGTTATTATGCGTTTAAATGGAAATCTAACAAAATTTTGGGATCACTAAAATTTTTCATAAAAAAATTTTTTTTTTTCATACAAAATCGAAATTTTTCATAAAAAAACTTTAAATGGCTGTAACTTTGTTATTATGCGTTTAAATGGAAATCTAACGAAATTTTGGGATCACAAAAATTTTTCACAAAAAATTTTTTTTTTCATAAAAATTGAAATTTTTCATAAAAAAACTTTAAATGGCTGTAACTTTGTTATTATGCGTTTAAATGGAAATCTAACGAAATTTTGGGATCACTAAAATTTTTCATAAAAAAAAAATTTTTTTCATACAAAATCGAAATTTTTCATAAAAAAACTTTAAATGGCTGTAACGAAATCTAACGAAATTTTGGGATCACTAAAATTTTCATAAAAAAAAATTTTTTTCATACAAAATCGAAATTTTTCATAAAAAAACTTTAAATGGCTGTAACGAAATCTAACGAAATTTTGGGATCACTAAAATTTTTCATAAAAAAAATTTTTTTTCATACAAAATCGAAATTTTTCATAAAAAAACTTTAAATGGCTGTAACTTTGTTATTATGCGTTTAAATGGAAATCTAACGAAATTTTGGGATCACTAAAATTTTTCATAAAAAAAAATTTTTTTCATACAAAGTCGAAATTTTTCATAAAAAAACTTTAAATGGCTGTAACTTTGTTATTATGCGTTTAAATGGAAATCTAACGAAATTTTGGGATCACTAAAAATTTTCATGAAACATTTTTTTTTCATACAAAATCGAAATTTTTCATAAAAAAAACTTAAAATGGCTGTAACTTTGTTATTATGCGTTTAAATGGAAATCTAACGAAATTTTGGGATCACTAAAATTTTTCATAAAAAAATTTTTTTTTTCATAAAAATTGAAATTTTTCATAAAAAAACTTTAAATGGCTGTAACTTTGTTATTATGCGTTTAAATGGAAATCTAACGAAATTTTGGGATCACTAAAATTTTCATAAAAAAAAAATTTTTTTCATACAAAATCGAAATTTTTTATAAAAAAACTTTAAATGGCTGTAACTTTGTTATTATGCGTTTAAATGGAAATCTAACGAAATTTTGGGATCACTAAAATTTTTCATAAAAATTTTTTTTTTTTTCATACAAAATCGAAATTTTTCATAAAAAAACTTTAAATGGCTGTAACTTTGTTATTATGCGTTTAAATGGAAATCTAACGAAATTTTGGGATCACTAAAATTTTTCATAAAAAAAAAAATTTTTTTCATACAAAATCTAAATTTTTCATAAAAAAACTTTAAATGGCTGTAACTTTGTTATTATGCGTTTACATGGAAATCTAACGAAATTTTGGGATCACTAAAATTTTTCATAAAAATTTTTTTTTTTCATACAAAATTGAAATTTTTCATAAAAAAACTTTAAATGGCTGTAACTTTGTTATTATGCGTTTAAATGGAAATCTAACGAAATTTTGGGATCACTAAAATTTTTCATAAAAATTTTTTTTTTCATACAAAATTGAAATTTTTCATAAAAAAACTTTAAATGGCTGTAACTTTGTTATTATGCGTTTACATGGAAATCTAACGAAATTTTGGGATCACTAAAATTTTTCATAAAAATTTTTTTTTTTCATACAAAATTGAAATTTTTCATAAAAAAACTTTAAATGGCTGTAACTTTGTTATTATGCGTTTAAATGGAAATCTAACGAAATTTTGGGATCACTAAAATTTTTCATAAAAATTTTTTTTTTTTCATACAAAATTGAAATTTTTCATAAAAAAACTTTAAATGGCTGTAACTTTGTTATTATGCGTTTACATGGAAATCTAACGAAATTTTGGGATCACTAAAATTTTTCATAAAAATTTTTTTTTTTTTCGTACAAAATTGAAATTTTTCATAAAAAAACTTTAAATGGCTGTAACTTTGTTATTATGCGTTTAAATGGAAATCTAACAAAATTTTGGGATCACTAAAATTTTTCATAAAAAAATTTTTTTTTTTCATACAAAATCGAAATTTTTCATAAAAAAACTTTAAATGGCTGTAACTTTGTTATTATGCGTTTAAATGGAAATCTAACGAAATTTTGGGATCACAAAAATTTTTCACAAAAAATTTTTTTTTTCATAAAAATTGAAATTTTTCATAAAAAAACTTTAAATGGCTGTAACTTTGTTATTATGCGTTTAAATGGAAATCTAACGAAATTTTGGGATCACTAAAATTTTTCATAAAAAAAAATTTTTTTTCATACAAAATCGAAATTTTTCATAAAAAAACTTTAAATGGCTGTAACTTTGTTATTATGCGTTTAAATGGAAATCTAACGAATTTTTGGGATCACTAAAATTTTTCATAAATTTTTTTTTTTCATACAAAATTCAAATTTTTCATAAAAAAACTTTAAATGGCTGTAACTTTGTTATTATGCGTTTAAATGGAAATCTAACGAAATTTTGGGATAACTAAAATTTTTCATAAAAAAAATTTTTTTTCATACAAAATCGAAATTTTTCATAAAAAAAACTTTAAATGGCTGTAACTTTGTTATTATGCGTTTAAATGGAAATCTAACGAAATTTTGGGATCACTAAAATTTTTCATAAATTTTTTTTTTTCATACAAAATCTAAATTTTTCATAAAAAAACTTTAAATCGCTGTAACTTTGTTATTATGCGTTTAAATGGAAATCTAACGAAATTTTGGGATCACTAAAATTTTTCATAAAAAAAAATTTTTTTTCCTACAAAGTCGAAATTTTTCATAAAAAAACTTTAAATGGCTGTAACTTTGTTATTATGCGTTTAAATGGAAATCTAACGAAATTTTGGGATCACTAAAATTTTTCATAAAATTTTTTTTTTTTTCGTACAAAATTAAAATTTTTCATAAAAAAACTTTAAATGACTGTTACTATGTTATTATGCGTTTAAATGGAAATCTAACGAAATTTTGGGATCACTAAAATTTTTCATAAAAAAAAAATTTTTTTCATACAAAGTCGAAATTTTTCATAAAAAAACTTTAAATGGCTGTAACTTTGTTATTATGCGTTTAAATGGAAATCTAACGAAATTTTGGGATCACTAAAATTTTTCATAAAAATTTTTTTTTTCATACAAAATTGAAATTTTTCATAAAAAAACTTTAAATGGCTGTAACTTTGTTATTATGCGTTTACATGGAAATCTAACGAAATTTTGGGATCACTAAAATTTTTCATAAAAATTTTTTTTTTTCATACAAAATTGAAATTTTTCATAAAAAAACTTTAAATGGCTGTAACTTTGTTATTATGCGTTTAAATGGAAATCTAACGAAATTTTGGGATCACTAAAATTTTTCATAAAAATTTTTTTTTTTTCATACAAAATTGAAATTTTTCATAAAAAAACTTTAAATGGCTGTAACTTTGTTATTATGCGTTTACATGGAAATCTAACGAAATTTTGGGATCACTAAAATTTTTCATAAAAATTTTTTTTTTTTTTCGTACAAAATTGAAATTTTTCATAAAAAAACTTTAAATGGCTGTAACTTTGTTATTATGCGTTTAAATGGAAATCTAACAAAATTTTGGGATCACTAAAATTTTTCATAAAAAAATTTTTTTTTTTCATACAAAATCGAAATTTTTCATAAAAAAACTTTAAATGGCTGTAACTTTGTTATTATGCGTTTAAATGGAAATCTAACGAAATTTTGGGATCACAAAAATTTTTCACAAAAAATTTTTTTTTTCATAAAAATTGAAATTTTTCATAAAAAAAACTTTAAATGGCTGTAACTTTGTTATTATGCGTTTAAATGGAAATCTAACGAAATTTTGGGATCACTAAAATTTTTCATAAAAAAAAAATTTTTTTCATACAAAATCGAAATTTTTCATAAAAAAACTTTAAATGGCTGTAACGAAATCTAACGAAATTTTGGGATCACTAAAATTTTCATAAAAAAAAATTTTTTTCATACAAAATCGAAATTTTTCATAAAAAAACTTTAAATGGCTGTAACGAAATCTAACGAAATTTTGGGATCACTAAAATTTTTCATAAAAAAAATTTTTTTTCATACAAAATCGAAATTTTTCATAAAAAAACTTTAAATGGCTGTAACTTTGTTATTATGCGTTTAAATGGAAATCTAACGAAATTTTGGGATCACTAAAATTTTTCATAAAAAAAAATTTTTTTCATACAAAGTCGAAATTTTTCATAAAAAAACTTTAAATGGCTGTAACTTTGTTATTATGCGTTTAAATGGAAATCTAACGAAATTTTGGGATCACTAAAAATTTTCATGAAACATTTTTTTTTCATACAAAATCGAAATTTTTCATAAAAAAAACTTAAAATGGCTGTAACTTTGTTATTATGCGTTTAAATGGAAATCTAACGAAATTTTGGGATCACTAAAATTTTTCATAAAAAAATTTTTTTTTTCATAAAAATTGAAATTTTTCATAAAAAAACTTTAAATGGCTGTAACTTTGTTATTATGCGTTTAAATGGAAATCTAACGAAATTTTGGGATCACTAAAATTTTCATAAAAAAAAAATTTTTTTCATACAAAATCGAAATTTTTTATAAAAAAACTTTAAATGGCTGTAACTTTGTTATTATGCGTTTAAATGGAAATCTAACGAAATTTTGGGATCACTAAAATTTTTCATAAAAATTTTTTTTTTTTTCATACAAAATCGAAATTTTTCATAAAAAAACTTTAAATGGCTGTAACTTTGTTATTATGCGTTTAAATGGAAATCTAACGAAATTTTGGGATCACTAAAATTTTTCATAAAAAAAAAAATTTTTTTCATACAAAATCTAAATTTTTCATAAAAAAACTTTAAATGGCTGTAACTTTGTTATTATGCGTTTACATGGAAATCTAACGAAATTTTGGGATCACTAAAATTTTTCATAAAAATTTTTTTTTTTCATACAAAATTGAAATTTTTCATAAAAAAACTTTAAATGGCTGTAACTTTGTTATTATGCGTTTAAATGGAAATCTAACGAAATTTTGGGATCACTAAAATTTTTCATAAAAATTTTTTTTTTCATACAAAATTGAAATTTTTCATAAAAAAACTTTAAATGGCTGTAACTTTGTTATTATGCGTTTACATGGAAATCTAACGAAATTTTGGGATCACTAAAATTTTTCATAAAAATTTTTTTTTTTCATACAAAATTGAAATTTTTCATAAAAAAACTTTAAATGGCTGTAACTTTGTTATTATGCGTTTAAATGGAAATCTAACGAAATTTTGGGATCACTAAAATTTTTCATAAAAATTTTTTTTTTTTCATACAAAATTGAAATTTTTCATAAAAAAACTTTAAATGGCTGTAACTTTGTTATTATGCGTTTACATGGAAATCTAACGAAATTTTGGGATCACTAAAATTTTTCATAAAAATTTTTTTTTTTTTTCGTACAAAATTGAAATTTTTCATAAAAAAACTTTAAATGGCTGTAACTTTGTTATTATGCGTTTAAATGGAAATCTAACAAAATTTTGGGATCACTAAAATTTTTCATAAAAAAATTTTTTTTTTTCATACAAAATCGAAATTTTTCATAAAAAAACTTTAAATGGCTGTAACTTTGTTATTATGCGTTTAAATGGAAATCTAACGAAATTTTGGGATCACAAAAATTTTTCACAAAAAATTTTTTTTTTCATAAAAATTGAAATTTTTCATAAAAAAACTTTAAATGGCTGTAACTTTGTTATTATGCGTTTAAATGGAAATCTAACGAAATTTTGGGATCACTAAAATTTTTCATAAAAAAAAAATTTTTTTCATACAAAATCGAAATTTTTCATAAAAAAACTTTAAATGGCTGTAACGAAATCTAACGAAATTTTGGGATCACTAAAATTTTCATAAAAAAAAATTTTTTTCATACAAAATCGAAATTTTTCATAAAAAAACTTTAAATGGCTGTAACGAAATCTAACGAAATTTTGGGATCACTAAAATTTTTCATAAAAAAAATTTTTTTTCATACAAAATCGAAATTTTTCATAAAAAAACTTTAAATGGCTGTAACTTTGTTATTATGCGTTTAAATGGAAATCTAACGAAATTTTGGGATCACTAAAATTTTTCATAAAAAAAAATTTTTTTCATACAAAGTCGAAATTTTTCATAAAAAAACTTTAAATGGCTGTAACTTTGTTATTATGCGTTTAAATGGAAATCTAACGAAATTTTGGGATCACTAAAAATTTTCATGAAACATTTTTTTTTCATACAAAATCGAAATTTTTCATAAAAAAAACTTAAAATGGCTGTAACTTTGTTATTATGCGTTTAAATGGAAATCTAACGAAATTTTGGGATCACTAAAATTTTTCATAAAAAAATTTTTTTTTTCATAAAAATTGAAATTTTTCATAAAAAAACTTTAAATGGCTGTAACTTTGTTATTATGCGTTTAAATGGAAATCTAACGAAATTTTGGGATCACTAAAATTTTCATAAAAAAAAAATTTTTTTCATACAAAATCGAAATTTTTTATAAAAAAACTTTAAATGGCTGTAACTTTGTTATTATGCGTTTAAATGGAAATCTAACGAAATTTTGGGATCACTAAAATTTTTCATAAAAATTTTTTTTTTTTTCATACAAAATCGAAATTTTTCATAAAAAAACTTTAAATGGCTGTAACTTTGTTATTATGCGTTTAAATGGAAATCTAACGAAATTTTGGGATCACTAAAATTTTTCATAAAAAAAAAAATTTTTTTCATACAAAATCTAAATTTTTCATAAAAAAACTTTAAATCGCTGTAACTTTGTTATTATGCGTTTAAATGGAAATCTAACGAAATTTTGGGATCACTAAAATTTTTCATAAAAAAAAATTTTTTTTCCTACAAAGTCGAAATTTTTCATTAAAAAACTTTAAATGGCTGTAACTTTGTTATTATGCGTTTAAATGGAAATCTAACGAAATTTTGGGATCACTAAAATTTTTCATGAAAATTTTTTTTTTTCATACAAAATTGAAATTTTTCATAAAAAAAACTTTAAATGGCTGTAACTTTGTTATTATGCGTTTAAACGGAAATCTAACGAAATTTTGGGATCACTAAAATTTTTCATAAAAATTTTTTTTTTTCGTACAAAATTGAAATTTTTCATAAAAAAACTTTAAATGACTGTAACTATGTTATTATGCGTTTAAATGGAAATCTAACGAAATTTTGGGATCACTAAAATTTTTCATAAAAAAAAATTTTTTTTCATACAAAGTCGAAATTTTTCATAAAAAAACTTTAAATGGCTGTAACTTTGTTATTATGCGTTTAAATGGAAATCTAACGAAATTTTGGGATCACTAAAATTTTTCATGAAAAATTTTTTTTTTTCATACAAAATCGAAATTTTTCATAAAAAAAACTTTAAATGGCTGTAACTTTGTTATTATGCGTTTAAATAGAAATCTAACGAAATTTTGGGATCACTAAAATTTTTCATAATTTTTTTTTTTTTTTTCATACAAAATCGAAATTTTTCATAAAAAAAACTTTAAATGGCTGTAACTTTGTTATTATGCGTTTAAATGGAAATCTAACGAATTTTTGGGATCACTAAAATTTTTCATAAATTTTTTTTTTCATACAAAATTCAAATTTTTCATAAAAAAACTTTAAATGGCTGTAACTTTGTTATTATGCGTTTAAATGGAAATCTAACGAAATTTTGGGATCACTAAAATTTTTCATAAAAAAAAATTTTTTTTCATACAAAATCGAAATTTTTCATAAAAAAACTTTAAATGGCTGTAACTTTGTTATTATGCGTTTAAATGGAAATCTAACGAATTTTTGGGATCACTAAAATTTTTCATAAATTTTTTTTTTCATACAAAATTCAAATTTTTCATAAAAAAACTTTAAATGGCTGTAACTTTGTTATTATGCGTTTAAATGGAAATCTAACGAAATTTTGGGATAACTAAAATTTTTCATAAAAAAAATTTTTTTTCATACAAAATCGAAATTTTTCATAAAAAAAACTTTAAATGGCTGTAACTTTGTTATTATGCGTTTAAATGGAAATCTAACGAAATTTTGGGATAACTAAAATTTTTCATAAAAAATTTTTTTTTTTCATACAAAATCTAAATTTTTCATAAAAAAACTTTAAATCGCTGTAACTTTGTTATTATGCGTTTAAATGGAAATCTAACGAAATTTTGGGATCACTAAAATTTTTCATAAAAAAAAATTTTTTTTCCTACAAAGTCGAAATTTTTCATAAAAAAACTTTAAATGGCTGTAACTTTGTTATTATGCGTTTAAATGGAAATCTAACGAAATTTTGGGATCACTAAAATTTTTCATGAAAATTTTTTTTTTTTTCATACAAAATCGAAATTTTTCATAAAAAAAACTTTAAATGGCTGTAACTTTGTTATTATGCGTTTAAAACGGAAATCTAACGAAATTTTGGGATCACTAAAATTTTTCATAAAAATTTTTTTTTTCGTACAAAATTGAAATTTTTCATAAAAAAACTTTAAATGACTGTAACTATGTTATTATGCGTTTAAATGGAAATCTAACGAAATTTTGGGATCACTAAAATTTTTCATAAAAAAAAATTTTTTTTCATACAAAGTCGAAATTTTTCATAAAAAAACTTTAAATGGCTGTAACTTTGTTATTATGCGTTTAAATGGAAATCTAACGAAATTTTGGGATCACTAAAATTTTTCATGAAAAATTTTTTTTTTTCATACAAAATCGAAATTTTTCATAAAAAAAACTTTAAATGGCTGTATCTTTGTTATTATGCGTTTAAATGGAAATCTAACGAAATTTTGGGATCACTAAAATTTTTCATAAAATTTTTTTTTTTTTTTCATACAAAATCGAAATTTTTCATAAAAAAACTTTAAATGGCTGTAACTTTGTTATTATGCGTTTACATGGAAATCTAACGAAATTTTGGGATCACTAAAATTTTTCATAAAAATTTTTTTTTTTTCGTACAAAATTGAAATTTTTCATAAAAAAACTTTAAATGGCTGTAACTTTGTTATTATGCTTTTAAATGGAAATCTAACGAAATTTTGGGATCACTAAAATTTTTCATAAAAAAAAAATTTTTTTTCATACAAAGTCGAAATTTTTCATAAAAAAACTTTAAATGGCTGTAACTTTGTTATTATGCGTTTAAATGGAAATCTAACGAAATTTTGGGATCACTAAAATTTTTCATAAAATTTTTTTTTTTTTTCATACAAAATCGAAATTTTTCATAAAAAAAACTTTAAATGGCTGTAACTTTGTTATTATGCGTTTAAATGGAAATCTAACGAATTTTTGGGATCACTAAAATTTTTCATAAATTTTTTTTTTCATACAAAATTCAAATTTTTCATAAAAAAACTTTAAATGGCTGTAACTTTGTTATTATGCGTTTAAATGGAAATCTAACGAAATTTTGGGATCACTAAAATTTTTCATAAAATTTTTTTTTTTTTTCATACAAAATCGAAATTTTTCATAAAAAAACTTTAAATGGCTGTAACTTTGTTATTATGCGTTTACATGGAAATCTAACGAAATTTTGGGATCACTAAAATTTTTCATAAAAATTTTTTTTTTTTTTCGTACAAAATTGAAATTTTTCATAAAAAAAACTTTAAATGACTGTAACTATGTTATTATGCGTTTAAATGGAAATCTAACGAAATTTTGGGATCACTAAAATTTTTCATAAAAAAAATTTTTTTTCATACAAAGTCGAAATTTTTCATAAAAAAACTTTAAATGGCTGTAACTTTGTTATTATGCGTTTAAATGGAAATCTAACGAAATTTTGGGATCACTAAAATTTTTCATGAAAAATTTTTTTTTTTCATACAAAATCGAAATTTTTCATAAAAAAAACTTTAAATGGCTGTAACTTTGTTATTATGCGTTTAAATGGAAATCTAACGAAATTTTGGGATCACTAAAATTTTTCATAAAATTTTTTTTTTTTTCATACAAAATCGAAATTTTTCATAAAAAAAACTTTAAATGGCTGTAACTTTGTTATTATGCGTTTAAATGGAAATCTAACGAATTTTTGGGATCACTAAAATTTTTCATAAATTTTTTTTTTCATACAAAATTCAAATTTTTCATAAAAAAACTTTAAATGGCTGTAACTTTGTTATTATGCGTTTAAATGGAAATCTAACGAAATTTTGGGATCACTAAAATTTTTCATAAAAAAAAATTTTTTTTCATACAAAATCGAAATTTTTCATAAAAAAACTTTAAATGGCTGTAACTTTGTTATTATGCGTTTAAATGGAAATCTAACGAATTTTTGGGATCACTAAAATTTTTCATAAATTTTTTTTTTCATACAAAATTCAAATTTTTTATAAAAAAACTTTAAATGGCTGTAACTTTGTTATTATGCGTTTAAATGGAAATCTAACGAAATTTTGGGATCACTAAAATTTTTCATAAAAAAAATTTTTTTTCATACAAAATCGAAATTTTTCATAAAAAAAACTTTAAATGGCTGTAACTTTGTTATTATGCGTTTAAATGGAAATCTAACGAAATTTTGGGATAACTAAAATTTTTCATAAAAAATTTTTTTTTTTTCATACAAAATCGAAATTTTTCATAAAAAAAACTTTAAATGGCTGTAACTTTGTTATTATGCGTTTAAATGGAAATCTAACGAAATTTTGGGATCACTAAAATTTTTCATAAAAATTTTTTTTTTTCATACAAAATTGAAATTTTTCATAAAAAAACTTTAAATGGCTGTAACTTTGTTATTATGCGTTTAAATGGAAATCTAACGAAATTTTGGGATCACTAAAATTTTTCATAAAAAAAAATTTTTTCATACAAAATCGAAATTTTTCATAAAAAAACTTTAAATGGCTGTAACTTTGTTATTATGCGTTTAAATGGAAATCTAACGAAATTTTGGGATCACTAAAATTTTTCATAAAAAAAGTTTTTTTTCATACAAAATCGAAATTTTTCATAAAAAAAACTTTAAATGGCTGTAACTTTGTTCTTATGCGTTTAAATGGAAATCTAACGAAATTTTGGGATCACTAAAATTTTTCATAAAAAAAAAAATTTTTTTCATACAAAATCTAAATTTTTCATAAAAAAACTTTAAATCGCTGTAACTTTGTTATTATGCGTTTAAATGGAAATCTAACGAAATTTTGGGATCACTAAAATTTTTCATAAAAAAAAATTTTTTTTCCTACAAAGTCGAAATTTTTCATAAAAAAACTTTAAATGGCTGTAACTTTGTTATTATGCGTTTAAATGGAAATCTAACGAAATTTTGGGATCACTAAAATTTTTCATGAAAATTTTTTTTTTTTCATACAAAATCGAAATTTTTCATAAAAAAAACTTTAAATGGCTGTAACTTTGTTATTATGCGTTTAAACGGAAATCTAACGAAATTTTGGGATCACTAAAATTTTTCATAAAAATTTTTTTTTCATACAAAATTCAAATTTTTCATAAAAAAACTTTAAATGGCTGTAACTTTGTTATTATGCGTTTAAATGGAAATCTAACGAAATTTTGGGATCACTAAAATTTTTCATAAAAAAAATTTTTTTTCATACAAAATCGAAATTTTTCATAAAAAAAACTTTAAATGGCTGTAACTTTGTTATTATGCGTTTAAATGGAAATCTAACGAAATTTTGGGATAACTAAAATTTTTCATAAAAAATTTTTTTTTTTCATACAAAATCGAAATTTTTCATAAAAAAAACTTTAAATGGCTGTAACTTTGTTATTATGCGTTTAAATGGAAATCTAACGAAATTTTGGGATCACTAAAATTTTTCATAAAAATTTTTTTTTTTCATACAAAATTGAAATTTTTCATAAAAAAACTTTAAATGGCTGTAACTTTGTTATTATGCGTTTAAATGGAAATCTAACGAAATTTTGGGATCACTAAAATTTTTCATAAAAAAAAATTTTTTCATACAAAATCGAAATTTTTCATAAAAAAACTTTAAATGGCTGTAACTTTGTTATTATGCGTTTAAATGGAAATCTAACGAAATTTTGGGATCACTAAAATTTTTCATAAAAAAAGTTTTTTTTCATACAAAATCGAAATTTTTCATAAAAAAAACTTTAAATGGCTGTAACTTTGTTCTTATGCGTTTAAATGGAAATCTAACGAAATTTTGGGATCACTAAAATTTTTCATAAAAAAAAAAATTTTTTTCATACAAAATCTAAATTTTTCATAAAAAAACTTTAAATCGCTGTAACTTTGTTATTATGCGTTTAAATGGAAATCTAACGAAATTTTGGGATCACTAAAATTTTTCATAAAAAAAAATTTTTTTTCCTACAAAGTCGAAATTTTTCATAAAAAAACTTTAAATGGCTGTAACTTTGTTATTATGCGTTTAAATGGAAATCTAACGAAATTTTGGGATCACTAAAATTTTTCATGAAAATTTTTTTTTTTCATACAAAATCGAAATTTTTCATAAAAAAAACTTTAAATGGCTGTAACTTTGTTATTATGCGTTTAAACGGAAATCTAACGAAATTTTGGGATCACTAAAATTTTTCATAAAAATTTTTTTTTTTCGTACAAAATTGAAATTTTTCATAAAAAAACTTTAAATGACTGTAACTATGTTATTATGCGTTTAAATGGAAATCTAACGAAATTTTGGGATCACTAAAATTTTTCATAAAAAAAAATTTTTTTTCATACAAAGTCGAAATTTTTCATAAAAAAACTTTAAATGGCTGTAACTTTGTTATTATGCGTTTAAATGGAAATCTAACGAATTTTTGGGATCACTAAAATTTTTCATAAATTTTTTTTTTCATACAAAATTCAAATTTTTCATAAAAAAAACTTTAAATGGCTGTAACTTTGTTATTATGCGTTTAAATGGAAATCTAACGAAATTTTGGGATCACTAAAATTTTTCATAAAATTTTTTTTTTTTTCATACAAAATCGAAATTTTTCATAAAAAAACTTTAAATGGCTGTAACTTTGTTATTATGCGTTTACATGGAAATCTAACGAAATTTTGGGATCACTAAAATTTTTCATAAAAATTTTTTTTTTTTTCGTACAAAATTGAAATTTTTCATAAAAAAAACTTTAAATGACTGTAACTATGTTATTATGCGTTTAAATGGAAATCTAACGAAATTTTGGGATAACTAAAATTTTTCATAAAAAAAAATTTTTTCATACAAAATCGAAATTTTTCATAAAAAAACTTTAAATGGCTGTAACTTTGTTATTATGCGTTTAAATGGAAATCTAACGAAATTTTGGGATCACTAAAATTTTTCATGAAAAATTTTTTTTTTTCATACAAAATCGAAATTTTTCATAAAAAAAACTTTAAATGGCTGTAACTTTGTTATTATGCGTTTAAATGGAAATCTAACGAAATTTTGGGATCACTAAAATTTTTCATAAAATTTTTTTTTTTTTTCATACAAAATCGAAATTTTTCATAAAAAAAACTTTAAATGGCTGTAACTTTGTTATTATGCGTTTAAATGGAAATCTAACGAATTTTTGGGATCACTAAAATTTTTCATAAATTTTTTTTTTCATACAAAATTCAAATTTTTCATAAAAAAACTTTAAATGGCTGTAACTTTGTTATTATGCGTTTAAATGGAAATCTAACGAAATTTTGGGATCACTAAAATTTTTCATAAAAAAAAAATTTTTTTTCATACAAAATCGAAATTTTTCATAAAAAAACTTTAAATGGCTGTAACTTTGTTATTATGCGTTTAAATGGAAATCTAACGAATTTTTGGGATCACTAAAATTTTTCATAAATTTTTTTTTTCATACAAAATTCAAATTTTTCATAAAAAAACTTTAAATGGCTGTAACTTTGTTATTATGCGTTTAAATGGAAATCTAACGAAATTTTGGGATCACTAAAATTTTTCATAAAAAAAATTTTTTTTCATACAAAATCGAAATTTTTCATAAAAAAAACTTTAAATGGCTGTAACTTTGTTATTATGCGTTTAAATGGAAATCTAACGAAATTTTGGGATAACTAAAATTTTTCATAAAAAATTTTTTTTTTTTCATACAAAATCGAAATTTTTCATAAAAAAAACTTTAAATGGCTGTAACTTTGTTATTATGCGTTTAAATGGAAATCTAACGAAATTTTGGGATCACTAAAATTTTTCATAAAAATTTTTTTTTTTCATACAAAATTGAAATTTTTCATAAAAAAACTTTAAATGGCTGTAACTTTGTTATTATGCGTTTAAATGGAAATCTAACGAAATTTTGGGATCACTAAAATTTTTCATAAAATTTTTTTTTTTTTTCATACAAAATTGAAATTTTTCATAAAAAAACTTTAAATGGCTGTAACTTTGTTATTATGCGTTTACATGGAAATCTAACGAAATTTTGGGATCACTAAAATTTTTCATAAAAATTTTTTTTTTTTTCGTACAAAATTGAAATTTTTCATAAAAAAACTTTAAATGGCTGTAACTTTGTTATTATGCGTTTAAATGGAAATCTAACGAAATTTTGGGATCACTAAAATTTTTCATAAAAAAAAATTTTTTCATACAAAATCGAAATTTTTCATAAAAAAACTTTAAATGGCTGTAACTTTGTTATTATGCGTTTAAATGGAAATCTAACGAAATTTTGGGATCACTAAAATTTTTCATAAAAAAAGTTTTTTTTCATACAAAATCGAAATTTTTCATAAAAAAAACTTTAAATGGCTGTAACTTTGTTCTTATGCGTTTAAATGGAAATCTAACGAAATTTTGGGATCACTAAAATTTTTCATAAAAAAAAAAATTTTTTTCATACAAAATCTAAATTTTTCATAAAAAAACTTTAAATCGCTGTAACTTTGTTATTATGCGTTTAAATGGAAATCTAACGAAATTTTGGGATCACTAAAATTTTTCATAAAAAAAAATTTTTTTTCCTACAAAGTCGAAATTTTTCATAAAAAAACTTTAAATGGCTGTAAATTTGTTATTATGCGTTTAAATGGAAATCTAACGAAATTTTGGGATCACTAAAATTTTTCATGAAAAATTTTTTTTTTTCATACAAAATCGAAATTTTTCATAAAAAAAACTTTAAATGGCTGTAACTTTGTTATTATGCGTTTAAACGGAAATCTAACGAAATTTTGGGATCACTAAAATTTTTCATAAAAATTTTTTTTTTTCGTACAAAATTGAAATTTTTCATAAAAAAACTTTAAATGACTGTAACTATGTTATTATGCGTTTAAATGGAAATCTAACGAAATTTTGGGATCACTAAAATTTTTCATAAAAAAAAAATTTTTTTCATACAAAGTCGAAATTTTTCATAAAAAAACTTTAAATGGCTGTAACTTTGTTATTATGCGTTTAAATGGAAATCTAACGAAATTTTGGGATCACTAAAATTTTTCATAAAAAAAGTTTTTTTTCATACAAAATCGAAATTTTTCATAAAAAAACTTTAAATGGCTGTAACTTTGTTCTTATGCGTTTAAATGGAAATCTAACGAAATTTTGGGATCACTAAAATTTTTCATAAAAAAAAAAATTTTTTTCATACAAAATCTAAATTTTTCATAAAAAAACTTTAAATCGCTGTAACTTTGTTATTATGCGTTTAAATGGAAATCTAACGAAATTTTGGGATCACTAAAATTTTTCATAAAAAAAAATTTTTTTTCCTACAAAGTCGAAATTTTTCATAAAAAAACTTTAAATGGCTGTAACTTTGTTATTATGCGTTTAAATGGAAATCTAACGAAATTTTGGGATCACTAAAATTTTTCATGAAAAATTTTTTTTTTTCATACAAAATCGAAATTTTTCATAAAAAAAACTTTAAATGGCTGTAACTTTGTTATTATGCGTTTAAACGGAAATCTAACGAAATTTTGGGATCACTAAAATTTTTCATAAAAATTTTTTTTTTTCGTACAAAATTGAAATTTTTCATAAAAAAACTTTAAATGACTGTAACTATGTTATTATGCGTTTAAATGGAAATCTAACGAAATTTTGGGATCACTAAAATTTTTCATAAAAAAAAAATTTTTTTCATACAAAGTCGAAATTTTTCATAAAAAAACTTTAAATGGCTGTAACTTTGTTATTATGCGTTTAAATGGAAATCTAACGAAATTTTGGGATCACTAAAATTTTTCATAAAAAAAGTTTTTTTTCATACAAAATCGAAATTTTTCATAAAAAAACTTTAAATGGCTGTAACTTTGTTCTTATGCGTTTAAATGGAAATCTAACGAAATTTTGGGATCACTAAAATTTTTCATAAAAAAAAAAATTTTTTTCATACAAAATCTAAATTTTTCATAAAAAAACTTTAAATCGCTGTAACTTTGTTATTATGCGTTTAAATGGAAATCTAACGAAATTTTGGGATCACTAAAATTTTTCATAAAAAAAAATTTTTTTTCCTACAAAGTCGAAATTTTTCATAAAAAAACTTTAAATGGCTGTAACTTTGTTATTATGCGTTTAAATGGAAATCTAACGAAATTTTGGGATCACTAAAATTTTTCATGAAAATTTTTTTTTTTTCATACAAAATCGAAATTTTTCATAAAAAAAACTTTAAATGACTGTAACTATGTTATTATGCGTTTAAATGGAAATCTAACGAAATTTTGGGATCACTAAAATTTTTCATAAAAAAAAATTTTTTTTTCATACAAAGTCGAAATTTTTCATAAAAAAACTTTAAATGGCTGTAACTTTGTTATTATGCGTTTAAATGGAAATCTAACGAAATTTTGGGATCACTAAAATTTTTCATGAAAAATTTTTTTTTTTCATACAAAATCGAAATTTTTCATAAAAAAAACTTTAAATGGCTGTAACTTTGTTATTATGCGTTTAAATGGAAATCTAACGAAATTTTGGGATCACTAAAATTTTTCATAAAATTTTTTTTTTTTTTCATACAAAATCGAAATTTTTCATAAAAAAAACTTTAAATGGCTGTAACTTTGTTATTATGCGTTTAAATGGAAATCTAACGAATTTTTGGGATCACTAAAATTTTTCATAAATTTTTTTTTTCATACAAAATTCAAATTTTTCATAAAAAAACTTTAAATGGCTGTAACTTTGTTATTATGCGTTTAAATGGAAATCTAACGAAATTTTGGGATCACTAAAATTTTTCATAAAAAAAAATTTTTTTTCATACAAAATCGAAATTTTTCATAAAAAAACTTTAAATGGCTGTAACTTTGTTATTATGCGTTTAAATGGAAATCTAACGAATTTTTGGGATCGCTAAAATTTTTCATAAATTTTTTTTTTCATACAAAATTCAAATTTTTCATAAAAAAACTTTAAATGGCTGTAACTTTGTTATTATGCGTTTAAATGGAAATCTAACGAATTTTTGGGATCACTAAAATTTTTCATAAATTTTTTTTTTCATACAAAATTGAAATTTTTCATAAAAAAACTTTAAATGACTGTAACTATGTTATTATGCGTTTAAATGGAAATCTAACGAAATTTTGGGATCACTAAAATTTTTCATAAAAAAAGTTTTTTTTCATACAAAATCGAAATTTTTCATAAAAAAAACTTTAAATGGCTGTAACTTTGTTCTTATGCGTTTAAATGGAAATCTAACGAAATTTTGGGATCACTAAAATTTTTCATAAAAAAAAAAATTTTTTTCATACAAAATCTAAATTTTTCATAAAAAAACTTTAAATCGCTGTAACTTTGTTATTATGCGTTTAAATGGAAATCTAACGAAATTTTGGGATCACTAAAATTTTTCATAAAAAAAAATTTTTTTTCCTACAAAGTCGAAATTTTTCATAAAAAAACTTTAAATGGCTGTAACTTTGTTATTATTATTATTCATGAAAATTTTTTTTTTTTCATACAAAATCGAAATTTTTCATAAAAAAAAACTTTAAATGGCTGTAACTTTGTTATTATGCGTTTAAACGGAAATCTAACGAAATTTTGGGATCACTAAAATTTTTCATAAAAATTTTTTTTTTTCGTACAAAATTGAAATTTTTCATAAAAAAACTTTAAATGACTGTAACTATGTTATTATGCGTTTAAATGGAAATCTAACGAAATTTTGGGATCACTAAAATTTTTCATAAAAAAAAATTTTTTTTCATACAAAGTCGAAATTTTTCATAAAAAAACTTTAAATGGCTGTAACTTTGTTATTATGCGTTTAAATGGAAATCTAACGAAATTTTGGGATCACTAAAATTTTTCATGAAAAATTTTTTTTTTTCATACAAAATCGAAATTTTTCATAAAAAAAACTTTAAATGGCTGTAACTTTGTTATTATGCGTTTAAATGGAAATCTAACGAAATTTTGGGATCACTAAAATTTTTCATAAAATTTTTTTTTTTTTTTTCATACAAAATCGAAATTTTTCATAAAAAAACTTTAAATGGCTGTAACTTTGTTATTATGCGTTTACATGGAAATCTAACGAAATTTTGGGATCACTAAAATTTTTCATAAAAATTTTTTTTTTTTTCGTACAAAATTGAAATTTTTCATAAAAAAACTTTAAATGGCTGTAACTTTGTTATTATGCGTTTAAATGGAAATCTAACGAAATTTTGGGATAACTAAAATTTTTCATAAAAAAAAATTTTTTCATACAAAATCGAAATTTTTCATAAAAAAACTTTAAATGGCTGTAACTTTGTTATTATGCGTTTAAATGGAAATCTAACGAAATTTTGGGATCACTAAAATTTTTCATAAAAAAAGTTTTTTTTCATACAAAATCGAAATTTTTCATAAAAAAAACTTTAAATGGCTGTAACTTTGTTCTTATGCGTTTAAATGGAAATCTAACGAAATTTTGGGATCACTAAAATTTTTCATGAAAATTTTTTTTTTTCATACAAAATCGAAATTTTTCATAAAAAAAACTTTAAATGGCTGTAACTTTGTTATTATGCGTTTAAACGGAAATCTAACGAAATTTTGGGATCACTAAAATTTTTCATAAAAATTTTTTTTTTTCGTACAAAATTGAAATTTTTCATAAAAAAACTTTAAATGACTGTAACTATGTTATTATGCGTTTAAATGGAAATCTAACGAAATTTTGGGATCACTAAAATTTTTCATAAAAAAAAATTTTTTTTCATACAAAGTCGAAATTTTTCATAAAAAAACTTTAAATGGCTGTAACTTTGTTATTATGCGTTTAAATGGAAATCTAACGAAATTTTGGGATCACTAAAATTTTTCATAAATTTTTTTTTTTTTTTCATACAAAATCGAAATTTTTCATAAAAAAAAACTTTAAATGGCTGTAACTTTGTTATTATGCGTTTAAATGGAAATCTAACGAATTTTTGGGATCACTAAAATTTTTCATAAATTTTTTTTTTCATACAAAATTCAAATTTTTCATAAAAAAACTTTAAATGGCTGTAACTTTGTTATTATGCGTTTAAATGGAAATCTAACGAAATTTTGGGATCACTAAAATTTTTCATAAAAAAAAATTTTTTTTCATACAAAATCGAAATTTTTCATAAAAAAACTTTAAATGGCTGTAACTTTGTTATTATGCGTTTAAATGGAAATCTAACGAATTTTTGGGATCACTAAAATTTTTCATAAATTTTTTTTTTCATACAAAATTCAAATTTTTCATAAAAAAACTTTAAATGGCTGTAACTTTGTTATTATGCGTTTAAATGGAAATCTAACGAAATTTTGGGATCACTAAAATTTTTCATAAAAAAAATTTTTTTTCATACAAAATCGAAATTTTTCATAAAAAAAACTTTAAATGGCTGTAACTTTGTTATTATGCGTTTAAATGGAAATCTAACGAAATTTTGGGATAACTAAAATTTTTCATAAAAAAATTTTTTTTTTTCATACAAAATCGAAATTTTTCATAAAAAAAACTTTAAATGGCTGTAACTTTGTTATTATGCGTTTAAATGGAAATCTAACGAATTTTTGGGATCACTAAAATTTTTCATAAATTTTTTTTTTTCATACAAAATTCAAATTTTTCATAAAAAAACTTTAAATGGCTGTAACTTTGTTATTATGCGTTTAAATGGAAATCTAACGAAATTTTGGGATCACTAAAATTTTTCATAAAAAAAAATTTTTTTTCATACAAAATCGAAATTTTTCATAAAAAAACTTTAAATGGCTGTAACTTTGTTATTATGCGTTTAAATGGAAATCTAACGAATTTTTGGGATCACTAAAATTTTTCATAAATTTTTTTTTTCATACAAAATTCAAATTTTTCATAAAAAAACTTTAAATGGCTGTAACTTTGTTATTATGCGTTTAAATGGAAATCTAACGAAATTTTGGGATCACTAAAATTTTTCATAAAAAAAATTTTTTTTCATACAAAATCGAAATTTTTCATAAAAAAAACTTTAAATGGCTGTAACTTTGTTATTATGCGTTTAAATGGAAATCTAACGAAATTTTGGGATAACTAAAATTTTTCATAAAAATTTTTTTTTTTCGTACAAAATTGAAATTTTTCATAAAAAAACTTTAAATGGCTGTAACTTTGTTATTATGCGTTTAAATGGAAATCTAACGAAATTTTGGGATAACTAAAATTTTTCATAAAAAAAAATTTTTTTCATACAAAATCGAAATTTTTCATAAAAAAACTTTAAATGGCTGTAACTTTGTTATTATGCGTTTAAATGGAAATCTAACGAAATTTTGGGATCACTAAAATTTTTCATAAAAAAATTTTTTTTTCATACAAAATCGAAATTTTTCATAAAAAAAAACTTTAAATGGCTGTAACTTTGTTATTATGCGTTTAAATGGAAATCTAACGAAATTTTGGGATCACTAAAATTTTTCATAAAAAAAAAATTTTTTTCATACAAAGTCGAAATTTTTCATAAAAAAACTTTAAATGGCTGTAACTTTGTTATTATGCGTTTAAATGGAAATCTAACGAAATTTTGGGATCACTAAAATTTTTCATAAAAAAAAAAATTTTTTTCATACAAAATCGAAATTTTTCATAAAAAAACTTTAAATGGCTGTAACTTTGTTATTATGCGTTTACATGGAAATCTAACGAAATTTTGGGATCACTAAAATTTTTCATAAAAATTTTTTTTTTTTTCGTACAAAATTGAAATTTTTCATAAAAAAACTTTAAATGGCTGTAACTTTGTTATTATGCGTTTAAATGAAAATCTAACGAAATTTTGGGATAACTAAAATTTTTCATAAAAAAAAATTTTTTTCATACAAAATCGAAATTTTTCATAAAAAAACTTTAAATGGCTGTAACTTTGTTATTATGCGTTTAAATGGAAATCTAACGAAATTTTGGGATCACTAAAATTTTTCATAAAAAAATTTTTTTTTCATACAAAATCGAAATTTTTCATAAAAAAAACTTTAAATGGCTGTAACTTTGTTATTATGCGTTTAAATGGAAATCTAACGAAATTTTGGGATCACTAAAATTTTTCATAAAAAAAAATTTTTTTTCATACAAAGTCGAAATTTTTCATAAAAAAACTTTAAATGGCTTTAACTTTGTTATTATGCGTTTAAATGGAAATCTAACGAAATTTTGGGATCACTAAAATTTTTCATGAAAAATTTTTTTTTTCATACAAAATCGAAATTTTTCATAAAAAAAACTTTAAATGGCTGTAACTTTGTTATTATGCGTTTAAATGGAAATCTAACGAAATTTTGGGATCACTAAAATTTTTCATAAAAAAATTTTTTTTTTCATACAAAATTGAAATTTTTCATAAAAAAACTTTAAATGGCTGTAACTTTGTTATTATGCGTTTAAATGGAAATCTAACGAAATTTTGGGATCACTAAAATTTTTCATAAAAATTTTTTTTTTTCATACAAAATTAAAATTTTTCATAAAAAAAAACTTTAAATGGCTGTAACTTTGTTATTATGCGTTTAAATGGAAATCTAACGAAATTTTGGGATCACTAAAATTTTTCATAAAAAAAATTTTTTTTCATACAAAATCGAAATTTTTCATAAAAAAAAACTTTAAATGGCTGTAACTTTGTTATTATGCGTTTAAATGGAAATCTAACGAAATTTTGGGATCACTAAAATTTTTCATAAAAATTTTTTTTTATTTCATACAAAATTGAAATTTTTCATAAAAAAACTTTAAATGGCTGTAACTTTGTTATTATGCGTTTAAATGGAAATCTAACGAAATTTTGGGATCACTAAAATTTTTCATAAAAAAAATTTTTTTTCATACAAAATCGAAATTTTTCATGAAAAAACTTTAAATGGCTGTAACTTTGTTATTATGCGTTTAAATGGAAATCTAACGAAATTTTGGGATCAATAAAATTTTTCATAAAAATAAAATTTTTTTCATACAAAATCGAAATTTTTCATAAAGAAACTTTAAATGGCTGTAACTTTGTTATTATGCGTTTAAATGGAAATCTAACGAAATTTTGGGATCACTAAAATTTTTCATGAAAAAATTTTTTTTTTTCATACAAAGTCGAAATTTTTCATAAGAAAACTTTAAATGGCTGTAACTTTGTTATTATGCGTTTAAATGGAAATCTAACGAAATTTTGGGATCACTAAAATTTTTCATAAAAATTTTTTTTTCATACAAAATCGAAATTTTTCATAAAAAAAACTTTAAATAGCTATAACTTTGTTATTATGCGTTTAAATGGAAATCTAACGAAATTTTGGGATCACTAAAATTTTTCATAAAAATTTTTTTTTTTTTTTTTCATACAAAATTGAAATTTTTCATAAAAAAACTTTAAATGGCTGTAACTTTGTTATTATGCGTTTAAATGGAAATCTAACGAAATTTTGGGATCACAAAAATTTTTCACAAAAAAATTTTTTTTTTCATAAAAATTGAAATTTTTCATAAAAAAACTTTAAATGGCTGTAACTTTGTTATTATGCGTTTAAATGGAAATCTAACGAAATTTTGGGATCACTAAAATTTTTCATAAAAAAAAAATTTTTTCATTTTTTATAAAAAAACTTTAAATGGCTGTAACTTTGTTATTATGCGTTTAAATGGAAATCTAACGAAATTTTGGGATCACTAAAATTTTTCATAAAAAAAAAATTTTTTTCATACAAAGTCGAAATTTTTCATAAAAAAACTTTAAATGGCTGTAACTTTGTTATTATGCGTTTAAATGGAAATCTAACGAAATTTTGGGATCACTAAAATTTTTCATAAAAAAACTTTAAATGGCTGTAACTTTGTTATTATGCGTTTAAATGGAAATCTAACGAAATTTTGGGATCACTAAAATTTTTCATAAAAAAAATTTTTTTTTCATACAAAATCGAAATTTTTTATAAAAAACTTTAAATGGCTGTAACTTTGTTATTATGCGTTTAAATGGAAATCTAACGAAATTTTGGGATCACTAAAATTTTTCATAAAAATTTTTTTTTTTCATACAAAATCGAAATTTTTCATAAAAAAACTTTAAATGGCTGTAACTTTGTTATTATGCGTTTAAATGGAAATCTAACGAAATTTTGGGATCACTAAAATTTTTCATAAAAAAATTTTTTTTTTTCATACAAATTCGAAATTTTTCATAAAAAAACTTTAAATGGCTGTAACTTTGTTATTATGCGTTTAAATGGAAATCTAACGAAATTTTGGGATCACTAAAATTTTTCATAGAAAAAAATTTTTTTTCATACAAAATCGAAATTTTTCATAAAAAAACTTTAAATGGCTGTAACTTTGTTATTATGCGTTTAAATGGAAATCTAACGAAATTTTGGGATCACTAAAATTTTTCACAAAAAATTTTTTTTTTCATACAAAATCGAAATTTTTCATAAAAAAACTTTAAATGCCTGTAACTTTGTTATTATGCGTTTAAATGGAAATCTAACGAAATTTGGGATCACTAAAATTTTTCATAAAAATTTTTTTTTTCATACATAATCGAAATTTTTCATAAAAAAACTTTAAATGGCTGTAACTTTGTTATTATGCGTTAAAATGGAAATCTAACGAAATTTTGGGATCACTAAAATTTTTCATAAAAATTTTTTTTTTCATACAAAATCGAAATTTTTCATAAAAAAAACTTTAAATGCCTGTAACTTTGTTATTATGCGTTTAAATGGAAATCTAACGAAATTTTGGGATCACTAAAATTTTCATAAAAAAAAATTTTTTTTCATACAAAATCGAAATTTTTTATAAAAAAACTTTAAATGGCTGTAACTTTGTTATTATGCGTTTAAATGGAAATCTAACGAAATTTTGGGATCACTAAAATTTTTTATAAAAGGATTTTTTTTTTATACAAAATCGAAATTTTTCATAAAAAAACTTTAAATGCCTGTAACTTTGTTATTATGCGTTTAAATGGAAATCTAACAAAATTTGGGATCACTAAAATTTTTCATAAAATTTTTTTTTTCATACATAATCGAAATTTTTCATAAAAAAACTTTAAATGGCTGTAACTTTGTTATTATGCGTTAAAATGGAAATCTAACGAAATTTTGGGATCACTAAAATTTTTCATAAAAATTTTTTTTTTCATACAAAATCGAAATTTTTCATAAAAAAAACTTTAAATGCCTGTAACTTTGTTATTATACGTTTAAATGGAAATCTAACGAAATTTTGGGATCACTAAAATTTTTCATAAAAATTTTTTTTTTCATAAAAATCGAAATTTTTCATAAAAAAAACTTTAAATGGCTGTAACTTTGTTATTATGCGTTTAAATGGAAATCTAACGAAATTTTGGGATCACTAAAATTTTTCATAAAAAAATTTTTTTTTTTCATACAAAATCGAAATTTTTCATAAAAAAACTTTAAATGGCTGTAACTTTGTTATTATGCGTTTAAATGGAAATCTAACGAAATTTTGGGATCACTAAAATTTTTCATAGAAAAAAATTTTTTTTCATACAAAATCGAAATTTTTCATAAAAAAACTTTAAATGGCTGTAACTTTGTTATTATGCGTTTAAATGGAAATCTAACGAAATTTTGGGATCACTAAAATTTTTCATAAAAATTTTTTTTTTCATAAAAATCGAAATTTTTCATAAAAAAACTTTAAATGGCTGTAACTTTGTTATTATGCGTTTAAATGGAAATCTAACAAAATTTTGGGATCACTAAAATTTTTCATAAAAAAAATTTTTTTTTTCATACAAAATCGAAATTTTTCATAAAAAAACTTTAAATGGCTGTAACTTTGTTATTATGCGTTTAAATGGAAATCTAACGAAATTTTGGGATCACTAAAATTTTTCATAAAAAAATTTTTTTTTTTTCATACAAAATCGAAATTTTTCATAAAAAAACTTTAAATGGCTGTAACTTTGTTATTATGCGTTTAAATGGAAATCTAACGAAATTTTGGGATCAATAAAATTTTTCATTAAAAAAAATTTTTTTTCATACAAAATCGAAATTTTTCATAAAAAAACTTTAAATGGCTGTAACTTTGTTATTATGCTTTTAAATGGAAATCTAACGAAATTTTGGGATCACTTAAATTTTACATAAAAAAAACTTTTTATACAAAATCGAAATTTTTCATAAAAAAAACTTTAAATGGTTGTAACTTTGTTATTATGCGTTTAAATGGAAAACTAACGAAATTTTGGGATCACTAAAACTTTTCATAAAAAATTTTTTTTTTTCATATAAAGTCGAAATTTTTCATAAAAAAAAACTTTAAATGGTTGTAACTTTGTTATTATGCGTTTAAATGGAAATCTAACGAAATTGTGGGATTGTGAGATTTCCTATTCTTATAGGAAATTTTCAAAATTTCCTATTTTTATAGGAAAATTTCAAAATTTCCTATTTTTATAGGAAATTTTCAAAATTTCCTATTTTTATAGGAAATTTTCAAAATTTCCTATTTTTATAGGAAATTTTCAAAATTTCCTATTTTTATAGGAAATTTTCAAAATTTCCTATTTTTATAGGAAATTTTCAAAATTTCCTATTTTTATAGGAAATTTTCAAAATTTCCTATTTTTATAGGAAATTTTCAAAATTTCCTATTTTTATAGGAAATTTTCAAAATTTCCTATTTTTATAGGAAATTTTCAAAATTTCCTATTTTTATAGGAAATTTTCAAAATTTCCTATTTTTATAGGAAATTTTCAAAATTTCCTATTTTTATAGGAAATTTTCAAAATTTCCTATTTTTATAGGAAATTTTCAAAATTTCCTATTTTTATAGGAAATTTTCAAAATTTCCTATTTTTATAGAAAATTTTCAAAATTTCCTATTTTTATAGGAAATTTTCAAAATTTCCTATTTTTATAGGAAATTTTCAAAATTTCCTATTTTCATAGGAAATTTTCAAAATTTCCTATTTTCATAGGAAATTTTCAAAATTTCCTATTTTCATAGGAAATTTTCAAAATTTCCTATTTTCATAGGAAATTTTCAAAATTTCCTATTTTCATAGGAAATTTTCAAAATTTCCTATTTTCATAGGAAATTTTCAAAATTTCCTATTTTCATAGGAAATTTTCAAAATTTCCTATTTTCATAGGAAATTTTCAAAATTTCCTATTTTCATAGGAAATTTTCAAAATTTCCTATTTTCATAGGAAATTTTCAAAATTTCCTATTTTCATAGGAAATTTTCAAAATTTCCTATTTTCATAGGAAATTTTTAAAATTTCCTATTTTCATAGGAAATTTTCAAAATTTCCTATTTTCATAGGAAATTTTCAAAATTTCCTATTTTCATAGGAAATTTTCAAAATTTCCTATTTTCATAGGAAATTTTCAAAATTTCCTATTTTCATAGGAAATTTTCAAAATTTCCTATTTTCATAGGAAATTTTCAAAATTTCCTATTTTCATAGGAAATTTTCAAAATTTCCTATTTTCATAGGAAATTTTCAAAATTTCCTATTTTCATAGGAAATTTTCAAAATTTCCTATTTTCATAGGAAATTTTCAAAATTTCCTATTTTCATAGGAAATTTTCAAAATTTCCTATTTTCATAGGAAATTTTCAAAATTTCCTATTTTCATAGGAAATTTTCAAAATTTCCTATTTTCATAGGAAATTTTCAAAATTTCCTATTTTCATAGGAAATTTTCAAAATTTCCTATTTTCATAGGAAATTTTCAAAATTTCCTATTTTCATAGGAAATTTTCAAAATTTCCTATTTTCATAGGAAATTTTCAAAATTTCCTATTTTCATAGGAAATTTTCAAAATTTCCTATTTTCATAGGAAATTTTCAAAATTTCCTATTTTCATAGGAAATTTTCAAAATTTCCTATTTTCATAGGAAATTTTCAAAATTTCCTATTTTCATAGGAAATTTTCAAAATTTCCTATTTTCATAGGAAATTTTCAAAATTTCCTATTTTCATAGGAAATTTTCAAAATTTCCTATTTTCATAGGAAATTTTCAAAATTTCCTATTTTCATAGGAAATTTTCAAAATTTCCTATTTTCATAGGAAATTTTCAAAATTTCCTATTTTCATAGGAAATTTTCAAAATTTCCTATTTTCATAGGAAATTTTCAAAATTTCCTATTTTCATAGGAAATTTTCAAAATTTCCTAATTTCATAGGAAATTTTCAAAATTTTCTATTTTCATAGGAAATTTTCAAAATTTCCTATTTTCATAGGAAATTTTCAAAATTTCCTATTTTCATAGGAAATTTTCAAAATTTCCTATTTTCATAGGAAATTTTCAAAATTTCCTATTTTCATAGGAAATTTTCAAAATTTCCTATTTTCATAGGAAATTTTCAAAATTTCCTATTTTCGTAGGAAATTTTCCAAAATTTCCTATTTTCATAGGAAATTTTCAAAATTTCCTATTTTCGTAGGAAAGTTTCAAAATTTCCTATTTTCATAGGAAATTTTCAAAATTTCCTATTTTCATAGAAAATTTTCAAAATTTCCTATTTTCATAGAAAATTTTCAAAATTTCCTATTTTCATAGGAAATTTTCAAAATTTCCTATTTTTAGGAAATTTTCAAAATTTCCTATTTTCATAGGAAATTTTCAAAATTTCCTATTTTCATAGGAAATTTTCAAAATTTCCTATTTTCATAGGAAATTTTCAAAATTTCCTATTTTCATAGGAAATTTTCAAAATTTCCTATTTTCATAGGAAATTTTCAAAATTTCCTATTTTCATAGGAAATTTTCCTATATAAAAATTTCCTATTTTCATAGGAAATTTTCCTATATAAAAATTTCCTATTTTCATAGGAAATTTTCCTATATAAAAATTTCCTATTTTCATAGGAAATTTTCCTATATAAAAATTTCCTATTTTCATAGGAAATTTTCCTATATAAAAATTTCCTATTTTCATAGGAAATTTTCCTATATAAAAATTTCCTATTTTCATAGGAAATTTTCCTATATAAAAATTTCCTATTTTCATAGGAAATTTTCCTATATAAAAAAGGAAATTTTGAAAATTTCCTATATAAAAAAGGAAATTTTGAAAATTTCCTATATAAAAAAGGAATTTTTGAAAATTTTCTATATGAAAAAGGAAATTTTGAAAATTTCCTATATGAAAAAGGAAATTTTGAAAATTTCCTATATGAAAAAGGAAATTTTGAAAATTTCCTATATGAAAAAGGAAATTTTGAAAATTTCCTATATGAAAAAGGAAATTTTGAAAATTTCCTATATAAAAAAGGAAATTTTGAAAATTTCCTATAAAAATAGGAAATTTTGAAAATTTCCAATAAAAATAGGAAATTTTGAAAATTTCCTATAAAAATAGGAAATTTTTCAAAATTTTTCATATAGGAAATTTTCAAAATTTCCTTTTTCATATAGAAAATTTTCAAAATTTCCTTTTTTATATAGGAAATTTTCAAAATTTCCTTTTTTATATAGGAAATTTTCAAAATTTCCTTTTTTATATAGGAAATTTTCAAAATTTCCTTTTTTAAATAGGAAATTTTCAATTTAGCAAAAATTTGTCTTTTTATAGACAAGAACTGATATGGGCAAATCCTGAGTGGCGGACGATACATTTGTGCGGATTTTGTTGTACTTAAATGTATCCCATTGTCGTTCTACACTAGATATCTTTGCACAGATTTCAGAGAATATTAGCCCATCGATTGTGTTATGGAATGACATTTGTTAATTTACATACATGTTTTGGAGGAAAAAGATATTCGCTTTTAAAGTGCTGTGACGGACGCTACAAAAAATGGAAGTGACTTTTTTTTCAAAACGTTTATCTGTAATTTTCATCAAATCAGTCATAGTAATAAAAAAATTGTAAATACATTGAATATACAGGAAAATCAGGGGATTACAAAACAGGTTTTAAAAAATATTCTTAAGTTTTCAGTTTCACCAAAAATCCATAAATAAACTGTTGCGGACGCTACGTGCTGCGGTTAGCTCTTAGAGTGTCCCAAAAATAAAAAAATAATATTTAAAAAGCATCAAATTTGCTCCACTGTATGTGTTTTTAGCACCTAATGCCTGAAATTTAATATGTGTTATTGCTTTATGATTATGACATATATGTGTTCGTAAATATTGTATTTAATAAATATCATTTTGTAAAAAAGATATACTGTGACGGACGCTACACACTTTCCTTTACATGTTATTCTATAAAATGCTATATAAAGATCTATATATTTTTAGCCTAATGTAAAGCATATTATAAGTTCTCTTTACGAACCAAGTTTAATTATAGAAAAAAGAAAAATTGCACTAGTCAAATTAAAAAAACCTTTATTTCTTTGACGGACGCTACACAAAGTGAGCCCTTTTTACTTGACGTTATTTGTATCACTCCAATTACTTTTGATGGGATTTTTTACATATAATTGTATAAAATTAAGCAGACTGAGTCCCTACTGAAACTTGATACGAAAATTTAAAAATTCGAGATGGGTACAAATAAAGGCCTGCCATTCAGGAAGGGAGCAATCAAAAATTGTATCCATTATATATTTTAAAGGATCAATATACAGTGGTGGTCACGCATTTAGCACAAATGGTACCTGTTATCTCTTATAGGAAATATTAAGTCCTAATTCAATTTTATTCACTACTTTTTTTTGTAATGTATTACACGTGATGCGAAGATGAAGTCGTATTGCTTTTATATACATATTTTTTAAAAATTATATTTATTTTTGCAATTATTTAAAACTAACCCATAAAAAATACTGGACATATTTTTAGCACAAATTAAAAACAATATTTATTAAAAATCAAAAACAAGTTATTAATTAAAATTTCTTGAAAAAAAACCTAATATTTTGTAGGATATCCTTTATTTTGTATAACTGCCGCACATCTTTTAGGCACACTCTTCACAAGAGCCAGGTATCGCTCATTTGGGATAGCGTGCCATATTTTTTGGATTTCCGCCCATAAACCATTTAAGTTGTAAGGTTTTACGCTTGTTATATGCTTCTCTATATCATTCCAAAGATTCTCAATAGGATTGAGATATGGAGATTGAGCTAGCCATTTCAAAACATCTCCTCCAAGCAACACCTCACAGTACGTAAAGTGTGCTTAGGGTCATTGTCATGCATGAAGCGCCAGCTATGTGGCATCTTTGCCTCTGCTTATGGTATAATGATATCGGCTAGAATATTTTTATAAACGTGTTGATCCATACGTGTGTCAATTTTGTGTATTGGACCAACTCCATGCCCTGAGAATGCAAGCCACACCATCACATTTCCTCCACCATGTTTTACAGTCTTTGACGTATACTTTGGGTTGTGCTGCATGTTTGAAAGATACCATACATATCTCTTTCCATCAGATCCAAATCTGCAAAACTTTGGTTCGTCGCTCCAAAGTATGTTTTTCCAAAAATCTAATGGCTTTTCCAAATGTTATCGGGCGAAAGAAATTCGTGATTTCCAAATCTTTTTTGACACATGTGGCTTGTGTTGCACAATACAGCCACGCGAATTTTTTCATTAAGGCGTCTTTGTATCGTTCTGTCGGAGACATCAATATCGTATTTTGATGACACTTCACTATTTATTTCACGGGAGCTCTAAAAAGGGTCTGCCACTGACATTCTATGTATTAAATAATCCTCTTTTGTTATCGTTTTTCTTGGTCTAGGTGCCCGTGAACCCTTTTTAATTGTTCCGTGTGCTTTTATATGGCTCAAAGCATTATATATCATCTTTCTGGAGCAATTTAAAATAATTGCTATTTCACTTACAGGACATCCTCTCGAATTAATTTCACAAATCACCTGTCGTTGCGTATCTGTACACCACTTATTTTTGGCCATGTCTAATAAATATTTTATTTCTGAAAAACCTTCAACTGTACACAATATGATGAAAAACTTACCAAAAATTAATTAAAAATTCAAAAAATAACATAAATGTAAAATGTTTAATATGTGTGCTAAATTTGTGTCCAGCTCCAATTACGTATTACCAACAAAAAAATTATATATGAAGCAATTGAAGAAAGGGAATAACAAAAAGAGTAACGGGACTTGTCGATCACACCATAAGCTACACATCGTGGCAAAAAAAAAAGAAAAATATTACTCCAACAGAAAAATATACGGTTTTGAAAAAAACGCATAACTAGTGTGCTAAAAATGTGACCACCACTGTAAATGGGAAATTTTTCCATAAACACAAATACGCGATTTTGAAATTTTGTCCTTGGTTTAATGTTTTTCGGATTTGCCCATATCTGTTAAAACTTGTCATTTATTGGTAAAAAAAGTTGCCCTAAGTTAAACGGATTTCGCCCAATTGTTCAACCGTCTTATAATTCCATTAGGATTTAGTATGTATATTACATCAATTTTGGGGTTTAAGCCAATATTAAGTAAGTTACAAACGGAATAACAATCTTATTCTTTTTGATGGTGGGTACAAAAATGATTCCGAATCGGTTGGCATTCGAATATTATTCGGCATTCGACTATTATTTTAAACATATAATACCCTTCTCACCAAAGGTCAGAATTAAAATTTTCATCAAATCTGATCTCAAAAATTGTTATTACAAAAATGACGCAAGTTTAATTCAGTAGGTGTCGTAAACTGATTACCAGAAGTCTCTTTAATTAAATTTTACATTTAGAAAAGGAAATAGGAACGGAAATGATTATACAAAGAACTTTAAATAATATTGCAAAATAAATAATTAGCTTAAAATGTTTTTATTAAATTCTGGAGGGTTACTGCGTATCTCTATTCGAAAATAAAATTGTTCGAATTTGTAGGCTTAAAGCATTGTGTTTCAAAACTAATTTCTTTCGAATCAAATTATGCGGTAATCCCCCTGTAACTTTTAACATTGGTTATAAATTGGTTTTTCCTAACAACATTTATGTTATGTAAAGGGTGGGCAAATTCGAGGTTAGGAAGTAAATTGGCTTTAAAACACATTTTTTGACAAAAAACAAAATTCATCATATTATATAATTCCAAATTTGATCTTAAAATCAAACGGTAATTAATCGACAGCTTAATAAATTTGTAAATGAGAATTAAACATTAAAAAATCATATAAATAGAAATAATCACATAATCATCTAAAATGTTTTTGTGCGTAGGTGTGTACAAATACGATTATCTTTGACGATAAAATGTTTTTAAAACGTAAATATGAATGAACAACACGGGAGTATTATTTAAAAAAAAAAAAATAAAAATTATCATATTTTTCACAGAATCACAAAAACCTATGTATACTTCAGAAGCTCCCAAAGATGATTAATAGAAGTTATAAACAATCGTATCAAAAATAATAAGAAATATGATACATATTAATAACTTAATACATATTAAATGAAATATATTTTATCAGGCCTTTAGGCCTTTTTTCGATAGGTGAATTTGAAAATAGTCAAATATAGGCAAAATTCAGGCATGTCATAAATTCCATTCGGAATTGAAACCATTCCGTAGTTGAATTCCAATAGAAATGGTTTTAGGTTCTATAGATTCCGAAAAATTTTAAATGTCAAAAATCATTGCAAAACACGATTTTTATACCCTTCACCACCATAGGTGGAAAGGGTATTATAAGTTTGTGCTGATGTTTGTAACGCATAGAAATATTTGTCTTAGACCCACCTTTTAGTATACCAATAGACTTAGAATCACTTTCTGAGTCGATTTAGCGATGTCCGTCCGTCCGTCCGTCTGGCTGGCTGGCTGGACCCCCATGTAAACCTTGTAATCAAACTACAGATAATTTGATGAAATTTGGCACAGATAATTTTTTTGATAATGAGACCATGGCTATTGAAATTGGTCAAAATCGGCCCATTATTTATGGTACCTCCCATAGGTCCCACTTCCTGGAATTGCTATATTGGCCACAAATATCAATATTCATGAAATTTAAAACAGATACTGCTTATGTAAACTTAAATCACTGTACCAAATTTCGTTGAAATCGGTCCACATTTGACCATAGTTCCCATACAAACTCTTCTTCAAAAACGCACTAAATGAGACAAAAAATCACTAAAACGATCGTAAATCTAAAGATAATGAAAATTTTGAGTTTATTTTTTGCATACATAATTTTTGTAACAACTGTAATCAATTTGCCAAATTTCGTGACAATCGGTCCACATTTGACCCTAGCTCTCATATAAGTCCTAATGACGGAAACAGGTTGAATATATACGTTTTGAGAAAATGTTTGTATGATGGCAAAATTTAGCAAATATTTGTCTTTATACAGGAAAAATAACACATTTGACCTTAGTGGTGAAGGGTATCGTATGGTCGGCTTGACCGACTATAGCGCTTTCTTACTTGTTTTAATTGAAATCAATAACTCTATCATTGTTTCAACAAATAACACTAAATAATTGAAGAAATTATTCTAATATTGAATAAATTATACAAATTCCAATTTCAAATTATACAAATTCAATTCCAATTTAACAAAAGAATGTGGTTTCATTCCGAAAAACACGGAATTAATTCCACTTCCGAACGGAATTGAGTTCTGTGACATGGCTGATTATTTAATTTTTTTTATTTATTTCTGGCAATGCCATAAAAGATCTTACTAAATTCTTTATGTTGACAATGCCTTATTTTTCTAAATAGTAGCGCCATCTATTGTATGTGATTTTTCATTTTTAAAAATTAAAAATTTGCAAACAACAAATGGCGGTATGTATTATAATATATTTGCAGAGTTGTCAGATTGTGTTAATTAAATGTACAAAAGGCTGTAAGTTACGAACCGATGTTAAAATATTCCCAATAGTTAAGGAAAAATGTATAATAATATTTCTAAAAATTACATTTATAGAACATACAAGTTTTATTAAACATAAAACAAAAAACATAAGAATTTGTATGAAAACTTATATTCTTAAGTTAAAGCTGTAAACATGTCTGAACAATGCCTAAAACAAATATCATGTCGTAAATTAGACTTTGTTTACCATCAATTAATTTAAAACTTGTGATATCAACTTTTGGGTGATGTAGTGGATGTTGGATACCAATTAACGGCCCTGATTGGTCTTAACTTGATAAAGCTCAGGCTTATTTTGGTCATCCTTCATCTCAATTGTGGACACTGACCTCTTAGTGGTATCACTCGGGTAGGTACGTCAACACCCGTTAAAGTAGTGAGCCAATATGTGCCGCGAGTTACCCCATAAGAACTGTAAAAACATGGGTCTAGGACGTGGGGCTAGTAACCCACTCCAAGAAAAAAAAGCTTACTATAAAAAAGCAAAAATTAACAATTAAAACGGCCCCCTAATGTTGACGACTATGGCAAACGAAAAAAAGAACCATGATTTAGGGGTCAGCACTTGAAACATCCGAACCCGCTACAAAGGAGGTGCTTTAACTCAGTTGATGGATGTTCTAGAGGAATATAAATGTGATCTAACTGCTGTGCAAGAAGTAAGATGGAATGGCTACGGCGTCGCCAAGACTCTAAAAGATGACCTATATTATAGCTGCCATGAGAGTAGACATGAATTTAATTGCGGATTCACAGTTAGCAAAAAAATGCGAAACCTAGTCTCCAGATTCTGGGGTGAATCTGGAGACTAATGAAAGATTAAAAGGTGACCTATATTATAGCTGCCATGAGAGTAGACATGAATTTGGTTGCGGTCTCCAGATTCACCTTAGTTAATGAAAGATTAGCAACAATACTTGTAAAAGCAAAATACTTCTATCTGAGTTTAATTAGTGCTCACGCTCCCGCAGAGGAGAAAGATGAAGATTTAAAAGAATCCTTTTAAGAACAACTCGAGGAAGTGTATGATAGCTGCCCTAATCATGACGTAAAAATAATACTAGGTGATTTTAAAGCAAAGATTGGACAGGAAAGTTGCTTTGAGCCCACTATCGGTAAATTCAGGAAATATTTCTATTCCCAACGACATCAGCGCTCTATGGCAACATATTGCCAACTCTATGAAAACTGCTGAAAAAACGGTATTGGGGTTCCAAAACCCTCTTCCAAAAAACTCTTGGTATGACGAAGAGTGCCGCGATGCCACTCCTGCAAAAAATGCAGCCTACAGGGCAACACTACAGTCAGTAGTTACTCGTCGAACTTTAGAAAAATATAGAGAAAGAAAGAGGGAAGAGAAACGCCTATTCCGAAGAAAAAATATAGAAATGGAAAGACGTGTGTTCGAGGAGATTGAGTTATATAAGAGTCATAATGAAGTGCGTTAATTTAATCAAAAAGTTAAACACCAAACGGATGATTTTGGCAATTGTATTTTCTCCTGCAAGGATGATCAAGGAAATTTGGTAACGGATACTGAAACCGTACTAAAACTGAGGAAGGAGTACTTTTTTAAATTGTTGGTATTAAATGAAAGCGATCAAGATGACACGCCTGAACAAATCATTGACGAAGGCGTTATATATTCACCACCAAACCAAAATGAGGTTAGAATCGCAATAAATCGACTAAAAAATAACAAAGCTGCGGGTGCCGATGGTCTTCCAGCAGAGCTTTTTAAGGCTTTGATGAGTTGATAAGGAGGTGATGAGTTGATAAGGCTTATGTCCCAACTTATAGAAGCAATATGGTCAGAAGAATACATGCCAGACGATTGGAATCTAAGTTTCCTATGTCCTGTGCACAAAAAAGGAGATAAAACTGTATGTGCAAATTATAGAGGGATAAGCCTCCTCTCAATTGCATATAAGATTCTGTCGACCATACTGTGCGAAAGGCTTAAGCCCAAAATTAACGAAATAACGTACCAATGTGACTTTAGACCAGGTAAATCTACCACTGACCAGATCCTGGAGAAGCAGTTAATAAAACAATCTTCAATAGAAAACATATGCTACTGGCGTTTGCCGATGACATTGATGTTATGGGACGCACTTTACGCGAGGAAACTGCCGCCTTTTCCAGTATCGAGAAGGAATCTAACAAAATGGGTCTAGCTGTAAATAAATCAAAAACAAAACTGATGGTTTCTTCAAGCAGACAGACCACTAGAATTGGATCACATGTGCCCGTTGAAAACTATAGCTTCGAAGTTGTAAAAGAATTTGTATACCTTGGTACCGCTGTGAACATCAACAACGATATAAGCTTTAAAATTAAACATAGAATAATACTTGCAAATCGATATAATTTTAGTCTAAGCTAACAGCTAAAAAATAAAGTCCTCTCAGTAAGAACTAAAATTACGCTTTATAAAACCCTTATACTACCCGTGTTTTTGTATGGTGCTGAATTATGGGTAATTGCACAGGCAGATGAAGCTATCCTTGGAGTGTTTGAGAGGAAAATCCTACGAAAAATCTTTGGACCAGTCTGCGTCAACAATGAGTATCGACATCGAATGAACCATGAGCTGTATGAGTTATACGCTGACATAGACATAGTAAAACGCATTAAGCAACAGCGGCTGCGCTGGTTAGGACATGTTGTGCGAATGGATGACAATACTTCGGCAAAAAGTGTTTGATAATGATCCTGAGGGAACTCGTAGAAGAGGGTGTCCAAATCTTCGATGGAAAGACCAAGTAAAAGAAAATCTTTCAAAACTTGGCATAAGAAATTCGGCATTTGACCTAAACAGGTTGTTACTATAGGCCATTTAAGTAAGATATAAACTCCAAATCTTAAAATTTGTGTTCTGAAAAACAGTAGTAATTACAAATTAGTCTCCTCCTAAAAGTATACAATCAAATTTCCTTGGAATTTATGCAATCTCGTTTTGTTTTTTTTAAATAAAATGCATGTGAAAAATACATCGCCTTAAAAAGTTGTCATAATTTCAGTAGCATACTTTAGAGAGTAAATTAAAAGATTTAACTGTGGAGAATTTATTTAAATTCTGAACTTAATTCGGACAATGTATGTAGCTGCCGAGTTCTACACAAGGGTATATCCATTCGAAGTTAATAATAAATTATGACAATGTTGTACACTAGAGTGGTTCGAAAAAAAGTTGAGTCAGTCACCCCCTAGGATTAAAGATAATGTAAAAATAATTCTAAATTTTTTTTTTTATTTTTTTACCACGCCTACAAATACCGGCCTTTTACTATTTTGTTCACAGTGTCGCCATTTTAAATCCGATCATAACATTTTATATATCGATTTTCAGGGCTCTTTAAGGGCTGTAATTATCTCTTTGATAGTTTTTTACAACCTCATCAATTTCTAGTCATAACTTTTTAAAATTCGAGTCGTACCCACCCTAATCAAACCGAGTAAAAATCTAGTTTTTAAAAGTTATGACTATAAATTGACGTGGTAGTAAAAAACTATCAAAGAGAGAAATGAAATGTAGCCCTTACAGAGCAGCGAACACCGATATATAAAATGTTATGATCGGATTTAAAATGGCGACACAGTGAACAAAATAGTAAAAGGGCGGTATTTGTAGGCGTGGTAAAAAAATATTTTTTGGAATTGTTTTAACATTATCTTTAATCCTAGGGGGTGACTGACATAACTTTTTTTTTTTGTATGGAAGGCGAACCGCTCTATTGTACACTGCCCATCACAACTATAACCGCACCCCTATTAATGTAAATATTTCAGCTTTTGGCAGTAAAAGGACTTAAATATTTTAGTATAAGAGAAAATAGACGAAAACTTATATTTTGTAATTAAAATAAATTATTTATTTACTTTAGTTAGCAATATATCAAAAAAAGTAGGTTTTTAAATTTCAAGATAATCACATGAATTTATATACATTTTTTCAGACACATATTCAGCTATCCTTGGTGCTACATAAAATGGCCCAAGCTATTTTGGTTCCTGAAATAAAGGGTGTTTTCTATAATTTTGGCTTTTAAACTAGAAGCAAATTTTGCGCTGTAACTTTCTTAATAGGTCATAAATTATACTTTTTTAAATTTGTATAGTTAGATAAGTGTAAAAGATTTCATCACCATAAAAAAAAACATCAGTACACTTAGAGAAAAGATATGTATAAAATATAATGCATTAGTGAAAAAAGTATAAAATTTGCATTTAAAATGGCACAAAAGCGCATAAAGATTTTGAGACCAAATTTTACGTACAGATAGCTACTATCGATATCTAAAAATTTGATATGGCGCTTCCCGATTAAATGTTTGGTTCTTCGACAAATTGAGAAAAACTATAAAAAAAAATGAAAAAAGGGTCAAAATTCTGCAAAATTCATTAGCGATTGTCTGGTTATGTTAGTATTGTACTTATTGTGGAATTTGACACTATTACGCCAAATCCAGCAGATATTTGCGAAAGGCTTTTCTCAGAATTGCTTGCGGCTTTTACAATTCTGAACCGATCTTTTTCGGATAACTTTCTTTTTGCACCCCCGATTTTATTTTTGTCATGCTGTCTTTGGTTTTTGGCAAAATTTCTTACCACTCGGTCCGAACGATTTAGTTTTCTACCGATCTCTCGAAAGAACAAAACTACCGTTATAATACTATAATATATCGTAAACCCTTTCATGGAATTTTCTTTTCTGTCAAAAGTGCGCGTTTATGTGAAAAACACATAAACGCACAAACAAACATACATTTCATGAGCACGTGTGCCTAAGACTTCTCTTATTGGATAATCGTCTCCATTAGTTGTTTCCGAATTAGACTAAAAGCGGTATACTCTCTTTGTTATGGGACTTATCTAAAAGACCATACGGTATATCAATGTATGGAAAAGCTTTATATTATAGAGTTTTTGATTCTACAAAAATATTTAAATAAAAGAACAAATAAAATATTAAAACAAAAATTTTTTTCACAGTATTTTTTTAAAAATAAGTGAGCTTACCATGTCTTCATTAAAAAATTGAATCAAATACATTTAAAATTTATTTTATATTCTTAATATTCAAAGTAAAACTTTAATATTTTTATGTACTAAATATATAGACACAAAACATATTGAATTGGTTAATTTTAATTAATTTTATTTCTTTAAAGATATATTCATTTTATAGTAAAAACTTTTTTTGTTTTTTTTTATATTTTGATATTTATTATTTATAAACTAACTATGTTTATAATTACATTAAAAAATAATAACAAAACAAACATAAATATAAAATTGAAAAAGAAAAGAAATCCTCCCTCTCTGGGTGCCTTCACAGTTATTACAAATTATGTGTTTTAAAAACATTTTTTTTTTTCGTTTTTGCAATTAATTCTATATTTAATAAATAGTTTGGTATGCAAAATATTTAGTTATTACATAATATAATTAAATGTATAGTATATAAACAAAATAATTGTTTTGTTTTTTTGAAATATACAAAAATATTTTTAAATCATTAAGAACATTTTCAAGAACGCATTGACTGGATATTATTTTTTTTATTTAATTTTTTGTATTTAACTTATTTTTTTAAAGAAGATTGACTATTAGTTTCGATTTTAGAAGAAAATGGTAAAGTAAAACAATTATTTACAATATAATTAGCAACAAAAACATAAATTTGGCCTAATAATAATTAATATATTTAAATTAAAACTAGACAAATATACATTGATTTTTATTTTATTAAAAATTACATATAAAAATTTTATTTTATTCTTAAGGCGGCAGGTATTGTTAAAAGGAAAACGAAATAATACGTTTAAATTTATTTTTTTTATGAAATTTTAAATTTCAGTAAAAGGATCTGTTTCTAGGATCAAATAAATATAGAATTTCTAACATATACTTCTACTACTTATGTATTATTGGTCTGTTTCGAGATAAATTGGTATTCTTTTTAGTCATCATTATAATACGTTTATACAGTTACGGGCAGATAAATAGGTTTATGAACCATTTTTAACATTTCTAAGTACGAATAGTAGTTAATGATGTTACATCAAAATGATAATATGTATTTGGTTTTTTAAATATTGCAAAATTGGAGGCATTACTTGATCTAGACTCGTGTCAAACGCAACAAGAACTCGAAAGACGTGGGAATGATTCAGAAACAAGGAAATTAGGTGCCGTATGAGTTAAAGCGGAGAGATGTTAAACGGCGTTTGTATGCTTGTGAACAGCTGCTTGCAGGGAAAAATGTTTAAGATGAATACAAATATCTTCTTGATAAGACTCCTCTTCCTGCGAAAAGTTCTCTTTTAAGTTTAAATCAATTTTAGATAACAAGACTGTTATGCGTCTCAAACGTCGCCTTGTTAATATTGCTCATTGGTTTATACCGAAAGGCATCCAATTCTGTTGCCTTACTCGTGTCGCTTTTCGCATCTTCAAGCAAGCTTTGTGCATGTCATTTCAATGCATGGGGGAAATCAATTAATGTTGAGAACTTTACGTATAAAATACTGGATTCGACGAATTAAAACTTTGGTAAGATCGGTCGTACATCGCTCATGTAGTCAAATTGTGGCTACTTTGCCACCAGAGCGGACTACCTTGAAACGTCCATTTACCACTGCAGGGGTCGACTTCGGCGGCTCTTTCGATATGAGAAACTGTAGTGGTAAATCATAATAGGTACTAAAAGTATATGTTTGAATTTTCGTATGTTTTTTAACAAAGGTCATTCATTTGTAGGTTACTTCGGATTTATCAACAGATAGATTCTTGACTGCTTTTAATCGTTTTATTTCGAGCCGAGAATGCCCTAAGGCATTGTTTTCGTACTAATGTTGTTGGCACTTCAAGAGAAGTCGAAAGAGATTTCCGAACATTTTAACCAAAAGTCGGGCTAGAACGTTTTCTACTTATGGACTTCAGTGCCTCTAGTGGCTTTTCATACCGCTCCCTAGCCACTCCCCATTGTAGGGCTTTTTACGGGTATTCGAAGTTTAAAACTTCATTTTCGAAAAGAAGTTCAAGCGGTAAGATACACTCTTGAAGATCTCTCCACTGTATTAGCGAGAATTGAAGCGTGTCTTAATTCGAGACCTCTTTGCCCCATAAACAAAAATCCCTTTTCCTACTTCTTGTAAACTAGGTAGGATCGTAAAAACTATCCGGGTCGGTGATATTAAAACTGAAAACGGGATATTTAAGCGACCAATCACAAAACTCATTCTTCTTGATCAGTAATGAATAAATTATAAAAATCAAAATATTATTATTTAGTATTTCTTATCGTCATGCAGTATTTACGCCTTTTGTTCAACAATAATGGCTTGGAGGATTACGATGAGGAGATGATATTGCAGTAGTCCGCAGACGCGACTTAATCGGTCCCTGTTGCCGAAAACAATAGCCTGGAGGAAGAAACATCTCCTATGGTTATAGAACCCGCCCCAGCATCTTTTACTAACACATCTCACGGCGTACATGATCTAGCAGCGGACACTGCAGAAACATCGTCGTTCCAGGCCTTAGTCATCCTTGCCACCAAAAATATACCCTCATTCGAGGTCCCAGCTCCTATAGCCGTAAATCCCGAAACTTTAATGACTTCGTCCCCAACCAATGAAGCCTCGGGTTCAAAACTAAATAAGACCCAAATAAATTGCGGAATCTGTAATAGATCGCATCCATTATACGGGTGTCCTATTTTTGAAAGATTTTCGAAAGAAAAACGTATACGACAAATCGTCCTTCATTGGTACTGTTCGCTCTGCTTTTCACCGCATCATTTGCTTAGCTCTCGTCCAAGTAACAAGGCTTGTAAACATTGTAAGGGCAAGCACCACAGCCTACTTCATATCCATAAACAGGCTTCCCTTACAAACGTGGAAACAAAAAAAAACGAATCGTCCAACTCGTCCGACAGTTGAGTCTCCGGTTTATTATTTGCCGGTGAGACACATGATTACCCTTTCACGAACTACGAGAGTTCTTTTAAAGACTCACCAGCATACTATTCCTATTCGGGCAGTAAACGGTCTCTGTTGCGCCCGTAGTTATATTTGCGATGAGTTCGGAACTGACTTGTTATCACGTATCCACGTTCGGTAGATACATGACCCAAAGGAATGGTTGGACTGTACGGTGAAAGTCACGAAAATGAAGAAAATAAAAACACCCTTAACTTCGGTCGACCTAACGGTTTTTACTAGTTAAGTTTGGTGCCATTTTGGCAAATATAAAATAAAACAGATTAAATCATAAGCTATGCATAGCTTATATTAAAACCCGTCCGAATTTGCGAAACACATCTTCTGTCAATGACTGGACTCAGATGACTTAGATAAGCCATTTCTTCTTTAGGTAGTACTAAGTACTTTCTTCTCTTTATAATCTATCTTTTTTCCAGCCTCTAGTCTTATTTTTTCTTTATTCTTCTCTTCTTTTTCATTAAAAGATCACAATGAACCCCAAGTGTCTCCGAGTGAAGGTTTCATTTGACACCAACTTTCGAGCCTTACCTAACCTAAAACATAAGTTTTTGTTTTAAATGTATATTAAAAAGATTTTTAGTAAAAGATTTAAATAATTTGTGAGTACTAAATAAGGAAAAATATAGGATCCATATATGAAGCAGTTTTAAATAAATAAATTAATATCAACAGTAAAAAATAGCTGCACTTATTGTGGTATACCTAAGTCTCTAGAAAAAATGTTGATCTCGTTTTCATTTACTCGAAAAACTAACCATATACATCTATATGGAACATAGATAAAACCGGGATATCAATGGTTACGTCACAGCAAGCAAAAATAATTGGTTGAAAAGGGAAAAATCTAATTGGTACGTTGACATCAGCCGATCGTGGGTCTATGCTTACCGTCATCATTTACATATATAAGCGCAAGAGGCACGTTTGTACCTTTTATTGTTTTATTCGCCGTAAGAATCTAAAAAAAAAATTTGGTACACTAACACATTACCTACACGTGGTATACCAGATTATCTGCCAATTTTTTAAAACCGCTTCTGATGATTTGAACTATTTGCATAAAAATCATATTTTAATTGGACAAGAACTAAAAATTTGGCAATCTAAAAACAAAAAAGGTATACCAGATTACCCACACTTCCTTGTATTGAGAAATGTTATTTAAAATTGTGGTTGAAATTAGTACTTGTTTCCATAAGAAACGTGTCAGACACTGTTGGAATCAATAGAAATGTTAAAAATTAAAAACGATCAATTCATTTAATAAATGTATAAAATTATTTCAAAAATATATCCGAAATCGATTGATTTAAAAACGATCGAATTCCATCACATACCATTCGAATTCCATCGATATCGATTGAAAACTCAGACTTTTAAGCGAATATTGTGAAGTATACTTTAGGGACGTTCAAAGTTACTTTTTTACATTACATTTTTATAATCTTATATTCTTAAACGAGCAATAATTGTATATATATATATATATATATATATATATATATATATATAGAATGGCTATCTCGAAAACGGCTCTAACGATTTTGATAAAATTTGGACAGTGGGTATCTTTTCTAATGTATAGCTCGAAGAAGAAGGGACTTTTGGAACTTTTACCTCTAAAAGGGTAAAAACGGGTAAAAAGGGGAAAAAATCGAAAACGCTATATCTCCTAAAGTAATAGGTATAGAAACAAAATTAAAATTACGTTTTAAACAGCAATGAAAATAAGCGGACAGGTGTTTGGTACTTTTTTGAAACTATGTCCGATATTGGGTAAAAAAGGGTGAAAATAGTTTTTTTGGCACCTTTTTAACCCACTCTTATATTTTAAACTAAAGAATATAGAAAGAAACTTGGGACTGCAATCAATCGATGTAAAAGAAACATGAAACACGTATTTGGTACTTTTTTGATTTTGGAGCCAAAATGGGTAAAAAAGGGATAAAATGATAACTTAACATCTCCAAAGTAATATGAATAGGAACATTATACATTATGTTAAATGCGTTTTAAATGTACCGAATTCAATTGGCACCAAAAAAAGTACCAAATATACATATGGAACTTTTAGAAATTAGGGAATAAAAAGGGGGAAAAATTAGTATTATTTTAAACAAATGAATGTTTGTCTGTATGTATGTTCTTTATAGAATAGTAAACTGTGAATTTGATCATGTTATGCTCTTTAGCGAAGATGTTGCGGATAAGCCGGCGAAGGTTTTAAAGTTTATACGACTAATTTCCGACAGATGGCGCCACTGAAAATTACTAAAAATTAATTAAATCGTAAACTGTACATTTGATCATGCTATGATCTTTAGAAAAGTTGTAGCGCATGAGCCGACGAAGGCTTTTTAGTTGGTACGAATAATTTCCGACAGGTGGCGCTACAGAAACTTACTCAAAGTCAATTTAATCGTAGTCTGTACATTTAATCATGCTACAATCTTTAGCAAAGTTGTTGCACATGAGCCGACGAAGGTTTCTTAGTTGGTATGAAGAAATTTCGACAGGTGGCGCCACTGAAATTTACTCAAAGTCAATTTAATCGTGTGCTGTACATTTAATCATGCTATAATCTTCAGCAAAGTTGTTACGGATAAGCCGAAGAAGGTTTATAAATTGGAATGAGCAAAGTCCGACAGGTGGCGCCACAGAAAGTTACTCAAAATGAATTAAATCGTAAACTGTGCGTTGGATCATGTTATAATCATAAGCAAAGTTGTTACTAATAAGCAGATAAAGGTTTCTTATATGGTATGAACAACTTCAGGTGGCGCCACTGCAAACTACTCAAAATGAATTAAATCGTAAACTGTGCATTTGATCAGACTATAATCTTTAGCAAAGTTGTTGCGCATGAGTCGACGGAGGTTTCTGTTGATATGAATAATTTCCAAAATTATTCAAAATGAGTTAAACTGTAAACTATGCAAACTATGTGTTGGCCGGACAAAATAAATCAAATAATTCAAAATTAACTGAATATTTCTACAATGTCTTTCCTCTAAATTTATTTTAGCACTTTATAATATAAAATATATAAAAACTTTAAAATTTTCCTCAAAATACTTATCATAAAGCTCCGAGCAAGGCTCGGTCTACCAGGTACTTTACATTACATACATACATTTTTATAATTTACGCATGCATTTTTTAAAATGTATAACACTTTATAATACGATTTTAGCACATAATTACACGGTGCTTGAATTTTGAAAAAAAAATTGGTAACAAAGACGGGACATATCTATCAAAAATAATTCGGACACGCTGATTTCAATGATGGCATTCATTTTTCTATGTTAGCTCAGATAAGGAAGATATTTAAATTTTTTGTTTGGAAAACCCTACCCTCCTTATTATGATTGAAAGTGTCTTAAATTTTGAGACAAATAGATAAAATTTGGCACATATGTATTTTTGGCTATAGAAACAATGTATGCGAAAGTTTGTTTGTATTTGTTCATAACTAGGTTACATTTCATATAAAAGGTTTCCAGGAATCGATTTTTTCGCAGCCTAAAGGTATGCTCTATAATATTCACAAAACTCAGTTTAGGTACATTTTTTTATATGGGAGGTATGCGAAATAATCGACCGAATTAAACCAAACTCCGTAGGCATTATTACTGTTCCAAGAAAGGCATATAAGCTTTTAACACATTCTCTGTCACTGTCCAAGGCTCTGACATCTAGGCAGCAGATTCTTTGCTGAACTCCAGGATCTGCAACAGTGCAATTTGCATGATATGGTAGGGTTTACCATTGGTCTCAGTTGGCTTAGCCTTTTCCCTCTATGCTCTTCCTTTCTCTTCCTTTATCTTCAGTCTCCTGTTTTATTCCTAACCTAAGACATATAAGCCAAATTTCTTTGAATTTTCGACTATTTTAGTCATAATAATATCTAACCATGTCCTTAACAAAAATACAAATATCTTCCTTAACTAAGCTAACATAGAAAAATGAATAACTCCATTAAAATCAGCGTGCCCTAATCGTCTTTGGTAGATTCATCTTGTATCTGTTACTTTTTCACACTAGCACAATGTTATTATTATAATGTTCGATATTTGAATAATACATTATAATACGAAAGTGATCCATTATAAAGCATTAGAATGCAATTAAACTGATTTTAATAGCATTATAATGTAATTTAAAGCATTCATTTTACGTTTTAAAGAATATGTGATTATAATGCATTATAACAAGTTATACAACCATGTCACAGAACTCAATTCCGTTCGGAAGTGAAATTAATTCCGCATTTTGCTTCTATAGAAAAAGTAAAAAGAAACTTTTTTTCGGAATGAAACCATTTTTTATTTTTAAAGTGGAATAGAATTCGTATGTTTTCTTGGTTTATTCAATATTTGAACAATAATCTCAATTATTCAGTGTTATTTGTTGAAACAAAAAAGAGTTACTGATTTCAAATAAAAAAAACTGCGTTTCGTAATGTTTGAGAGCATTTAAGAATTTTCGGAATCTATATAACTTAAATCGGAATTCAACTTCGGAATGTTTTCAATTCCGAAAGGAATTTGCGACATTCGATTAAAACATTATAAATACAGGCATGTCACAAATTCCGTTCGGAATTGAAACCATTCCGTAGTTAAATTCCGATCGAAATGGTTTCAGGTTCTTTAATTCCGAAAAATTTTAAATGTCAAAAATCATTACAAAACACGTTTTTCAATTGAAATTAGTAACTCTATCATTGTTTCAACAAATAAAACTGAATAATTGGGGAAATTATTAAAATATTCAGCCATGTCACAGAACTCAATTCCGTTCGGAAGTGGAATGAATTCCGCACTTTGCTTCTATTGAAAAAGTAAAACGAAAAAATTTTTCGGAATGAAACCACTTTCTATTTTCAAAGTGGAATTGAATTCATATGTTTTTGGTTGTTTATTCAATATTTGAACAATTTCCTCAATTAATCAGTGTTTTTTGTTAAAACAAAGATAGAGTTGAAAATTTCAATTAAAAAAAATCTTATTTTGTACTGATTTTGGACATTTCAAATTTTTCGGAATCTATAGAACCTAAAACCATTTCGATCGGAATTCAACTACGGAATGGTTTCAATTCCGAACGGAATTCGTGACATGCCTGATTAAATAAATAAAGAAAAACAAATTCAATTCCACTTTGAACATATAGTGGTTTCATTCCGAAAAAAATTTCTATGGAAGCAAAATACGGAATTTATTACACTCCCGAACAGAATTTAGTTCTGTAACATGGCTGATAATATCGCATTATAGTATATAGTGCATAATAACGCATTGCGACGCATTGACGGTTATAAGAATAAAGAATGCAATAACATATAGAAACTCATTATAATGTATTATAATAAGATTAAAATACATTATAGCGTATTATTAAACGTTTATAGAAGAGGTATTATAAGAAGGTATAATGGATTCCCTCATATTGCTTTATAATGTAATACTTTGTAATGTATTATAATCACATTATAATAACAATCACAATTTATTGTAAATTATTAAAAATAATGCCTTAAGTTTGTTTCTCAATTTTCTACAATGTGATTACTATAACCAGTAACATACTAATTTGTTTTAAACAATTTTCTAATTCATAACAATGTTGTCTACCGTTTTTAGATCATAAACCTGTTATATTCCCACATTAATATTATAATGATGTCAAAAAGGAAAACATACTGAATAATTAAAGGAGTACAGATTAAATCAATCAATATAGCAATTAAAGACTTTATACACTCACTCAAAAACTTCCATACATGTTAAGGTTAAAGGAATAAAGTTAAAATTATTTGTTCTTGCGTACTTAGAATTTCAATACCATTCCATTAAATGAAATTTAAACTAATCAAAAAAAAATTTAGGACATACATACATTAATTACACTGTACATACAAACATATGTACATATACTATCGTATATGTAGATACTTAAATATATAATTATAACAATAGTAAGTATTAACTATAATTTACTTACATGAAAAACGAATATACAAACGTTTTTTATTTTAACAAAACTAAAAAGAGTCCTTACTAAAGTATATCCGGTGAAGATAGTTGTTGTTGCTGCTGTTGTTGTTGCCTATTTTGTGTACATTTCGGTGAATTGGGATATTGTTCTTTATAAATTTCATATTCGTTTTTAATATTAACTAGAAACTGATTTTGTTTCTTCTGTTCTGTAATAATGGCATCCAATTTATTATCCAGACAAGTGGGTAGACTGGTGCAGTGTTGACGTAAATTAGACGTTTGAGCATCAATACTATTTAATGACTCTCCCACATGACGCAGAGATGATGATATTAAATCATAAATATCCGTATTATTGTTATTAATATTTCTTTCACTGGGTGATAGTAGGGATGTATTTCTTACAGCGCAGGTAGTAGTTGAGGAAAAGGAGGAGGATAATGATGATGAAGAGTTATAAGACGAATTACTTAAAGTACGCTTTGCTGGTATTGGTGCATGGTATTCATCGACTTTTAAGTCCGTCGTTGAGGTTTCCACACGTATGCGCTTAAGAACTGAAACATGCTGAGCATTATCATCAGGTGAATTTAAATTAGACGATGAAGTTGATGAGCACGTCGAATTTGATTTTTCATGCATTTGCAAAACACTCGGTCGTTGCAAAAGACTTTCATTTTCAGATTCAATGGGTTTATTAACGTTCTCTTCAGTTGACGCCACATTATTGATACCAAGATTGTTAGTATTATTAATGTTATTTTGTACTGCAAAACTTTTGGCGGCTGTTGCAATTACAACACTTACGGATTTAGAAATTGAATTTTTCACCGATGACGTTTCTGGTGGCACCAATGCTAATGGTGGTGTATGGCTATGACGTTTAGCATCATCTTCCGTGTGTATTTCATCCACAACACAGGCATTTGTTTGACGTTTTTGTAAATTTTCTATTAAATATAAAACTATTCTCTCCAATTGCTGGGGATTTTGTGAGGCCGGCAGATCTTGCATAGTATTTGTTGGTATTTTAGCATTTATTATTAGTGAAAATTTATTTTTCATTTCTTGGACCTTTCGTTTGCCTTCTTCTTCGTCGAGTAGTGTGTTGACACAAACAAAGGAATGTACTTTATTGGTGCCTTTGTCGATTTCCAAATATCCTTTTGTATTTAAATAAATAAAATTGCCATTTCGCGACAAAAGTCGATAACAACTTTCTCCATAGTCGCTGTTACAGTCGTACATTTGTCGTAAGGCAACAATAACCCAACGTACGTCATCTTGGTGCATAAACGAAAAGGGACTTAAATTACGAACCTAAGATTAAAAAATAATTAAAATTATAACCATAGAAGTAAAATTTAACCTTTAGCAAAATATGTATGACATTAGGGAAAACTATTATATTTTCAAGGGAGTTATTTACTTGGAAGATGAGTTAATTGCTCTAAGTCTTTACTTACTTTTTATCGTCGTTGATCTTATTGAATTACTAAAACGAACGAGCGATATCCGCCTGTCAGTCTATATGTCCGTCTGCTGAAAACACGATAGGGCCTAAACAGTTGGAGCTAGAGCAACAAAACAGCGAAAATATCAAAAGAAGATCGCCTAAACTAAAAGAGCTAGAGTAACAAAATTAAACAAAAGTATTCCTGATTTCTTGAAAAAGTTCATTTTCTTTAGATTCAGATATATGTAGATCCAAGTCTTTGCTAGGTCTAAGTAGATCTAATCTAATAAAATGCATAGGCATACAGATTCCATGAGGAACTTCAGCATATCCAGCAAAGTAAACCGAGCTATGTTATGGGTTTTTTAATGGGAGTCAGGTGGCTTAAATAGGTCTATACCTTTCTATCGTAACACACTATTACCTTTGACTCTACTACTGCTACTACTATCTATTTCCTTACTTATTCCTAAAACATCTATCTTTTGCCATTATTTATTTTGACAATGCCTTTCTAACCTAACTTAGAACTTTGGTAAAATTCCTTTTAACTTACCTCATCTTTTAAGTAACCAGCTACCAATCCAATACGATTATCACAATCAATAATTCGACCATCAATTAAATGACGTGTCTTGTATTCCAAACGATTTGCTTCCAAAGAATAATTCATTATTTTTGGTGGTCTTATAATACGAGCCATAGCCACCAAAACAATATCATTTCCACTTACACCATGTAAAGCCGCCTGTGCTATGGCATCATGCTGCAAAAGATGTGGTATAAACACACCTCCCGCATTCATGCCATTATTACCACCTCCACACATGGATGACGCAGAATTATTACGCGATCTTCTTATGAGCTGTGAAACTATTGGGTAGCTGCAGGAACCGGTGGCCAATGCTGAATAATCACTACGACGAAAACAGCCATCTATTTTGACAATTTCATAGATTTTTTTCGATTCAGAACGTGTAGAGGCTCGTGCTAAACGTACAGTAAACGAACGTTTATCAGCACGCAGTTTTTCATCGATTTCGGCTAAATATTTTTCATTGTTTCTTACATTATAATGATGATTATGGTCGTCTCCATCTGTTTGGTAAGTCTGGTGATGAGATGATGAGCTATAGGAACGTTGTTGTTGTTCATGTGAGAAATGGGATGAGGAGGAGGAGGAGGAGGATGTGGAGTTCTTTGTAGAACTGTGATAATCAACAAATAGCGATTCAATATCACTGGGTATCAATTCTTGTCGTAACATTTCTTGATCTTCTGGATGTGTTATTTGTAAGAGATTTTGTCCATACAAATCAGACTGACAGTGACCCAATAAGTGTTCAACACTCGAGGATATCAGCACTATCTGTCCGTGGCAGGTGAGCGTTATAAAGAAACTGTCCAGCAGATGTAAAAGAGTATTAGACATAACATGATTATCACCCTTGTGTAGTGTCTTCCGTCCTGCAGCCGACTTTCCAAAAACATATTGCAAACGTAGACCATGCGTAGCAAAACGTAGCACAGCAGTTTTGTCTAGACGTCTTGGTGAATCCGCCACATGAGGAACCATTTTTGACAGTTCCCCAATACTGGCATTTAATTTATCTCTTCGTTGCTTCTCCGCTAAATTACGTGCTTCCCTACCATTTATAATTGCAGATGCTGTATCTGTTTCAGTGGGTGAGACAACTGGTGTTGGAATTATAGCCGAATCTGGTGTATTTGGGGATGTGGAGGGAGGAGACGTAGCGGTAGTATTTTGCGTATTAGCCATGTTTCTAACTGCAATTTTAAGTGGATGCACTAAAGTTTGTGTTGGCATAGTCGTCATACTTTTTTTTATACTATTTGCGTTTAAGTGCTATCAACCAACACTCACTCAGTCCACTTTGACCCTTACTGTGCAAGTATTGTATTTTGATTTTAATTTATTTTATTATTTATCTTTTTCACTTTATTCTTGATTTGTTTATTTCTTCACTATTGTTCTTTTTTTCTGTTTTGTTTATGATATTGTAAGACTAAAAATATTTATTTCCTCTTAGTTCGCTTATTCTTTTAAATTAATTCTGAAAATTTCTCTTTTTCCTTCTTTTTGAATATTTATTCTATATTCTTGTTTTTTTTTTTGCTGTTTGTTATTATATTTTCAAGGTCTTCCCTGTCTGTATGTTTTTTGCTCACACCGTTTCCCTCTTTGACTCTTTGGTGTATTCCAACAATTGTTTATCTGCTTCGCCGCCAACACCACCTCCTTCCATCTTTTAACGCTTCTAATACCTTTTACCATCTAACCAACCAGACCGTCAGCCAGCCACCTTACGGCCATTCATCTAATCGTCGTTCTTTTTTGGTTGCGTGTCCGTTTTCTATTTTTTTCTTGTTCTGCTATTTTTTTACGACACCGTTCCACTTTTTATTTTATATTATTAACAAACGTTTATTTTATTAACTGATCTTTATTTTCATCTAAATTATATCACTTTCAGTTATCTTTATACATATTTTCACAATTTTTTCTTTTAGTATTCTTGTTAGAAAATATTTTCTAATTTACTTTTATCAGCTACGAAATGGAAAAGTTCCATCGCAAATATTTCTTGTTTCGTGCCATTATTTTCCATCTATGTTTTTCAATCTTCTTTTTCACATTGGGGATAAAAGTAGTACCTTTTCATGCCAAAAAAAAGTTAAGAGCTACAATGGTGTATGTTCAGTGAATATCATTGATACTTTAAACACAATGAAGGCAGCAGACTACAAGGATAAGAATTTTTTTTAAAGAAAATGACTACTGAAAAATATTTTTTTCTACATAGAGCTCTTAACAATCCTCGAACGCACCATTGAAAGCCGCTTATGTTTTATGTTCGACTTTTAGCTATCCCAAAACTTCGTTAGATTTCCATTTAAATGCAAATTAACAAAGTTACAGCCATTTAAAGTTTTTAGTAAAACAATTCGATTTCATATGAAAAAAACTAAAATTTCCATTTAAACGCATACTAAAAAATTCCGGTTTTACATGAAAAAATTTATTTTTATATGAAATTTTAGTGATCCCAAATTTAAAGTTTTTGTGAGAAAAATTTCGGTCTTATGAAAAATTTGATTTGTTATCAAAAATTTTAGTGATACCAAAATTTCGTTAGATATCCATTTAAACGCATAATAACAAAGTTAGAGCCATTTTAAGTTTTGTTTGTAAAAAATTCGGTTTTTAATAAAAAACTTTGATTTTTTATGAAAAATTTTAGTGATCCCAAAATTTTGTTTGATTTCCATTTGTGAAAAATTTCGATTTTATATGGAAAACATTTATTTTATATAAACATTTTTAGTGATCCCAAAATGTCTTTAGATTTCCATTTAAACGCACAATAACAAAGCTATAGCCATTTAAAGTTTTTTTGTGAAAAATTTCGACTTCATATGAAAAAATTTGATTTTTTATGAAAATTTTAGTGATTCCAAAATTTCGTTAGATTTTCATTTAAATGCATAATAACAAAGTTACAGCCAATTTAAGTTTTTGTGTGAAAAAGTTTAGTGATCAAAAAAATTTCGTTAAATTTCCATTAAAAGGCATAATAACAAAGTAACAGCCATTTAAAGTTTTTAGTGAAAAAAATCGATTTTATATGAAAACATTTAATTTTACATGAAAATTTTTAGTCCCAAAATTTCGTTAGATATCCATTTAAAGGCATAATAACAAAGTTACAGCCATTTAAAATTTTTGTGAAAAAATTCGATTTTATATGAAAAAATTTCATTTTTTTATAAAAGATTTTAGTGATTCCAAAATTTCGTTAGATTTCAATTTAAACGCATAATAACAAAGTTACAGCCATGTAAAGTTTTTTGTGAAAAATTTCGATTTCAAAAAAAAATTTCATATTTTATAAAAATTTTTAGTGATCCCAAAATTTCGTTAGATTTCCATTTAAACACATAATAAAAAAGTTAAAGTTTTTTTGTGAAAAATTTAAATTTTCTGTCTGATTTTAAATGAAAAGTTTTAGTGATCCCAAAATTTTGTTAGACTTCATTTAAAAGCATAATAACAAAGTAACAGCTGTTTAAAGTTTTTTGTGAAAATTTTCTATTTAACCATTTTACGAAATAATCTAAATTAAAATGTTGGGGTTAGGAGAAAGCACATTCCTTTTTCAACAATATAATAACCCCAAAACGACGTCATACTTGATCAAGGAATGACTGCTATATAATTGCATGCAACTAAATACTCCTACTTAATTTGTTGGAAAAAAGTATCAGAAAACATATGTACATCAGAAAAAAATTTTGTACGGGAACACGGTTGTCTCGTTAAAGAAAAGGAACACACATAATATTACGTTGAAAAATTCTCTTTAACATGCTTTGTCAACAGAAATAAAATAACAGCAAATGACACAAAGAAGTTAGTTTCAAGCATGCTTCGGTCTACAAACAGTAATTAATACCAATGAAGGTCCTACTAAAGATTTACCATTTTATTTTTTCCCGTTTATTTTTCTCGATTAGTGTATTTATTTTTTTTACATTAATTAATGATACTCTAAAGTTTAGTTTCGAATGTTTAAGATCAGAACGAAGAAGAATAACATGAATTTTACAAATAAAAGAAAAACTGTTGGTGAAGTCGCCTACCAATGACTTCGGCGAATATGAACCTATTGCCTTTAAATTTTGTATTAACACTATAGCGTATGTAACTGTAAACATATAAAAATGAACACTCTAGGGTTAAATGAAATACATTTTTACATTCACTGAATGTACTTCTGCCAAAAACTAAACAAATATTTTTGCAGTATTGAAATTTATGAATAATTCTTATAAGTACAAGGAAAGTTTTAAACAAAAATCTTTAAATAGCCGTAAAGATGATTTCAGTGTTTAATAAAAATTAATCACTCACATTTTTAACATCAATAACGAGAGAAACGAATTTATTTCGAAAATGAACGAACCCAGTTCTCCAGTGCAAAAGGTTTGGAAACCTGAATTGTATAAAATACAATTGGAGGCACCGACACCCAAGCCATTGCAATGCAATAAGCTTTTGGTTAACGCCTATGAGCAAGACGAAAAGATACCCAATTTTTATGGTATGGAATATCATGGACGAATGGGACATTTAGAAGCTGAGAAAATATTAAATAATAAACCGGATGGAACGTATCTTATACGACGTAGTCCTACAGCAAAAGATTATTACACGCTGAGCTTACGTTTCAATCTTAAATCGAAACATTTTAAAATTTATTATCGCACTGGTAAGGGTCATTATTTGCAGGAGCAATTGAAACACTATGAAAGCATGTATGAATTAGTGGCAGATGGCTTGATCAATTTTTACATGCAACTCCATGCTGCTCCCATTATACAGGAGATTAACCAGCAGACGGGTAATTGTTATCAACAAAGTCCCTATATGACTTTAAATAGAAGAAAGTTAAGAGCTCTTTCAAATGATTTACGAAAATCTCTGATAAAACAAAACAATTGCTCCACCAATGATGAACAAAGTTTGCAGTGTGTGGTCGCCAACACATCATCCGAATTAGATGGCTGCTCTCAGAGTTCCGCAAAGTCTAATAAAGATACTACAGAAGATTTAATTTTGCCCTTTGTCTATGAAAAGGATCATGCTTTTAAGGTGCACACTTTTAAGGGCCTTAACTGGTGTGAAGTCTGTGCCAACTTTTTGTGGGGCTTCACAGCTCAAGGCGTTAAATGTGAAGATTGTGGCATTATAGCCCATAATAAATGTTCTGAATTGGTACCGGCCAAATGTGTTCCCGATTTAAAGCGTATTCGGGGTGTTTTTGGCACAGATCTTACAATTGTTGCACAATTATATCAATGTTCCATTCCATTTGTTGTTCGTCGCTGTGTGGAAGAGGTCGAAGCGCGTGGCATGCTACAGGAGGGTATATATCGCGTTTCAGGATTTGCAGATGAAATCGATGCTCTAAAGTTGGCACTCGATAGTGATGGTGAAAAAACGAATATGTCAGAATCGGCATATGGAAATATTAATGTTATTGCTGGAACCTTGAAGCTGTATTTACGTTTGCTGCCTGTGCCCTTGATAACCTTCCAAGCATATCCCAGTTTTATGGAAGCAGCAAGTATGTATTTATAACCTTCTTGTTGTCGTTGTAGCTTCGATATTATTAATATCGTAGAAGTGGTAGGAATTCCAAGATTTCCGAGCCGTTCCATTAGGAAGAATCATAAGCAGTAATGCTTAATAGTAGGATCATTATCTCGAGGTTAGGCGATTGTAGTATTCGTAAAATAGTGACTAGTTGTACTCCACAAGGACGGATTTTATCGCCATTACTGTAGTTTCTGGTGGTCAATATCATCCTTAGAAGATTTGACCAGCTAGGAAGAAAGGTTAGGAAAATTCTGCACACAATCAGTGATATCATGCAATCGGCCTTAATAATAGTGAAATAGGTGTCAACCCCGAAAAAAGAGTGTCTTCTTCACCAAAAGGTACAGTGTTGATAGTTTCAAACTACATGAGCTGAATTGTGTGGTGTTGGGATTGTCCTCGGAGTCTAAATTCTTAGGTGTCATATTAGATAGAAATCTATCCCGAAAAGGATAGCTTGCTGTCGGTAGTTAAGAAGTAGGGCTAAAGACCAGTGGCTGTGTATTAAATGTACATTATCATTGTCCGAATCGGTGGAACACATCCTCTGTCACTGTCCAATACTCCAAAAGCAGAGGCTAAGACATTGTAGGTTTTTAAATGGAATCGGATAGCTTGGATAAGTCATTTAAAGCAATATTATTATTAACAACTTTTTTTATTTACAGGAAATAACAATCATGAAGAACAAATTAAACAAATGAAAGATGCTGTTAAAAATCTTCCTTTGGCTCACTACAGCTGCTTGAAATTTATGATGGAACATTTAAAAAGGTAATAAGATATAATGTTAGACTTTTGAAAAAATTTAAAATTTCACGAAATAACATTTTATTTACAGAGTCGCTTCCCATTATGCCGTCAACAAAATGAATGAACATAATTTAGCCACAGTTTTTGCGCCAACATTAATAGCTACGCCACAACATCTTACCAATTTAACTGAGGAAATATTTATGCTCTCTTCTTTGATTACCAATTGCTCGTTTATCTTTAATTAATTTTTTTTTTATTTTTACATTTATATTTATGAATCTATACCAGCCGTGTTCAAACATTAAATTTGTTACCAACCGTATTAGGAAAAGAAAATCTGCAAAGCAACTTTTTCACAACTCGTTTACTGAAAAGCAGTTGATTTTATTTTCTGCTGTTATTAGCTTAAATGTGTTTGTGTTAGTGATTATCTCTGATCTAAACGAGTAATGAATCCTAGATTCAATTCAAACGTTTTGCTCTGTATTTGGCAAGACTTTACATCCTAATACGAGTGATTGCAAAATCAATATGTGAACGCTACTGATCTAAACGAATTTAAAGAATATTTTTAGCACATGTCGAAACGAATGCATTATGCATAAAGACATCAACAATTATCTGGCACCAAAGTATTTTTAACAGTCCTTTTTGATAAATTTTTATAAAAAAAAAAAAAAAAAACAAAATCATCCAATACACTTCTGTGACCAAATCCCACCCAACAAACCTTTTTACACTCGAACAGCATTTAATTGTGCAATAATCGATTGTACTTTTATAACGAAAATTATTGAAATATTAAAGAAAATGAAAAGTTATATACAAATATTTTTGTATACACATGGAATATATATGTACACAAACGTTTTGGAGTTTTAAATAAATTTTTGTGGATTTTATTTATATAGACATCTTATATCAAATAAAACTGAACAACATTTAAATATTAAAAAAAAGTATAACGACTTGATATCGTTGTGATACAAAAAAGTATTTAGTTTGGGATATCGGCTGTGTTTTTTCTTTGTGTTTCTTACAAGCTTTTATTTCGTTTTGGTAATATTTATTTTATTATAAAACAAAATACTTCAGTTCATACTATTATATCATTGATTATTTTTCTTCTTCTGTTATCCTTGACTCCCAGTGGAGCATAGGGCCTCAAATCATCATTGATTATAGAATATGGTTATAGTTTTTATTTAACTTACACAAAATTATTAAGCATTTTATGCTAAATTTATAAATGTCTTCTTGTTTGTTTGTTATTTCTTCAACTATATTATTGTACGTTACCTTTGCTTTACTTTTATAGGAAATACGGCGTTATATTATGTGGTGGTATAACACGATCCGTTTCCGGTACGGCAACAAAAATTTTTGCTGTTCTATCTTTAGCCGTTTGAAAGCTTAAAATTGCCGCCACATTACCGCAACGATAACAATAGTTAGGAGCTGACCAAACTGTTACAAGTTTTCTATCAAACATGTATTTAATACCTTCATTTACCAGTTGATGAGCGCGACATATTAATTCCAAATTGTTAATTTCCATAAAATCTTTGGTAATCAATTGACCAAAAAGCCAACCAGCTCCTCTAGGACTTTCACCCCTAAAAATAGTTTACTTAATTGAAAATTTGTTTTGTTTGCAGTTATTTATTATCTTACCAATAATCCATATCTTCAGGATCTGACCAAACTAAATCACAAAAGGCACCTTTATAGGGAATTTCTCCATTACGTTCAATAGTACGTATTTGATCAAGTGTAATAATCTCAGGACTTAAACCACCATGAACACAAAGAACTTCTTCATCAATTATCTTAAGTAAACAAATGTTATGTTAAAAAAAAAAAAATCTGTAGTAATATTAATTAATACTTACCGCTGCTATAGTTAACAAGTCAAATACTTTACAACAATACTTCCAGGCATTGGCATTACCATACTTGCTGAAACATTCATCATAGAAGCCATAAACCTTGGTTATTTGTCGTGACTCATGATTACCTCTCAGCAGTGTTATACGATCAGGATAGCGGGCCTAGAAATAATATTCAATATAATTAATATTGTACAAAATACCTTGACGAACGTAAAAATAAAGTGCTTACCTTCAGAGTTAACAAACGCGTTAAAGTTTCCAAACTGTAGTAGCCACGATCCACAAAATCCCCCATAAATATGTAATTTGTATCTGGTATGGGTCCACCTGTACGAAACAATTCTTCCAAATCATAAAACTACAAAATATAATAATAAAAAAAAATAAAAAAAAACACGCCCGTATTGAAAATTTCCAAAACTGTTACCTGTCCGTGTATATCACCACATACTGTAACTGGTGTGCTTACAGGTTGTATGTTCGATTCCTCCAAGAGTATTTCACAAACAAGATCACAAAGTTTCTTCAAGTCATTTTCTGGCAAGTATTTACATTCCTTTACCATTTCAATCCATTTATCTAAATCAGCCATTGTAAATCCACGTAAATTTATGAAAATTAAAATCACAGAAATGCGTATTCTAAACCGAAAGTAATTTTCTTTAACAATGCTTCTTCTTGCCGTTTATCTATGCCAATCACTTACAAATGATATCCGCAAATGCAGAGTCGGGAGTAACATTGCCACATTTGTCGATTGTTTATTCCAAAAATAAACATTTAAAGTAAGGTTTACTCTCGATTTGAGGATGGTTTGAAAATAAGAATAATAGCGTTCTCAACAATAGAGAACTTTATTCTCAAATCGTTATTTAACCTCATTCATAAAGGGTTTTCAAATGAGGAGATCATCTAAATATGAAACATATATAATATAAAGTTGTATTTTTAACATTTATTTATGTTTTTTTTGTATTTGAAATCAGTGTATTATATCGAGCCCGTTAAATATCTCTTAAATACAATAATACAGTAAGCATATTTTTCTTCCTTTCTTAGGTAGTTTTCGAATGAGTAAAAATCTTTTCGATAGGATATATTTACGAAAGTTATACGTACCAATAGGTTTTACATACAATGGTGCTCAACTTTGGCTCAGTCTAGAGGCCACTGTGTTAAAAATAGACAAGTTTTTAAAAACTGGTCTAAAACTTCAACTACCCATTGGCCGATTTCTGCATATTGCGCTATAATTTGCCCAGTAGCTTAAAAGTTTTTGAAGTAAAACTATAAAACTTCACATATAATACTTTGCACTATAACTTCTAAACCATTTGGAAAAAATTTAATTAGTTTGTCGAAAGTAGCAAACTAATAAAGAACAAAAATGTTATGCACAAAAACATTCCCCGTTTTTGTTTAATAAAGATTTTTGGTCGTTTGTAATCAATATTTTTCTTGTCGCTTGCAATCATTTTAATCTAAGGGCTCGATATTTTAAACATTTTGGTTCATTTTGATTGATTCTTTAATGTTATATCACAAATTCCGTTTGGAATTGAAATCATTCCGTAGTTGAATTTTGATCGAAATGGTTTTAGGCTCTATAGATTCCGAAAAAATTTTAATGTTTTAAAACGTAAAACATTATATCCTTCGAAATGGTTTTAGGTTCTATAGATTCAGAAAAAATTGAATGCTGAAATCAGAAATATATATTTGTGTTAAAAAATAACACAGATTAATTAATTGTGTTAAAAATTAAAACAGATTAATTCAGATATTGAATGAACAAAGAAAAACATAAAAATTCAATTCCACTTTAAAAAGAAGCAAAATACGGAATTCATTCCACTTCCGAACGGAATAAGTTCTGTGACATGCCTAAACATCTCTGCTCTAAAGTCAGTTGTCATATCTATAGTTCGATATAATTTATTAGTATTAAAGTAATTCCGAAGGCTATAATCAAAATAATCAATTTTAATACCAAACTTTTTCAAGAAATCAAAAATACTGATGTCAAATTTTGTTGACTAGCTCTTTTAATAAATGTTTGATATCTCATAATTTTTTGAAACCCCTTTTTCAAATTATAAGTTCTCAAGTTATTAGCATTCCGACCCCTGGGGGTCCGTTTGAACAGGAGTTCTCTGAAGCACACTGACACACTGTTTATACATTTTCGCAAACATATGCCAGGAAGTCCTTTTTGGCCAAGAATTTGTTTCCATCTGGAAAATGCAGAGGTCCACACATGTGTAGTTCCATGGCAAAATATATAAGATGGGCTCGAATTGCTCCTCATCCTCCATAGTTTTTATATTTAGCCCTGAGTGACTATTACTTAATTAAAAATTTAAATTAACTCCAAAGACAAAATCATCTTACAAAAAATATCTTTTTTGATTATCATATTTTTGGAAGGGATACATTGGAGAAACGTAAAAATAAGTATGAAAACACAAATAGGATAGGTTTATCAAAATTTTGGGATTTCAAACATTTATTTAAAAAGTTGTACTATAGTGTATTACACTAAGATCCCAATTCATTACAATTATTTATTATTGTAATAAATAGTTTTTTGATAAAAACAACTAATTTTGGTGGGGAAACCTTTCCTCGACGCGGTAAGTTACATTTAGTTATATTAACATTTTGTAAAAAAAATCCAGTGATTTATTAATTTGTTCAACAACCTTAATTTAAAGCTAGAAAACTATATATTTTTATATGGTTAAAAAAAGTTAAAATGCCTTAAGGGGACCGCGAAACAATAGCTCGTGGGAACCACTGTTATAAATTGTTTATGTTCAGGGATCAAACATAAACGTTGTTTGTGCTAGTTAAAACTTTATGCCCTGTCTAATTAAGTTTGCTATCCATTTACAATGAATGGCCATAGAAAAAGTCTAGTGTTTGTAATTGCAATAAATAAATTTGTTGTGTGTGTATTGTGTGCATTTTTTAATTAAATTTTAATGGAAAAACTATTTAAATAAATTTGTTTTAACAAAATAATGGATTGTGATTTGTGTTTTAGTCCTCTCAGAAGGGCTAAGGCTTTTAATATTTACGAAGATTTCTTTGACGACACCTATCGCCTGGTGGATATAATAGAACGATATTTGCAGATGAAGGTAAAGTATTGGTATGGTTAGTTATTAAGTGGGGCAGGAAATGGCAGACTAATAAATGCGAGAACAATGTTTTCAATTATTTTATTGATGACAATTTAATTTTTCCCCTCCTAACAACAATAAGGTAAAAACTACAGAGTCTCAATCGTCTTTAATTTGTCAAACGTGCTATACACACTTGGATGATTTCCATAAATTTGCTCTGCTTATAAAGGAAAAACAAGAGTTACTAACAAATGATATACCCACAATTAAATTGGATGATTCGGATGATGAAGAGATGGAGTCTGGTTATATTAGGGACACCGATGTATTGGTGGAGTTTAAGACTGAAGGTGGAGTAGGCGGTAAAATACAAAGTGAAAGTAATGAAATGAATTACACACAAGATGATGATGATGACCTTTTGATGGTTAGTGAGACAATGAACGATTTCCAAAATAATAGCGGCTTTTGTGTGGAAAGCAGTAGTAGTTTTGATCAAATGCCTTGGCTTGGTGGACATGATGTTATATCCAAGTAAGTGTAGCAGATGTTAATATATAAATAATTAATGTATGAATTAAGGAATGTAAAGATAATTTTTCTCCTAGCCTTAAGATTTTGTTTTTGATAAATTATCAATATAAGTGTTGAGTTTTAATAATTTTAATATAATTTGATAGGTCTAAAACTTCTTCGAAAATACCACGGAAGACTCCGTATAAAACGCATACACCAGAAGATCGAGCCAGAATTGTGGAGGCAGCTAACCGTGGAGATGATTGGTCCGCTTTAGCCTCAGAACTTGGGGTAAAGTATAAAACAGCGTATACTTGGGTATCTACCAGTCGTAAGGAAATGTTCATGAAAAATGGCAAAAACAATACATTCACTGAAAAGGATATTGACACGATCATACAATGGGTAGAAAACAATCGTCAGATAACATTAAAGGAAATTGTAGCTAAAGTTAAAACTATAATGCGAAAAGACGTTTGTGTTTATTTTGTTGAAGGTAGTCTCGAAGGACGACTATACCGTAACAAACGTTCACTGGACTATCATCCGCAATTGATAAATACTTTAGAAAACAAAAAGAAACGTTTAGAGTATGTGAATACTTTAAAATACTATATGGATTTGAAAAAGACCATAGTTTGGGTGGGCGAAACAAACTTTAAAATGTTTTGTCGCCGTGCCAAAGGACGCTTTAATACAAATTCAACCTTTGCCACATTCGATCCTACGATTTATGTAATGGGAGCTATATCTCTCGACGGTGTCATTGGTATTCAACGCAGCCGTAATCGCATAAGACCCGGTGATATATTTAAAGATTGGTCTCAAGCAAAAGTAGAAAATCTAACAAGTCTTGTTATTGTATGTGATAGTGATTATTGCTTCTCGGAGCTAGATGAGTATTTTAATAATTCCGAAGTAACATTACTACTTTTAAGTCCATATTCATATATGTTAAATCCTATGGAAACAATATGGAACAATATAATGTCAAGTGTTAAACAAAATCCTTTAATGTTAAGAAATAATCCAAACGAAATAAAAGAGCAATGTTTTGTTATGGCCGAAAGCTGTATTGATCAAGTAATAGCCGCATTAGATTCAGATGATTGCAACAGAGCTATTAAGAAATCGAACAAATATCATGCAGATATACTAGATTTGCAGGACATGTTGGTAAAATAAAAAAAGATATAAAAATACGCAAAGTATTTGTAAGTTATTTATATATACATAAAACACATAAATTAATTATAGTATTCATACATTCTTATTAAGAGATAAAAGTATTTTGTAGTTTTTAGTCCATTTAACGAAAGTATGTATATTTAATAAAGTTTAGTACAAATTATAAGCATAGTTTAATTTATTAAAGCACTAATAATTTGAGCTGGGCGGCCAGACGAGGGTGAAAGTGACGTAGATCAATATTTCTATGATTTTCCTACTTGTGATTAAAGGTATAACAGTCATTGAAATGAGTCCTTAAAAATTAAAGAGTACATACTTGGAACTCTTTGATACGTAAAAAAGCAAGTGTTCTACACTTCGGGCCTCTTCGTAAATGCATCACTGCACTGCATCACGATTGCAAACTTTGCAGCATGAAATACTATGATGCGCTGTTTAGGCGTACATATTTTTGGGCAGCACTGCTTTCTACTTGCGTAAAAAAATTGGAGTAAAATAATACAGTTAGCTTATATCAAGCGCTAAAAGTCGTGATGCAACGCAGTGATGCATTTACTAACAAGGAGCTAAGGCAACAAAATTTTGCAACAATTTTCGTTGGTGTTAAAATTGAACAAAATCGCTTTACATTTGACCATAGCCATACGGAAACAGCAGAAATACCAAAAAGAATAAGGGCTTTTTGTCTGTCCGTCAGCTTAAAGCTAGAGTAACAAAGTTTAACAAAATTATTTCCGATTTCTTGAAAAAGTTTTATTCTAAATCGGAATACATTTAATTATAGCTCACGTACAACCCCCCAGGGATAAATTAAATCGAATTTCATATCTGTGACTTGGTGCTAAAAGGGCCAATGCCAAAAAAAAATAGTTTTGAGATAATTTAATTTAAAGTTTTTATTTTTCATACAAATTCATAGTAACATTGCCCAGAAAAACTTTTATAAATATATTCAGAGTTCGAATGCAATGATTAACTCAAAACAGCAAAAAACTGACATTGGCTCTTTTAGCATCAAGCCGCAGATATAATAGCTATGACAACTTAATTTGGAACAGTGAAATTTTATGCAACAAGTGGTTAGTTTTTCATATTATGTATATGGGACTCGGTCCACATAAGGTCAAGAAAATAATAAAATAACGATTTAATTCAATCTTTAACGATTTTTATTTAAATCTTTAAGATGTTCTTTTAATAAATAAATTATTTTGTATTTAGTTATCAATCATATAAAATAAAACTTATAATTACGTACATATATAAACAGCACAAATAAAAAAACTAGAACACATAAATAAGTTAAACATAAAAGTTTAATTGGAAAGTGCGCGATTAAATTCATTTACCATTCTTAGTACATATTTTTCTTTGTCTTCTATTTCATTTGTTATTAGAGCCCTTAAATCTTGCATATTCGGCATCGAATTACAATCACGAATATTAAGTAAAGTCTTAAAAATTTCATCCCATAAGTTTTTGTTAAGATAACGTGGAATACGCGTTTTATGCATCCAAATACCGCGCGCGTTCCTTTCAATTTCCATATACTTGCCAAACAGCAGAACATGTATAACACCGGCCAATCCATAAAGATCCAATTGAAACGTCCATGGACGATTATCACGCATTTCGGGACACTGAAAGGCTTTATCATTGTGGACAAAGGAAAACGTTTGTCCCTTCTTGAAGAGTTCCATATCAATCGAAACACCAAAATCTATTAATTGTAAACAGCGTTGCGTTGTAGGATATGTTAATCTAAAGAAAAGGTATTTTAGGTAAGTTAAGTTGTTGTTTCAAGATTTAAATTTGCACATTACACACTTGTTCATTATTAAAAAATTATCAGCCTTTACATCGGCATGTATTATTTTAACTGCATGCAAATGATCCATTATTTCAAGTAGTTCCCTAGCCAATATCATGACCACATACTCATCCACATTTTTCATTGTATACTTTTTGATTTTATTGCAAACGGTTATAATTGAACCATAGGATGAAAAATTTGATATGAGTATGCTTGAGTTATTACCAATTAAAGCATAGTCAATACTCATGTACGCCGATAACTTAAATATGAAAAAAATAATCAAATAATTTTATTCTTATAAGTTATTTTTATAGTATTTACCATTTCTGAACTTCTTATGCGTTCTTGTATTTCCAAACATACATAATATTCCCAATAGTTTGGAGGTTTTTCCTGTTTCATTGCCACCAGTTTACCAGATTTCGTCTCTTTTCCACTGAAATTATTTAAGTTATATCTTTTTGAGTATGGATTTGTTTAACTAACTTGTCTCAGGAAATATTAGGATTACCCCTATTCTGAAAATCACTTTTATGTGATATTGAAGTCGAACAAACTTTCAAAGTTCAATTATTTCTAAAGATCAAACCAATTTTGTACCTTTACGATCCGATATATTATGGAAATACCTAATGACTAATTAATAATGGCTTTGAAAATGTTGATAATTTTAGAAATTGGAACCATGAAATAAATACTAAAGGAAGTGCCACTTCAAAATTTTTGACTATAAAGAATATCTTTGAAGTTTGTGTATTTTGTCAATATTACACAGATCGTTGCCACACTCGTAGATTATTTTATGGAAATTTGTAAACTAAAATGTGCAGTTTGAAAAAAAATAAGTAAAATTTAAAATAACTAAATAAATAGTCTAATAAAATTTGTAGTTTGTAGCTTTGTAGATGCTAAAACACATAAGATCTCAATTATACCATTAAATTAAAAAAAATATTTCGTGTGTGTTACTGAATAACGAATTACGGGCAAACTGCTGAGTCGTTTGAGATAATATTCACAGCTTGTGTTCCTAAAAGTTTAGGGAAGGACTCGATAGACTTTGAAAACATGACTGACATGAAAACACCCACTAGGAGCAATTTTGTGGATCTCAGTTCAAAAACTTTACTTACTTTACTTATTTACAGACCTTATGTCCACAAAATCTTTAACATTCCGATATAAAAGAATGGTTGAGGCCCTATGCTCCACTGGGAGTCAAGGATAATAGGAAAAAAGAGTTAAGAAATGTTAAAAATTACCAAACAATTTTGATACTTAAATAGGATTTTTTTTGAAAAGTAGGGTAGCCTCATTTTTTTGTAAACTTCAGATATTCTTTCTTGTCAAATGGTTAATGTTTACAAAATAAAAAGTAAGTGGCACTTCCTTTAATATTTATTTCATGATTGGAACCTTTTAATTAAATTTCACATGATTTTCAGAACATACCTGATTATAAAATTGTTTGACTTTTTGAAAAAAAAAAAATGTTGATACAAAATTTTCATTAAAAATTCCTTGAGAGATTTTGTTTAAAATGAGGGATAGATAATTTTTTTGATGTACAATTTTTATAGAAAATTGTTCGATGCAAAACTTTTTTTAATAAAAAGTATTTATAGACAATTTTTTGATACACAATTTTAGTAAAAAATTTGCATAGAAAATTTTTCGATATAAAATGTGTAGTCCATAAGTAATATTCTAGTAAAGGAAAACTTACCAATAGACGGCACCATAAGCTCCTTCGCCAATTAGTTTTACAACATCGAAACTAACTCCGTTTATATCAATTGTTGCATTTTGTTTTAAACGTTGAATACAACCAACCATTTTACAAGTTGGCAGACTTTTCAAGTAACTAATAACATAATGCTGCTCCAAGAAAGCATTGATCAAATCAACATTAAATGGATTAACATTTGGATCGACGCACATATTCTCGACAGTTTGAATGGTTTGATTTCTATCAGGTTCTCGGTGAACAAAATGATTATGTGTGGGTGTTTTAATGCCTTCATCATCTTCCCAAACATGTACTTGAGGTTTAGGTGTTTTTGGTGTATGTTTATAATAAATACTCATTTCACAATCATCACCAACATCTGCTGTTGGGTTTTCGGGTGAATCTAAGATAATCGTAGAGGATGTGGTTTTTGTTGGATCTGTTTGTTTTTTTGCGTTTATAGCAGCTAACTCTGACATACTTATTTCAATGCTAAAATCATTATTGCACAGCGACTTTTCTCTGAACCCTAACTTTGGTCTAGTAGAAGAGTTTTGTGATTGGTTTACATGTTGCGGTGCTTTAAAGGTGGAAGATGATGATGATGAAGAATTTTCCGACACTTGCTCAGCCTTAATATGTAAAGACTCTTCTTGAATTTGTGATGTGTGTTTTGTGCTTCCCTTGAAAGTAGGTCCATGATTTGGTAACCAAGTAGAATTTTTTATCGAACTAATATTTGCCCCGAACATTTCTGTTTCACAATTAAGTTCGAAAAATTTATCATCATCGCTTCCAGACGAAAGTTTATTTTCCTTATCCGTTCGCGAAGCTGGTGCTAAAAAACTAACCTTAGATGCTTTAGAACTCATAGATATATCAATTTGAGGATTATTTGTATGTTCTATTGATTTTTGTATAGATTCATTGAGAAATCTTAACGACATATTGTTTTTACCAGGCTTTATCATTGTCATTTGTTTTATGTCATTGGGTATTGGAGGTGGTTCATTAATTTCTGAAAAATCTTTCATAAATGTATCCATGAGTATGTTTTTTAATGAGGTGCCATCCTGTGTTTTATTTGTCACCAACTTGACGTTAGGTGTATGTTTCCAATGGCTATCATTATTAACTTTATTTTTTTCGATTATATTTGTTTTTGAAGCTTCCTTTTGTCTAGATAAATCCATGGAAGTTTGTTTCAAAAGCCTAGCTTCAATGGGTTGGGACAATAGTATTATGGATTCGTTGGTTTGTGTTTCGGGCACATGAGACAAATCGTTTAATATTGAAACATTTTGAGGATTAACATGTGTTGGTTTTCCCTGTTTGGTTTGGGTATTTTCAATTAAAGAAAAATCAGGCAAAACCGATTCATTTATAGTTTTATGAAGATTAGACGTTAAGGGTACTTGTTTGGGTTGAGAATCTTCGATTATTGAAAAATCTGGTATAAAAGAATCTCTAAAAATAGATTTGCTTTTTAGTGGAGGATTTGGTTTGTTTTGGGCTAACGCTGGTTGAGTAATTTCGATCAATGAAAAATCTGGCATAAAAGAATCTTTCAGATTATCCTTCTTTTCTTTGTTTGATAATTTCTTATTAGGTTGTAATTCATCTTCAAATAAAACTGTGGATTTCGACATTGATTTTACTTTGTGCATATCGGGTGTATCTTTGTCACAAAAGCGTTTGGAATCAAATGATAAAGGAGTGCGAGTTTCCGCAGCAGTTCTTAAATGTGACAAAGGTCCACCTCCTCTTTCCATTGGTTTATTGAATAATTGTTTAGAAACTTTAGGTGGGGTTTGTCCAAAAAATTCAAATGAATCATCTTGGTTCATGGATTCTGGCTTATTCTGTTCTTTAATTGTCATTTTGGGTTTATCTTGCTCTTCTTCAAATATGAGAGGTTCCGGTGGCGCTAACATAAGTTTTGTAATAGTTTCTGTTTTATCATCTGGAAATTTTACAGGTTGCGGTGGCCCAAGTAACATTTTTGATATAGTCTCAGTTTTATCCTCTTGAAATTGTATAGGAACAGGTGGAGCAAACATCATTTTTGAAATTGTTTCAGTTTTATCATCTTGAAATTTAAACTGTTGTGCAGTCATAAGCATTTTAGGTATTGTTTCTGTTTTATCATCTTGAAAGTGTATGGGTGGTAGTGCTTTAAACACAGCTCCAGCGGCAGTATCCTCCTTTTGTTCTAAACGAGAAAAGTTTCCAACTTGTTTTCTTTCCATTGAATCTTCGAAAATTGAGAAATCCAGACCAACTCCACCTCCTGAAACCAACACTTGCTTTTGTTGTCTTGCAATACCTGGGGTTGCAAGATTTTCGTTTTGTGCTTTTGAAGTGTTAACACCAGTAGTATCTTGAACTTTTAAACTAGTCATCAGTTTGTCCACATTTTGTGTAGGTGATATAACATTAGAAGTTTCGATGGTAGACTCTTTAACTGACTCTAAAACATGAGCTTGATTAGATTGGACGGTGTTTCTGTTTTTCAAAGTTGTCGTTTGAACATGATATTCGGTTTCAAACTCAGGTGAACTAAAGGTTGATTTGGTGGTAGCACCAGTTGTATGAGTTCCTTGAGTTGTGCCATGCTCTGAAGTTTCTAGAATAGTAGACAATTGTTGCCGTTGGGGCGAGTAAGCATCAGCTGTTAATGGAACTGATGTTGCATAGTTTTGATTTTCAGCAGATTCCGTTACTACAGGCGGCGGTGGAGGAGTAACTTCTTTTAAAATATTTCCAAATTGTCTTTGGGGTTGGGATTTTCCAATCGCCTTTGGCGTGCTAACACTTTGGGCCTTTAGGAATATATTAAAAGTTTGCGTAGAACATGTTTCTTCTGGATCAAAAAAACCACCAGTGCCACAACCAAAATCGGGTTTTGGCATAGAATTTGGACTATTTTTGGCAAATTTTGTATCATCAAATATTTCAAATGGTATCTTGTTCGTTGTACCAGCTACGGTAGTAGAATTAGCACTAGGCAATGCTGGAGTTTTAAATTGAAAACTATCATCTGCCGGTACAACAGACTTATCTACTACAGTTGGTGTGCTGTTTTCATCATTGAATATTTCAAAAGGTTTGGAAGAAATAGCTTTGTTACTTGGTTTTTCATTTAATTGTGGTTTTGTTTTAGTTAGTTTTTGCGACGTTTCATTGTGTAAATCGGAAACTTCATCTATTTTTATTTGAGAACCAGTTGGAATATCATCAATTTTTGTGACTTCTGGTTTTGCTTTTGGGTCATCTTTTGTAGCCATTGTTATAGACAACAACTCATTTGTGGTAGAAGTTGCATCTTCTTCGTTTTGTTCTAGCATTTCTGGCAATTTACATGATGCTCTGAAAGCAGAGGGCGCCAATGATTTTCGTAATGGAAAGAAACTTTTACGTCTTTGTATTCTATCACTTGTAGTACACATTGTTTCTTCCATATCAGTGGTTTTTATAATAGTCTCGTTACGTTTAATACGCAAAGCTAAAATTTCTTCAAATTGTCGTTCGACTTTATCCTCGTTTTTGTAAATTTCATTTATAGCTACTTTTAGACCGGGTAAAAACTCTGGTATGTAATACTCATCCATTGCATCAAGGTTTTGAGGTTTCGATTTTGTGGCAAAGTGTGGATATAATCGTATGTTATAGTCTGGGCCACAGCCCCAATATACATCACGTTTGTTTGTGAATGTATTTTCTATGCCATGTTTCTTTTGAAAATAATAGGCCTTTAGTTCTTCAGGCTGAAATTCTACATTAGGCCTAGGATATAATTTACATTTATTATATTGGGTTATTGAGTTCTTATCTGGTATTTCTTCTGTAGTAACTGGAGTTACCCATGCCTTAGTTGGTTTCGATAAGGCACAAAAGTTTGCAGGATATATAAATGGTTTGTCAAATTTTATTTCATTGTCTTTGATGGGAATAGGTGGAATACATGGCTTTTTAATGTTTTCATCATTGCGGCCTGTTGTGTCAGTATCAGTACCATCTTCATGGATCTCAAAACCTAATTCGTTTGTTGTAGATGATTTGCCAAATAGTTTACCTTTCTTACCACAATGTGCTTTATTCCAAGGCCCAGGTTCTTTTTGATTTTCCTGGTTACGGGCGGAATCTATAATAGAACGTACAACTGATTTTCCCTCGTCAGTTGTCAATGTTACATCTACTGGTTGAGATTTTACGATATTTGAACTCTCATTTTCATCATTAAAAACTTGAACTCTTGCATTATTGCGTTGCGAAGTAGAAGGCTGATCAACCTTAAAAGAAAAAATCAAAGAATTACGAAAAAAATTGTTTATCAAAATATTAAAAAATAGTGAACATTTTAAATTCTGATGGGAATATCAATTGCTGCATAACTTTTACAATATTGTTATTGTTCTGTAACACTGATATTAAGATCATACAAATAATTCAAAAATAAGCAATTACTCTGTTAATACTAACCTTAATAGAACCAGGCAAAGTATTTTTAACAGCCGCACCTGTTCTTATACTCCCCACCAGTTGTTTGCGACGATGACCCCTTAGCGATGTTAGGGCTTGACGTCTCTCATGCAACTGACGATTTGTTTCCTCTTTAACTTCCTCATCATCTTTGTACATCCAACGTTGTGCAACAGCGAAGCCAAAATGCTGATGTGCTTCTTGCAAATCTTCTATTGGCTGAGCACGACAACTAATACCCCGACGAAAGACTTCATCTGCCTTGCGGGTATTGCCCACAAGATCATAGCAATATGCCCAGGCTATATAAAAATCAGCAACCATTGTACCTATACCAGCATTAAATAACTGTTGATAACATTCAGCCGGATCTTTGTGGCTATCGATCTTAAAAATATATTAAAAAAACATATATTTATATATTCATTAAGGATCAGAATCAAAGATATAACATTTTGAATAAAAGATTGATAGTTAATTAGAAAGATTATTCCGAATAAAATATGCATTTATTATTTCAGGCAAAACTTATCCATAATGCAAAAAATATTTTTGATGATCTATTGTTTTATAATCATAAGTTTTGAATTCATTATATAGCTATTTCGTTTACTGGTGCCTTAAGGAACACTCGTCAGGCAGCCTTAGAATTGATGCTGTATCTATTCCCTTTAGATCTATTCATAGATGTCTATTAAGGCTGCATGGTACACTTCGGCACGGGCAGGCAAGAAACACCAGCATGCTGAACGAATCGAATGTCCCTTGCTTCGAGTCAGGGTCACCTATGTATATCTGACTATTTAGTCAAGGAACTTTTGTTCAGTTCCGTACCAGAGGTTGTTATTCGAGTTAGAGCCACCTGGAAAAATCGTCAATCGCTCTTCACAGACGGCTCTAAAATTGAACTCGGCAGTGGTGCTGGTATTTTCGTAAATGAACAAAATATTACGAATTCTTTCAGGCTTATGGATGAAAGCAGTGTCTTTCAGGTACAAAATTTTGCCATTTTGAAAGCCACTGAGTGCATTTCATAACAACATAACAACATTCCTAAAGAAAGTGAGGTGACCGCCATCCCATGTCTGAATATTTAATTTGTTGTAGGCTTATGGTTTACGTTTATAACGTATAATTCAATAGAATAAAACAAATATTTACTTACAAATTTTATGTACAATTTGATCATGCGCCGATCTTGCTTATATCTTTCATCGCTTTCAAACTTGGCCAAACATTTTGATAGAACTTCTTGTAAACCTGATTCTTTACCGCCCGATGGAAAGCTTTGCTCAATCCATTCTATGTAGTTGTACCAGACTGACAACGGATCATCACCATTATAATTGTGTATTTCTTTCTCTAGCTCTTTACGCTGAGCCAGCAGCTCCTGTGGGGAATCTACTTTCAAGGACGCATGCAAAATACTCGCATTGCGACCCTGTGCCAAAGGCTGAATATTCTCTTTAGCGTCATCAAAATCCATTTCTAATTATTAACAAATCACACAAAAAAAATAATAAAAACACAATTATTTCACAAAGAGAAAATGCGCTAAATTTGAATTTAATGTTTATGAAGCGAAGTTGGCTGCAGTTTATTAAAAATATAATGTTGCCAGACTGAAGTTATGAAAAATTTGTCTGATGCCAGACTTTATTTTTATCAGCATTTATATTGATTTAACACTGTATCCTTTAATTTATAACAGAAAATGTTATATCACTCATGGTACGTATTGACTGCTTTACTGTGCTATAATAGCCTCAATTTTGGATTAACCAAATTTTTTTTTATAAAATATGTATACTAGCTATGACAACTTATTTTTTCATTATACAGGCCTGTTCTGAAAATCACATTTTGTGAAAGTTATTTAAAATCACATAAAAGGTGTTCTGCAAACGAAAATCACAAAAGTTTTGTGATTTCAAATCGGTCAGCTAAGACACTATCGATTTGAAACCACTTGTCTGTTTTACATGTAATTTTATTTTTATTTCTATTACTAATTGAATAGATTAAAAGCCTAATATGATTTTTATAATTTTGTGTAATAAAATTTGCAATTTTACTTAAAAGTTCATTGAAAAATATGAAAAAACGGAAACACTCATTTTAAGCTAAACTTTTTGTGATTTTTCTCAAAGCCAACCAAGTAGAAAAATTTACTTTTTCAACGTTAAAAGTGTTAAGTTTTTGCAAAAATACTAATAAAATCAATCAAATTTTATTTATGATGCTAAAAATTACTAAAAATAGTGCATTTGCACTAGTTTATACAAATTTCCTTGTGTTTTGAGAAGTCTAAATCACACAAAAAACATAAAAAATTGTGATTTACAGAACAGGTACAAATCACATTTGTGATTTCAAAACGGAATGTGATTTCAAATCACGTGATTTTCAGAACAGGCCTGATAGATTTTTCTAATGAAACTTCTAAAATTACTATTTTTGCTTCAATTAAAATTATCAAATACATTTTTTGATAGAAGCATATTTCATAATATACAAATCCACTCTTAAGGTGCTGTTCACAAATTACGTAACGCTATTTTCGTAGATTTTTACCTCTCCCCACTGTGTAACGCATTTTAAAAGAAATACGCATAAGAAGTTCCTCTACCGTAACAAAAGTCATACCATATTGAATAATTTTTAAAGTCAAAGTCAAAACATTCACTTTTATTCATAGAGAATGAGGTTCTGGGATGATGTTATGTCAGTACAACATTCAGCCTACGTACAGCATTTACCGAAATTTGACTAATTTTTATATAAGTTTTTGAGATTTACTTTTTCTTGTAAATTTTTCGCTTAGAATTAGTTTTAAATCAGTGATGGGCACCATTCCTACCTGTTGACAAGTGTTTTATATGAAAATCTTAAAATATCTTTTTTTTGTATGTGTGTGGGAGGTTTACACCAACACTTATGATTTTTCGCATGATTTTAAATCATAAAATTGCGATTTTTTAAATTTTTGTACAAGTCATGAAATAAAAACCAATACAAAAGTCGCAGAAAAATTATTAAAAGTCATGATTCCATGACTTTTTTAAATAAACCTATGCGTCCAAATTGATTAGTTTTTCCAATTTATTTCAACATTTTCGTTACAAGTAATTTCTTATATTAACACAACGTGTGCATGGCTTCTTACAATAGGAATCTATTCTTAGTTTAACTTAATATAATAGGTATATACTCCTCTGTTATTAATAGCTTTCATTTTGTATGGATCTCTCCAATGCAAAACTATATTCCTCCTGTTCATCCACCGACATTTGTCTAGTCAAGAGCGCTAGAATGCCATCCACTTGTGTTTGCGTTAGATCAAACGTACTTTTTATACTTAGCTCAGGAGCTAAAACAAAGGGAACATCTTGGACATAGGGAACCGCACTCTGATTGCTGTTTATTGAAATGTTTGACTGGGCTCCGGGACGTGTTGGATACGGTACAGAGGGATAGGGTGTTGTACCAAATGCTGTTGGCATAGGTGGATACATTGGATGTGTTGATGGCTGGGGATCGCCATTACCTCTTTTCTCAACGAAAATGAATTCATCTGCGCCATTAGTGGGGGCGGCTGGATCTGCGGGACCTTGAATAATATCTTCGGGAGGAGTATCTGGGTTATGTTTTTTCTTAAGGAAAAACGAGAGCATGACTGGTTTTATATTTTTTATTGCTGATGTTTTGTGTTGACTGATTTTTCTTCAGCTGGTATTAGAATAGTTTTTTTTTCCTGCTGTTATTTATTAATTAGTTGATGCGTAATGAACTAACAAAAAAAACCAAAACAATAAATATGATGTATTACAATGAGTATGTTCAGTGAGCAAGACTAAAGAGTCGGCTTACCTCCAAGTCGTCTATTTTTTTGCGTCGCCGTCAAAATGGACTACATCACATTTTATTAAGATTAAATCTTATAACTAAAATTTCAACGCTTTCGATTATTGAAAATATATGATTTTTTTAACTTTAATTTATTTATCCAATTAATTTTTATTTAGCATAAAAATAATTGCAAATGAAATATTTTCACATTAAATTAAGAAAATTAAAATAAAATTTTGTATGTTTGTAAAACTGTTTTTTTGGTGTTACTTTTACATATAATCCTTCTGAAATATTGAACTTACCGAAATATACTCCGGAATATGCTAACATTTTATTACGGATACATATAATTCTTCTAAAAAATTAAACTTACCGGAATATATTTACATTTTGGCATCATTTATTTCACATGACGTCCGCAAATCGTTTCAGTATTGACTCTACGAGATTAGTTCAAACCGATAATGGTATTGATTCCCATTCCAGTTTTAAGCAGTCTATTAGCTCCTACTTATAACTAAACCAGTAACTCCCGACCTATTAATAAAACGTTTCATCTTTGTAGTTATTTTCACAAAAAGGGCACACTCCACTCTCTGAAATGCAGGTCCATGCCATGAAATGGTCCATGGATACATACATAATTTAAAAACAGCTGGAGCGATTTTACTGATAATTTATGATAGATTGGACATTTCCATGTTTAAAATGAAAAGTATAGAAGCATTGAAGTTCCACCACTATATAAAGATTAGGTAAGAAATTTTGAAATACGTTTCCACACCCATTACAAAAAAAAAAAAAAAAAAAGTATAACAGTAAAAATATTGTGCATATTAAGTTAAAATTTTATTTTTGAAACAACATTTTCTGAAATTTATGATTACATATCACAAGCATAAGTCCATAGGTGGTTAAATTTTTTATGATGTCAATATTATAACATTTTTATGTACTTTTGTTTAGTAATAATAATAATTTCCACGACAACATTCCAATTGGAACAAGTGGTACTTCTCTCAGACAATGAGCTGCATCCGATTCTATTTTTAGACTCAGGGACCCACGTGTTAACTCCGGCTCCGAACCGCAAATGCATTAGTGAGAGAAGTTTTACCTAGCCTAATACTCAATAACCAGTGGCTAGCTGAGTATGATGTGAGCCGCCGCTTTTTTGTAAATTTATTTTTTTCTAGTGGGTCTGGCCGGGGATTGACCGGGGACCTCTGGCATGCTAGGCGGATGACTAACCCGCTATACCACAGCTGTTCGTTTTTGTTTGATATTATTTGCAAATTCGGATTTTTTTTTAATTTTTGTACTTATTATAAAGTACTATTTTTTACCCGTTTCGTAATAGCTACCCTAAAAGTTCTTTTACAACACATACATAATAAAGCTTAAAATATACTATTTGCCTTTGTATTGAAACAGTCTATATATTAAACAGTCAGCTTCCGGCAACTGCTTGTTTTTTGAACAGAGATTCTAATAATAAGTCGAGTTCGACGAATGCAAATACCTTTCAAATTATTTTTTTGGTCGGCTTAGGAACGGCGCAAAGATTTTTAACATGCTTTGATTTCTGATGGTATGTTAAGTTTATTATATATAATGCTACATGTTAATGCAACCATTAGTTTAGTTGGTACATTTGCTACTACTTTTTAAGAAAATTTCGTAGTATATAAACGTCAAACATTTAATTTACCAACGAAAACGGAGAAGTCCTTCATCACATTTATTTTTACTAGAAATCTAGAGATTTTATAGAAAAACTGTAAACGAAAGTTGCTAAAATATGTCTAAAGTTGATACAACTCCCATTGAGGAATTGCCCATTATGGAGGTAAGCATTCAAATGCATGAACAGTTGAGGTGAAAGCCTGAACACTTTGGAGGTGTTGCGCTATACTAAGAATAAAAAAAAGTGGGAAATATTTGTGTGTACCACAACATGGGCTTTGATCTTATATTGAGAAATTGACATTTATAATTTGTACACTAATTGTTTAATTATTTAATGTATTTCAATTAAAATAGCAAATACAAAACCTTATAAAACCTCCGCCAAATGAAGAGGAAAAAATTGGAATACGTCCGGCCGTTGTAAAACATCCATACTATAAACGACCAGGACGTGGTCATAATCATGATTTGTGTGATGCCTGTGAAGAAGGAGGGAATTTGTTGTGTTGTGATCGTTGTCCCTCAAGTTTTCATTTGCAATGCCAGTGAGTAGCGTCCAATATTAATTCCAATTCGAACTTGCTAATTAACGTAACACATAACCTTATATGTACTTATAATAAATTTATGTTTGTAATTTCAAGTGATCCTCCTCTAACAGAAGATGATATCCCAAGTGGACAATGGCTTTGTCATAATTGTCGTATGACCCTAAAAACAGCACCCTCATCATCAAAATCTAGTTCAGTAGAACGCACATCTTCTGCCTCGGCTGTGGTCAGCTCACGTCCTAATACACCTTCCGCAAGCGGTGATTTAGAGTCAATACCTTTAAAAATTCGTCATTTACGCAAACGTAGCAGTAGTAGAGCTTCATTTTGTAGTGATCTTAGCAGTACCGAAAAATATCTTTCTAAATTACCAGTTGGAATTCAACGTGCACTGGATCCCAATAAGAAACCAACACCATTAGACGAGCTAATAAAGGCCGCCAGCATTTTGAATCCAAAACAATTTGAACTACCCAGAGAACTGGAGATACATACGCAATTCCCCGGAAATGATAAAAGTTAGTAAATGTTAGCTTTTTAAACCAAATATTTGTTATTAAAATTTGTCAATACTTTCTCTTTAGTTGAACCTATACGTACGAATGGTAATGGTGGTCATAAGAAACCAAATTTTCGTCGCAACTCAAAACCTTATGAATTGGATACGCAAGGTTTGGTGCCCCTGCCAGCAAAAACCTGTTTTTATTGTCACCGATCTTGTAAGAAAGCACCCTTAGTCGCATGTGACTATTGTCCACTTTATTTCCATCAAGACTGTTTAGATCCTCCAATGACAGCCTTACCCACTGGTTTATGGATGTGTCCCAATCATGTGGAAAATTTCATAGTATGTTATTAAAAGTTTTAAAATCACTTTTCTAGGTGTATTAATATTTTTCTATATTAGGATGAAAATCTTTTGACTTCAATATCAGCTACGGAAAGAGTTCGTTTATGGGATAAATTTGCTCAACCATTCGATCATGAAGCGGTAAAAATGGACTTTTTCCGACGTGTTCACATGAAAAATCCGCCATTTCGCATTAAAGTTCCCGTGAAAAACCGGGAAACCATTGAAATCCCTCCAATGGTTAAATTTCACTACGAACATCCACCACCTTTGCTGCCCTCCTTAAGAGAGACCTTGCGCTATGACATTGTAAAACGTCGCAAATGCTTACCGAGTGCCCCCGAAATAATATCCAAAGAAAGTGTAGCCGAGTCTTTAGTAAAAGATCTAGAGGCACTAAAAACTGCAAAAGCAAAGTTCAGAGAAATACAAAAAGAATTGGGCAATGTGGAAGAATTAAGTAGTAGCAGTGAAAGTGAAAATGAGGAGGAGACAGATAAACTAGAAGAAAGCGATAGTAAAGCATTAAAAGAGTCGGAAGATTTAAAGGATAAAGAAAAAATTATAACACAAAAATCGCAAAGCAAAGTCAAGCGTACAAAACAAAATAGTATATCAAACAGCCAAGCCATAACGGATGCACAAGTTAAAAGCGAAGATGAATGTTTAAATAAGGAGGACAAGGATGAAAGCAGCGTGCAAATTTCATATAATCAAATTAAAAAAGAACATGATCAGAGCACCGACGATTCGGATGAAGAAACAAAATACGATCCCCAAATTGATGCAGAATTACAATATTTGGATGTTGATCTTATAAAGAAACTGGCATATCAACGTTTACAGCAATTAGTGCAAGAACATCCTGAAATTGTGGTACAATATCAAAATCGTACCGCCGCTAAACGTATCAGAGAATTAACTACTCCACAGATTGAACAACAGCAAACAAATATGCCAGTTGTACCCTCGCAGAATTTATCGCCTACAGATGTAAGACGTCTATGCATAATGTTTACTGGAGAAACCTCATCAATTTTGGCTCAGCCTACTTCTGCCGCTGATAGTGATTTGCCCCAACTACATCCCGCCTTGGCAACAGCTGCTGCTATTGTAGCTGCTGACGAGGAGGAACAGAAGTATGAGCCTCGTTGTCGTACAGAGCAGGAAAAAGCTTACGAAATAGCCACACGTTTAGAACTCAAGTTGTTGAGACGTAAAATACGCACACGGGCTGTGCTAACACCTCTAGGTGATATTTTAGAAGACAATCGTTGGTTTAGCAATGTTGAAATACATAATTCGTTCTTTATGCGTTATCGCAGCTTAAATATCGGCTATGGCGATTCCAATGCTGGTGTTGATGTCAATTTATCACTAATCGGTTACTGTCGAAGAGTTTCGTCAAAGCATGCCACAATTTTTTATGATGATTTTACAAAAACCTATGAACTAATCAACTATTCGGAACATGGTACCGAGGTAAACGGGCAACTGTACTCATGCGATTTTACGGAACGTGATCCAACACCAGCAAAGAAACTAAAAAATGAAGATATTGAATTGCAAAGGAAAGTCCAGGCGATCCTTGACAAAAGAAGAGGAATTCAGCGTCATTATTATGTTGTTGACAATACTACAAGGTAAGTAAATATATTAAATGAAAAATATTCCATCAGTACTTATTTTATTTGTAATTATGTTTTTTTAGAATGGCTCCACCAGCCAAACCTAATTGTAAATGTTCTCCATATGAAGATTCGCCCATGATAAAAGGTGCTTGGGAAGGCGCTGCTATACTGCAGCATGGTTCCCTTTTGCGTTTTGGTTGCATGGCTTTTGTGTTTTCCGTACCCAAAATAGAAACTTGCAATGGCCAAGGATAATGGTTGTAACCCACTTAAGCAGAACATCAAAGTACAACAAATGGTCTAATTTTAGAATTTGTAAAAAGTCGATGTTTTTTATGATTTTAAAATATTTTTAACTATTATTTAAAACTGTTTTTAATGCTATAGTTCTTTAAGAATTTATTTCTTTTTTTTGCTTTGTATTATTCATTTATTTTTATCTACTTTTAAAAAGACATACGAAGTATGTTAACAAAAACACAATGTACAATAAACATAAATTGTATTTGTAGTTTTTGCTTTATCTTAGTTATTATTTTATATAAAAAACTAAACGAATTCAAAATTAATGTAACATTAAATTCAAACATATTGTATAGCATTGTCATACTCAGTTTAAAAGTTTAAAACTCATCTTTAGCATAATGTTATGTACCATGTATTTAATCCAACAGATACATCCTCTGTAAAGAATGTGCACAACTAAACATTTCAATTGTAATTTAAATAAATTAAACTTATGTTTTAAAATTAAAAAAAAAAAATATTACAAAGTTTAATGCATAGATAAACAGCCGAACTATAAACATTCCCCGTGAGCTCATTGAAAATTAAATTTTTTCCTTCAGATTTTATTAATAATACGAAAACAGAAGTGTTAAAATTCCCCGGGAATTGTAATTCATAATTAAGCTGACAGTATTTCAATTAACTAACATATCAAGATTTTTTGTGAAAAAATTAAAACAAAAATCGATATAAGTGATCCATTTATATTGCAGATAAGGCTTTAAAGGAGTGTCAAGATGACACCTTTACCAACGTGAACTGTAGAGGTATTTAAGTAAATAAACTAAATATTAGTAGTAGAAGTAACAAGCTAGTCTTTGAATAGAATAGTAGAGTCTTTATCTAAGCCAATTGAGTGCAGCTACGAAGCCTACAACAGCACTTAGTTTACCATTGTTGGATGTCTTGAAGCTACTTGTGGAATCTACTACCTGAAAACCTAAGCCTCTGATTTTGAAGAACAGGACAGAGAACGATACGAAAGAGTCCTTATTTGAACACAATCTGCAAATGTCCAAAATCACTCCATCTCACCTGTTTAGCCTAGAGTTAAGGACACAGTGGCCAGGGAGAAGTATGTATTTTCCTAAATTGGTTTTACTAAGACCTGTCACCATTATGCTTAGTTCTTGACTCGAGCAGCTTCATTGCCTTCGATGTCGCAATGACCAGGAACCCAGCACAACCTAACCCTATACTTGACCTAATTAGAGCCTATTAGAGCTAATATACGTTTCCTGACTAGTGTGGATGTGATGCTTTGTCCTAGCAGGGCTTTAAGTACAGCCAGACTGTCGAACATATAGCATTCACATTCACGAGTCTGTACGATTTTGTTTAAGCAAATAAACATCCGAACCGGTGCCGTTATCCATCTTAGATCCAACTGTTAAGATCGATTTGCTCTGAAAGAGTTATGTGCGACCCTTCTACTTGGTACTTACTTAAATGGTCTATATTTGCAACCATTTATGGTCAAAGGCAGAGCTTTTTTAGAACTCCATGCGCTTCGATTTTGTGCATAAGATTTGAAAGATTTTCCTCTACTTGGTCTTTCCATCGAAGTTTCGGACGTCCTCTTTTACAAGTTCCCAAGGATCATTTTCGAATACTTTTCTTGCCGAAGTATTTTCGTCCATTCGCACAACATATCCTAGCCAGCGCAGGCGCTGCTGTTTAACACGTTCACGCCGGCGTGTACCACCGGTGGCTCTCACATGTCTGCCTGATCGGGCGGCGCTTACCACCGGTGGCTCGCACAGAATTGTCTCATCGGGCGGCGCGTACCACCGGTGGCTCGCATATGATTGTACTACCAATCAGTGTGCATCACCAAATAACATAACCACAATAGCATCGAAAGAAAAATGCAGACCCATGGAGACCGTTTTCCCGTGCGATAATCTTTCGTTGAAACATTTAGTTCGGCCCCATCCGATGGAACAAAAAGCTTTCAGCGCAACCGCCTATGGGCGCGAAACATGAATTGCAGTGCCGGCGTGAACGTGTTAATGCGGTCGATGTCAGCGTTTACCTATACAGCTCATGGTTCATTTGATGTCGATATTCATTGTTGATGCAAACTGGTCCAAAGATTTTCCGTAAAATATTCCTCTCAAAAACTCCTACAATAGCTTCATCTGCATTTGCAAGTCCCCATGATTCAGCACCATTTAATAACAAGGGTAGTATAAGCGTTTTATAGAGCGCGACTTTAGTTCTTTAAGAGAGAGCTTTATTTTTTAGCTGAATGCTTACGCCAAAATAGCATCTGTTGGCAAATATGACCCTACGTTTGGTTTCAAAACTTATATCGTTATTAATGTTGTCGGCAGTACCAAGTTAAACAAATTCTTTTACATCCTCGAAGTTATAGTTCTCAACGATCACATGTGGTCCCACTCTTGTGGACTGTCTGTTTGTAGAAAACATCAGGTTTGTTTTTGATTAATTGACAACTAGACCCATTTTATTAGATTCCTTCTCGATACTTGAAAAGGCGGCAGTTACAGCGCGCAATGTGCGTCCCATGATATCAATGTCATCGGCAAACGCGTGTATAATGTGTTTTCTGTTAAAAATTGTTCCAGTTGAATTAACTGCAGCATTTCGGACAATTTTCTCTAACACAATATTAAAGAAATCCCATGACAGACTATCTGAATCTCTGTTATACTTGGTCCTATCAGGAATTACGACCCCCGATACTGAACTTAACAACAACTCTTCGACTAAGTAGTACGTCAAACTTGTAGGCTTGGTAAGTTTAGTATACTGGTGCATCCTATCGCTGTATGTATTACAATTCACTTCTAATTGCCACTTCCTTTATGAAAGATCCAAGAGAAGTAACTACAACTGATGTTGAGGGCTGACTGTGAAGCATTTTTCATAGCACCGGTTATCCCAATACTAGTACAATGTTGGGCGTTGTTGAGGAGACTCAAAAAAGAGACTTTAATACTGCTTCCCACCAAACTGCAAAACCTTACGTTAGATCGGGTCAGAGAATACTTGTGTAAATCCAATACACAACTATTGGTCTTTGTCTCCACTTCATACCTACCGAATTCCTGCAGAAGTAGTACGCATTGAGTCACCTTTTTCACCGGACCTGTCTCCTAGCGATATTTTTGTATTCTCAACTCTCAAAAGAGGTCTCGCTAAAATGAAATTAAGCGCCGATGAAGTGGTTGTCGTCGAAACTATTTTGAGACCACGATTAATCGTACTATACAAATTTTATGACAGCTATAATCGGAGTATACAACGAAAACTGGTCTGATGTCACCACCTTTTACTTTCCGAATTCAATCAGAAGTAGTAAGCGTTAAGTCTCTTTTTTCTCCAGACATGTCTCCCAGCGATATTTTTTGTTCTCAAACCTCAAAAGAATGCTTGCTAAAATTAAATTTAGAGCCGATGAAAAGGTAGTCGCCAAAAATTAGACCTATTTTAAGGCTGGAATGTAAATGGGTTGCAGCTGTTGATGATGAATGAAACTAATTGAGGCCCTATGCTTAACTGGGAGTCAAGGATAGCAGAAGAAGAAGAAGGCTATGAATAATCGTACTACAAAAATTGTATGACAGCTATAATCGTTGTATAGCTATTGAAGGCAACTTTGGCAATTTTTGTTTATACCTTTCATAAAAGTTTTTTAATTTGGCCAATTAACGCGGAGCTTATCTAAAGGTTCTTCTAACAGGGACAGCCGATCTTTGACAGTTCGCTAAAGTTAAAGCTACATCTTATTTAGTTTGTTTGGTATTCAACAACCTAATTTTCAGTAAAATAATCCTCTTCAGAGATGAGGCCTAAAGCAGGGTAAATGGGTAAGTGAATGAAACAAAATGGCGAATCTGGGAGGGTACCAAGCCACATGCGCTCCAGGCGCGTTCAATGCAATCCGTAAGTCACATCACAATGCATCGTTAAATAATTCTTCATAATTTATTTCGAATAATATTGCAGTCGTTGCAGTTAAATTACATTAAAATAATATCTCGAAAACTGAAGCCAATTTCAAAAATTTAATCAAAGTACATACATGCAAAATTCATTCTTATATTTTTTTGTGTATTTTTTTTAATGACTTAATATCGATATTACAAAAAAAAAAAAAATAAAATAAAATTAATAATAATGAAGTTATAAACAATTATAATCACTATATAATTATTATTATTTTTAAGGTATAAATTAAAATCTTAAATGATATTATAAATTTAATCCGGATTTATACATTCCTGTGCTATCGATACTGCAGATGTGTCCACTACTGACGACGTCTTATCAGCTGCCTCAATATCGCCGCCTCCCGTTTCTTCTTCTTCTCCTTCGGGCTTTAACTTATAACGTTCCTGCTTCGATTTCCACCATTCATCAGGATGTTGTCTCTTTATATGAACATACATATTCGATTTAGATCTCGACTCTTTGCCACAGTGTGGACACGTATAGAGATTCGTATCTGTATGCATGGCCATGTGCTCGTCCAGATTGCGTTTCTCACGAAACACCTTGTCGCAATAGCTACACGAAAGATTGCGTTCACGTCGATGCCAATAGCCCTTGTGCCGGCTTAGATTCTTTTTGGTCTTGAAAAATTTACCACAAATATCGCAGGCAAATTGTGTGTCCTCGTGCGTTTGATGGTGCACACGAAGGCTGTGTTGATTTTTCAACCATGCCCCACAGATGGTACATTGTGCTGGCGGCTCAACTATGCCCTGGTGTTCGTCATAGTGCTTCTGGAAAGATGTCTTTGATTTGAATTTCTTACCGCAAATATCACAAATATGATGATAGATATTATTGTGTACGGAGGCAATGTGATTGCGCAGACGATATATAGTTGCACATCTAGATAAGATTCAAGGAGGGAGGAATGTTGATGTTTGCAAATTAATTGTGGTTTAATAACAAAATTTCAATGCAAAAATTATAATTAAAAAAGGATAATTAAAAACTGTTGGGGCGCACTTTTTTTTGTGCTTCCCAAACTTTTGACCATCCGAATCTGCAGATGTTTTAAAATTTTTTTCTAAATGGCTCTAGTTTTCGAGATAGTAAAAGTAATCTAAATTCGACTTTTAAGCTGGTCCAACATTGTTTAGGTGGGAAGTTTTTTTCCCCATGTATGTGGCGCATAAATATATTGGTCTAAGATCCACCTTAATATAGAATCACTGCCAGCGGCGTTGTAACCTAAGTCTAAGCCTCTGATTTTGAAGTACAGAAAAGTTCCTCTAAAAATTCAAAATTTTTAAAAGAAATCGGTACAGTTCCATTTCACCTCTTGTTTCTTGCCTTTACTAAAAAGTATTATGTTTAGAGTTAAATCCGTTTAGAGAAACAAGTGTATTATTTTCAAGCCATTCGGACGAGTTTTTCTTCTCAAGGCACCGATAACCGCTGCCTTGATAAAACATAAGAAGAAGGCACAAAAAAGAGACTTCATTAACACTTCCTACCATACTAACCAACCATACGATAGAACGCGTCTGACTATGGTTGTTAAATCCACAACTATTGGCCTAAGTCACACTTCTTAACTGTCAAGTTCCCGCAGAAGTAGTAAGCATTTGAGAACATCGGTCTTTTTATAAATGACAAAATTTAAAAACTTGTTTTTTAATCAACCAGAAACTACTTAAATAATACCGAAATCACTTAAATGATAGGTTAGGTTAGACAGACAACCGATGTTAAGCCAGCGTCACTTGGATCCTAAAAGCGGTCCCTTAAAATGATAATAAATCTTAATAATTTTATGGCTGTGATGATACTAAATATATTCAATACAAAGATTATGCATTGAATTGTGCGTCAATCGGTTAACATTTAACTATAGCTTCAGTACAAGCCCTAAGGAAAGCATTTAAATCATTAGAATGTTAAACTGCGATAGCTATGATGAACAAGTTTATTACAATTGCGTTACATACTAATAAATAATACTAGATTTTTTAAAAATAACTTAACTTTTATTAATCTTTTTTTTTTCAAATTATACAATATTTTGTAAGCTTAATGTAAAAAATGGCAGTTTTTGGGAACTTTTTCCATAGCTTTCGTTAATGCGCAAGTTGGCATTTCTTAAAGATCTTTTTTGATTTTTTGGATCAATTTGTTGCTATTTTTTGGCCTAAAAAAATTAGGGTACTTTTTAAATTGGCCCAAAAGTCTTCAATTGGGCGTAATTGCGGAACGTATTGGATTTTCATCTTTAGGTACATACGGCATCACTAGGGCATCCATTGCCTTTAAAGATTTCTGACCATAATGGCTTGTTGCTAGGTTCGGCCAAAGTATCACATTAAATCCCCTGTGATGAAGGAGACATTGGGTTCCAAGCAACGGTTCTGATATATAATGTGTATAATGTGTTCTGATTGGTCTTAACTTCTTATTGGTCTTAACTTCTGATTGGTCTTAACTTTGTAAGCCAAGACGTATCTTGGTTATCCTTCATCTCAACTGTGGACACCGACCTCCTCCTGGTATCACACGGGGAACTACGTAAGTACCCGTTAATGTAACATGTGCCGAGAGTTTTCTCATAAGAACTATAAAAATATGGGTTATTACGTCGGGCTAGTAACCTACTCCTGGAAAAAAAAATTACTTTGAAAAAGCTAAAATAAGAACATCCGAAACTTTGATGAAAATCTTTCAAAGCTTGGCCTACGAAATTTAAGAATATGCGCACAGATCGCAGTCACTTTTATATCGGTCTTTATACGGCTAAACCCGATTTGAAAAATACTGGAACTGATATTCCTTGTGAACTTATTGCCAGCCATACTGGGAACTTACTCCCTTCGAAATAATGAGTTTCCTGCAACTAATTTTCATCCAACTTAAAATAGCTCTCTTCATACATGATTTAAGTTATTTTCTTTGTGACATGAATTTTTTTTCTAATTTCCTCAACTAATTTTTTGGTTCCACTCTAGGGCATCAGAAACGGTTGGCTTACTTTTTATGGTACGCTTATGTATCCTCCATATTATCAAGGTATTTTTTGATGGTATTTTTTATCGCAGTAAAATTTTTGCCCAAAAGTTCCCTGTACGATTTGCTGCTAATCTTCCTTCGGTGATTTTTTCAATCTAGATCTTACCAATGAGTCGGACAAACTGTGTTTTCTTCTGGAGCCACGTTTCCTGTGACGATATATTTGCCTAAGGAAATTTGTCGTTCTAGAAGACCTATTACCTTGAGGAAATTTGTCATTCTTGACGTCCCATTTCCCTAAGGAAATTTGTCAATCTAAAAGACCTATTTTCTTAAGAAAATTTGTCATTCTAGAATTCCTAATTCCCAAGGGAAATGTTATTCTAGGAGACCCAATTCCCAAAACAAATTTGTCGTTTAAGACGACTTCTTTACTTCAGGAGATTTTTCATTCTAGACAACATATTTCCTTAAGGAAATTTGTCATTCTAGAAGACCTATTTCCTAAAGGAAATTTGTCATTCTAAATGACCTATTTTCTTAAAGTAAATTTGTCATTCTGATTTATTTGTGTATTGTGTATTTTCTTACTGCATAACTTCCAAGTATCTTATATACTAATGTCCCATTTACACCTTTTTTTACGAAGTGAGGAACAATCTCGGACTTTTTCCAATGAGGACAATTTAAAAAAAAAATACAAATATTTTTTCGACGTTGTTCTTCTTTTGACGACATTTTGAAAAAAGTAATTGACATATTTTCATGAAATTTGTATTTCAATATAAACAAATTATAAGGAATTCAGACATAACATTAATCAGATGTAACTTTAGTACTTCCTGTATTACAGCGTTGCCAAAATTTTATGTTAAATGCTCCCTGGAGTATAAATATATGAAGGCATCTTGTTCTTTTGGAAACATTTATTAACTTATTGTGATGACATCTCGAAAATTAGAGCCAACACGAAAAATCAATATTATTTAAAGATTAATATATCGATTCTATTTAGGTTAAAAAAAACGTATACCACAAAATTCTGTGCCCTTTTGTTAATGTAAAAAAATATATAAACCCCCTAATTCATAAACCAATTATAAAATAATTAAAGGCTTATTGTAGAAACTTTGTATGAAAAATTTTAATGAAAAGCTTGTCATAGTTTTATTTTCGATTATGAATTAGGGGGAAAGATTTAAAGTTTCCAATTCCTTTAGTCTAGAAATCACTTTCTAGTCCATGCAAATTAACTATGCAAGTAAGACACTTAGACCCCTAAACGATTCCATTTAAAAACCTATGAACTAATATTAAAAAAAAACGAAATACATTTTATTTTAGAATTATAATTTTATATACTTTTTATTAACTATGAATTGAACATATTTAAAAAAATACACTTAAATCAAACTGCTAGACAATGAAATTCGCTTTCGATATACCGATAATTTGTTTATATACCGATAATGTGCCTGTTTCCGTTTTTGTCTCATATTTCATTAGAGTGCCTGCCGAAATACTACCTTTCTTAAAATATTTGTTTAGCTTCAGTTATAATACGAGGGCAGGTCAATAATTCAGTGCCGTTTTTAATTTACCGCTTACTTGTTTAAAAGGCAACACTGTCCCTGAGTCATTTAGTTTGTTTTTCACAGCCGTTTATAGCAGACTACCTTTGGATTTGAGAAGAAAATGAAAAATAGTGCTCATTTAAGTAAGTGCGGGTAATGGGGTATACTTATAGTAATTTTTTTCTTAAACTGTTTTCAGAGAATGAATCTCTATCCATTCTCTGAAAACGATGTGTTTTACTTTTAATATATATATATATATATATATATATATATATATATATATATATATATATATATATATATTTACTTGAACAATTTTCTTTCTATAACTATCTGGAACATAGGTGAAGTCGGGATATCAGTGACTCTGTCGCAGCAACCACAAATAATTGCTTAGTATGATAACAACAGCCGAGCGATGGCCTCTGCTTACCGTCATTATTTGCATGAGCGCTTGTTTTTACCAAAGACTCTATAATAAATATAAAGACGTTGCATTCCACACATTGATTTACCGTAAGGTCTTTTCGATAAGTACCACATTACCTGCACATTTTTTAAAATCGGCTTTGGATTTTGAATTTCGATGTGGCCGCACAAGGTCTCTACATCTGAAACAATTAAAAAATTTCGGTATGGTTTCAGCCGATCATACATTCCAAAAAATGGGTATGAAAAACTTTTCGGCAAGATGGTAAACAAACGTGGGTCATTTTGTACCAAATATTAAACCAAAACGTACTTTTCAGACCATAAAGGTACCATTTTTATATCCGCCGGCATTTTTCACAGATTTAGCCCCATGTATCTATTTTAAATTTCCAAACTTGAAATGGTTTAGAGAATAGTAATTTGACTCCAACGACAAAATCATCTCACAAAAAATTCTTAATTTGATGGCCTCGAGAAATCAATTTTCTCGAAGAGGAATAGAAACAACTTGAGGTACGTGTAAGTGTATAAGACTATGTTCAAAAATAAATAAACTTTTTGTATAAAAAAACTAGGTTTCATTCAAAAAGACACGAACTTTTTGACCAGCCCTCGTAATATAAAGAAAAGTTAAAAAATATATGATTTTATTTAAAATTACTTAAACCTGTTGAGCTAATTCTGGATGTAAACGTTCCATTTTAGATTTCCACCATTCTGTTGGATGTTGTCTTTTTATATGCACATACATATTTGACTTGGAGCGTGATTCTTTTTGACAATGCGGACAGCTGTAGAGCTGTTGCCCCGTATGTATAGCCATATGTTCCTGAAGATTGCGCTCCTGACGAAAGACTTTCTCACAAAATTGACACTTCAAGTTCAAATCGGACTTGTGCCAATAGGACATGTGTTTGCGCAGCCGGTGCTTGGCATCAAATATTTTTCCGCATACCTTGCATGCCGTTGGATTTGTTTCGTGTGTGAAACGATGTAATCTTAAGCTGTTTTGATTCTTAAGCCATCGAAGGCATATGGAACATTGGGCCGGTGGCTCGATGACGCCTTGATGTTGGGCGTAATGACGTTGAAAGGATTCTTTATTTTTGAACTTTTGACCGCACACATCGCAAACATTATATTTTACGGATTTGTGTGCGTTTTGGACATGACGTTTGAATTTAATTTCCTCGTTAAATCTATATAAAATTTATAAGTGAAAGTAATGTTACTTAATTAAAAAAAAAGATATTCGTATATATTATTAAAATGCTTATCAGGATAACTCTAGTCAATAGAAAAAAAAATCACATTTTAGTTAAGCTATTTTTTGTATGTTTTACGATCCCCCTAAGTGCAAGCAAAGACCCTATAATATAAAGATATTGCACTTCATAAATTTGTTTTCTGCCAAAAGTGAACTTAAAGTGGATAAAGAATAATGAAAAACTCTAAAACGTACAAACAAACATACATTTCATGAGCACGTGTGTGTGCCTTAGCTTTCTCTCATGGGATAATCGTCTCCATTTGTTGTTTTCGAATTAGAGTAAAAGCGGGTTACTTTCTTTTGTATGGGACTTTTCAAAACGACCATACTGAAAATCATTGTATGAAAGTGCAACATCTTTATATTATAGATTCATACGCTCAAACACTACAGGACATACGCCCATATATGAGTCAAGGTTCATAAAGATCAGATAATTTTATCAAAAGTTAGATGAGGTATGTTCAAACTTTGGACCGCCATAAAATCTGAACTAAAGCGTATTTCCGGTGAATTTTTACACTTTTCCTTGTTCCCCAATGAAACAAGTAAGAAAGTGCTATAATCGATCAAGACCGACCATACGATACCCTTCACCACTAAGGTCAAAGGTGTTCTTTTTCCTGTATAAAGACAAATATTTCCTAAATTTTGCTATCATACAAACTTAAAAACGTATATATTTAAGCTATTTCCGTCATTTGGACTTATATGACAGCTAGGGTCAAATATGGACCGATTATCTCTTATCTTTGGCAAATTGATTACAGTTTTCACAAGAATTATGTATGCAAAAAATAAACTTAAAATTCCCATTATCTTCAGCTTTACGAGCGTTTTAGTGATTTTTGTCTAATTTAGTGCGTTTTGACATGAGTTTATATGGGAGCTATGGTCAAATGTGGACCGATTTGAACGAAATTCGGTACAGTGATTTAGGTTGACATAAAAAGTATTTATTTTCAATTTCATGAAAAAATATTGATATTTGCGGCCAATACATCAATTCCGGGAAGTGGGATCTATGGGAGGTACGATAAATAATGGACCGATATTGACGAATTTCAATAGCCATGGTCCCACTATCCAAAAAATGTGCCAAATTTCATCAAATTATCTTTAGAATTGCGACCTGTACTTTAATTACATGGGGGTCCAGAAAGCCGTCCAGACGGACGGAAGGACTGACATCGCAAAATCGACTCAAAGTGATTTTAAGCCTCTTGGTATACTAAAAGGTGGGTCTAAGACAAATATTTCTATGCATTACATTCATCTTTATCTATGGGGTGAAGGGTATAATGAGCTTACGGGAAATTTAATAAACCGGGAATTTTTATAGTTGCACTGTTAGTACGTGTTCGAAAAATTTGGGTTTGACTCGTGTATACTTAATATTTATTCACAAATAATTAAAAAAAAATACAAAGTACAACTTCTTAACGATATTGATTCAATACCGGATTTGCCCATGGGGGAATCGAACTAACCGGGAATTTTTATAGTTGCACTGTTAGTACGTGTTCGAAAAATTTTGTTTTGACTCGTACATACTTAATATTTATTCACAAATAATTAAAAAAAAAAAATACAAAGTACAACTTCTTAACGATATTGATTCAATTCCGGATTTGTGGCCTTTGGATCTAAATTTAAACGTTCCATTTTAGATTTCCACCATTCCTCTGGATGTTGTCGCTTTATGTGCACATACATATTGGACTTGGAACGTGACTCCTTCTGACAGTGCGGACAATTATAGAGCTGGTCGCCGGTGTGTATAGCCATGTGTTCCTGTAGATTGCGCTCTTGACGAAAAACTTTCTCACAAAACATACACTTTAAGTTCAGATCGGACTTGTGCCAGTAGTCTTTGTGCCGCCGTAGTCGATGTTTTGTCTCAAATATCTTTCCACAGACATCACAGGGTGTTGGGTGTTTTTCGTGTGTCAAACGATGTAGACTCAAAGTACTTTGATTTTTAAGCCATTTATGACAGATGGAGCACTGGACTGCCGGTTCAATGTTGCCTTGATGTTGAGCATAATGGCGTTTAAAGGTTCCTTTGTATTTAAAGTTTTGACCGCAAACGTCACAAACATGCGATTCGGCATATTTGTGCGAACATTGGATATGATTAGATAATTTCGTTTCCGAGAGGAATCTATATGAAATTTAATTTAAAACAAAAACAAGTTACTAGATTTCAAAATTTTGCATTTTCATACAAAAATTTAAGGATTTCTTAAGTCCACTTAATCAAAAAAAAAATCTTTTTATTTATAAATTACAAAATTTTGAGGTACTTAGGGTAAGTTCGGGTAATGTGTAGAGTAATTGGCTGGCAATGTGGTATAGTAACTTATCTCTTAAACTGACAATAAAAGAATAACGAAAATAAGCGTAATAGCTGGCTTTTATTAGAGAATGAAGAGATCTAAGATCTGTTTTGTTTTTGCCAGTCATTTGACGTTTCTTGGTGTATTTTAAAATTTTCAAGTGAAAGATTAAAATAACTGTTAAGTACTAAAAAAAGGGAAGAAAAAAATAAATTGTTTTAGAACATTTAAAATTTTTCGGAATCTATAGAGCCTAAAACCATTTCGATCGGAGTTCAATTACGAAATGGTTTTAATTCCGAACGGAATTTGTGACATGCCTGAATTTCGATTATTGATATCAAAAGGAAAAAAAAACTGAAGAAATGACAAGTAAGAAAGTACTTTAGTCGGTCAAGCCCGACCATACGATACCCTTCACAACTGAGGTCAAAGGTGTTCTTTTTCCTGTTTAAAGACAAATATTTGCTAAATTTTGCCATCATACAAACATTTTCTCAAAACTTATATATTTAAGCTGTTTCCGTCATTTGGACTTATATGAGAGCCAGGGTTAAATGTGGACCGATTGTCACGAAATTGATTACAGTTTTTACAAAAAATAAACTTAAATTTCAAAAAATAAACTAAAAATTCTTATATCTTCAGATTTGTGAGCGTTTTAGTGATTTTTGTCTAATTTAGTGCCTTTTTGACAGAAGAGTTTGTATGTGGTCAAATGTGAACCGATTTCAATGAAATTTGATACGGTGATTTTAATTTATATCAGCAGTATTTGTTTTAAATTTCGTAAAAAAATATTTATATTTGTGGCCAATATATCAATTCCGGAAAGTGGGACCTATGGGAGGTACCATAAATAATGGACCGATTTTGACAAATTTCTATAGGTCCCACTGCCAAAATGCGAAATTTCATCAAATTATCTTTAGAATTGCGACCTGTACTTTGATTACATGGTTAAAATGGGGGTCCAGTTCAGCCAGCCGTCCTGCCAGACGAACGGACGGACTGACATCGCTAAATCGGCTCAAAAAGTGATTTTAAGCCTATTGGTACACTAAAAGGTGGGTCTAAGACAAATATTCCTATGCATTACATACATCAGCACAAATTTATAATACCCTTTCCACTTTCATGTTTAAATCGGACAACAACTAAAAACTTAATTACTTACTTTAATGGCCTATATTTACAACCTGCTAAGGTCAAGGGCCGAGCATATATTTTAGAATTCCATGCGCTTTGATCATTTGCAAAATTCTCCAATTTCGTAGGCTAAACTTTGAAAGATTTGTCTCTACTTGGTCTTTCCATCGAAAATTCGGAGGTCCTCTTTTAACATTAGTGGCACCGTTTTTATTATAATTTTAGCTTTTTCACAGTTAAAAACTTAAAAAATAGGTATACCAAATTACCCGCAACTTTTCTATAACCCTTAGGTTATAAAAAAAACATTTCCTAACAATTAATAACAGTTAATGAAATAAATAAGTTATATCTTGAAAACTAAAGCCAAATCAAAAAAAAAAAAAAAACAACTTATTTACAGTTCGAAAAGTTAGTGTAGCAACAAAAAATACATTTTTTGTGAAGTTGTCAATTAAAGGAAGTGCTGTAGTCGGTCAAGCCCGACCATGTGATACCCTTCATCACTGAGGCCAACAAATGTATTTTCTTTTTCTTGCATATCTGCTAAATTTTGTCATCAAAACAAAACAAACATTTTCTTAAGACTTAGACATTTAAGCTATTTCTGCCATTAAGCCTTATATAAGAGTTTGGGTCAAATGTGGACCGATTGTCTCAAAATTTGATAATATGATAGACAAAAATTATGGGTGCAACAAATTAACATAAAATAGTCATTATCTTCAGATTTACGAGCATTTTAGCATTTTTTACAAGCATTTTAGTGACGTTTGACACAAAAGTTTGTATGGGAGCTATGGGCAAATATGGACCGATTTCAACGAAACTTGGTACAGTGATTTCTATTTACATAAGCAGTATTTAATTTCACTTACATGAAAATATACTGAAATTTGAGAACAAAATCTCGATTCCGGGAAACCAGACCTATGAGAGGTACCCAAAATAATGGACCGATTTAAGCCATTTTCTATTGTCTGTAACAAATTTCATCAAATTATCTTTCGATTTGCGACCTGTGCTTTGATTACAAGGTTTACATGTGGGTCAAGCCAGCCATCGTTAAATCGACTTAGAAAGTAGTTATAAGGCTATTGGTGTACTTAAAGGTGGATCTAAGACCAATATTTCTATGCTTTACATACAGCAGCACAAACTTGTAATACCTTTCCACCTATGGTAGTGAAGGGTATAAAAATACATCGATTTTCCAAGTTTAACCATAAGGATTACATTTATTGACTATTAAAAAAATTTAATGAAACAGAAAAAATAATATAAATTACGTTTAAAACCAGATTTTTAATTATTGCTTCCAAATTAAAACATTACATTTAAATAATATACATAATAATAATAATAAATAATCGGCATTATTCTACGTCAGGTTTCATAGCATTAGGATCCAAATTTAAACGTTCCATTTTCGATTGCCACCATTCCTTGGGATGTTGTCTTTTAATATGAACATACATATTCGATTTGGAACGTGATTCTTTCGAACAATGTGGACAGTTGTAGAGTTGCTCGCCCGTATGTATGGCCATATGTTCCTTTAGATTTCGTTGGTCCCGAAAAATTTTATCGCAAAAGTTGCAGGGTAAGTTTAAATCGGACTCATGCCAGTATTTTTCGTGTGTGCGCAATCTATGTCTGGCCTCGAATACTTTTCCGCATACCTTACAGGCTATCGGATGCTTTTCGTGAATAAAACGATGTAGTCTGAGACTGTTTTGATTTTTAAGCCATCTATTGCATATGGAACATTGGGCGGGTGGTTCAATGTGACCTTGATGTTGGGCCATGTGAGTTTTGAAGGAGGCCTTGTTCTTAAACTTTTGTCCACAAACATCACAAATGTTAACTTTTTTATATTTGTGCACATTTTCGATATGACGATTTAAATTAATTTCCGAGGATAATCTATATAAAAATTTTATTCAAGACAAAACAAAAAGTTTGTAGTTACTAAAGTTTAGAGACAAAAAAAATGTTTTATATTATCAATTATTAGTAAATCTACGCCCTTATTCATAAATGAAAATTAAGGTAATGACAAGCTTTGAAATCAAAATTTCCTTGAAAAATTGCCTTTGCTAACTATATTTTTCGTTTGTGATTTCTCCCCGTAAATCGCAAATCTTTGTTGAATTTAAAACAAGGGGGTGGGTTCAGGTCCTAGGTTCTGAAATATACAATTGATCTGTAAGTCCTAAAATAAATTGTGCTGAGTTATAAATTTTTTAGATTTAGTAGCGAGAACAGTTTTTACATACATATATTTATTTATTTTTACAAAATTAAGAAACTGAAACTAATTTGTTTAACATATTTTTATAAAATTTCTAAAACTATTTATCAAATTGAGGATTTATAGCATTTGGATCTAAATTTAAACGTTCCACTTTAGCTTTCCACCATTCGGCCGGATGTTGTCGTTTTATGTGAACATACATATTCGATTTGGAACGTGACTCCTTGGGGCAATGTGGACAGTTATAGAGCTGCTCGCCCGTATGTATTGCCATGTGCTCTTTCAGATTGCGCTGATCTCGAAAAACTTTGTCACAATAGTTGCACTGCAGGTTAACATCCGATTCATGCCAGTATACTTCGTGTCGGCGCAGCCTATGTCTGGTATCGAATTCTTTGCCACATGTTCCACATGAGATGGGACGTTTTTCATGCGTAAACCGATGTAATCTCAGAGAGTGTCGATTTTTAAGCCATTTATTACAAATGGAACACTGGACTGGAGGTTCAACGATGCCTTGATGCTGGGCCATGTGACGCTTGAAGCAATCTTTATTTTTAAACTTTTGTCCACAAACGTCACATATATGAAATATTGCCTTTTCGTGTACGTTGTCGATATGAGACTTTAAATTAGATTCCGAGCGTAATCTATATGAAATTTAATTTAAAACAAAATGTAAGTAGTAGTTGCTAGTTTTTGTGAAAAAGATTATTATAGATTTCTATTGAAATTGTTTTTCAAAAACGACAAAAAAAAAATTGATAGAGTTCGGGTAATGTGGCATAGTAACTTATCTCCTAAAATGATAATATAAGAATAACGGAAATGCTCTGTATTGAGAGAATAAAGAGAGTAACGATCTGTTTTATTTTCTGACAGATCGGTTACACGATTTGGCGTGTGATCGATTTTTATACCCACCATCAAAAAGAATGGGGGTATATTGAGATTGTCCTTCCGTTTGTAATTTCCTTAATATTGGCTCAAAAATCAAAAACGATATATATTCTGAATCCTTATGAAATTCTAAGACGATTGAGCGATGCCCCTCTGTCCGTCCGTCTGTTGAAATCACGATAACTTAGTAAAAGCATTCATCTCTGAGAAAATTTAGGTATTGAAATAGGCAGCATATAAATCGGTTTACATTTATGCTTAGCTCCCATACAAAAAACTTACGGAAATAGACAAAATTTCACCTAAAATACACTTAAATGCCTAAACGAAAGGAACTAGATCACTGAAACTCAGTAAAAACATTAATCTCTGAGAAAATTTTGTTATTGAAATTGGGCAAAATCGGTTAACATTTGACCATAACTCCCGTATAACCTCGAATACGCTAATCGCTTATTTGCTAATAAATAGCAAACTATAATAGCTATGATGATAAAATTTGGTATATAGAAGTTTTACATAAGCCCTAGGCAGCATATAAAATTTCATTAAAATCGATTTACATTTAGTCATAGCTCCCATACAAAAAAACTTACGGAAACAGACAAAATTTCACCTAAAATACACTTAAATGCCAAAATATTCATTAAATTTTTTCTATAAGAAAAATTTCATCAAAATTTTTTTATAGAAAAATTTCAATAACATTTTTCTAAAAGAAAAATTTTGACAAAATGTTTTTATACGAAAACTTTCATCAAAATTTTTCTATAACAAACATTTTATCAAAATTTTTCTATGAAAAAAATTTCATCAAAATTTTTCTCTAAGAAAAATTACATCAAAATTTTTCTCTAAGAAAAATTACATCAAAATTTTGCTTTAGGAAAAATTTCATCAAAATTTTTCCTCAAGAAAAATTCATAACAATTTTTCCTTAAGAAAAATTTCATCAAGAATTTTCTATAAGAAAAATTTCATCAAAATTTTGCTCTAGAAAAAATTTTTTCTATCAGACAAATTTTATCAAAATTTTTCTATAAGAAAGATTTTGTTAACATTTTTCTAAAAATTTCATCATATTTTTCTATAAGAAAAATTTCAACGTATTTTTCTATAAGAAAAATTTCATCATATTTTTCTATAAGAAAAATTTTATCAAAATTTTTCTTTTATTTTTCTATAATATTTCATCATATTTTTCTATAAGAAAAATTTCATCATATTTTTCTATAAGAAAAATTTCATCATATTTTTCTATAAGAAAAATTTCATCATATTTTTCTATAAGAAAAATTTTATCAAAATTTTTCTATAAGAAAAATTTTATCAAAATTTTTCTATAAGAAAAATTTCATCAAAATTTTTCTATAAGAAAAATTTCATCATATTTTTCTATAAGAAAAATTTTATCAAAATTTTTCTATAAGAAAAATTTCATCATATTTTTCTATAAGAAAAATTTCATCATATTTTTCTATAAGAAAAATTTTATCAAAATTTTTCTATAAGAAAAATTTTATCAACATTTTTCTATAAGAAAAATTTCATCAAAATTTTTCTATAGGAAAAATTTCATCGAAATTTTTCTATAACAAAAAATTTCATCAAAATTTTCTATAAGAAAAACTTCATTAAAATTTTGCGATAAGAAAAATTTCATCAAAATTTTTCTATAAAAAAATTTCATCAAAATTTTCTATATACAAAATTTTTAGATAAAAATTATTTATTAAAATCTTTCTTTAAGAAAAACTTCATCAGAATTTTTCGATAAAAAATTTGTTATCAAAATGAAAAAAAAAAAATAAAACTATAACAGTCAATGCCAACCAGTGCAACCGTATATGCAAAATTTTGTCGCAATCGGTTACCATTTGACTTTCATATATAAAAAACTTACGGAAACACTATAATACAAAAAGAAAAGGGGGTTTATGTCCGTCTTTAAGTCAGAGAAAAGCGCGATAGCTCCTTAACTACAAGAGCTAGAGAGACAAAATTTAGCAAACGTATTTTCGATATGTTATAGAATTACTGAAAATGGGCAAAATCGGTAAGCCCAGACTTATCTTGGTTATCCTTCATCTCAACTATGAACCTATGGACCTCCTCATTGTATCACCCGGGGACCCGTTAATGTACTGATCTAACATGTGCCGCTAGTTCTCCTATAAGAAATATAAAAACATGGATAAGGACGTCGGGCTAGTAACCCATTCCTGCAAAAAACAATTACTGTGAAAAGCTAAATTTATAATAAAAATGGCCCTCATCCCCTTATGTTAGAAAAGGTAGTCCGAAACCTCGATGAAAAGTCCAAGTAGAGGAAAATCATATAGAACTTGGCCTACGAAATTAAAGAATATGTGCACAGGATCGAAGTGCATGGAATTCTAAAATATGATCGGCCTTTGACCTTAAAAGTTTCTAAATATATGCCATTTAAGTAAGTAAAGTAAGGCTTTAATATAAATTTAGAGTATATAAAAAAGTATGTAAAGAATCATAAAGCTATTTTGTACAGAAATGGACAAACAACAGTCGGTCAAGCCCGACTATATGATACCCTTCTCTACTAAGGTAAAATATGCACTAACAATTTAACAAGTTTTTCTTAAGTCCTTTAGAGACTATGTGTTCTTTTTTCAAAATTTCGAGATCTAAGTAGATTTATGTCATTTCTGGCTAAGGCTAGGGTGAATTGTGAATCGATTGTTACCAAATTTCGGTTATCGTCTAACATTTACAAAATATTTATCTATGCAAAGTTTAAGTAAGAAAATGCAATTAACTTTAGATTAATAAGCATTTCTGTGCTTTTCTGGGTATTTAAAAAATTTTTGAAATGTGTTTTGTATGGGAGGTATAGTCAGATATGGGTCGATTCCTACAAAATTGGGTATATTGATTTAGGTTACCATAAGCAATATCTATGCTGAATATTATTAAAATACAACTAAACATGTGGCTGTAAAGGGCCAAAAACTCTATTCCTGGAAGGCATCCCCACGGGAGGTACCCGAAATAGTTTTTCAAGTTTGGCCAAAAAGTATATAGATCGTCCCTAAACCAAAATATGAGCCTGTGCTAAATTTCATCAACTTTGATAACAAGCTTACATGGATATCCAGCCAGCCGGACGGAAATCATTAAAACAACTCAGTGATTCTGAGTCGATCGGTATACTTTCTGGCCAATATTTCTATGCGTTACAAACATCAGCACAAACCCAATATACCCTTTCCACCTATGGTGGTGAGCTCAAATAATTCATTGCAACTTCTTAACAAAATAATGCAATTTTTAAATTTAAAATTAAACACAGATTTAAAAAAAAAAAAATCGTGAAACTTTATTATATCGTAAAGTAGAAAGAATGAGGTTATGTATCATTTGTTGCTGATAAAAACAGTACAATGATAAAAGCGTGCGATTTATTGCATACTTTGAATCTTGTAGTGCAACCATGTTTAAGTCGAGATGTAAATGGGATGCAGTTGTTGCCTGGGTTTCCAGCTAACAGGTAATAACTGTATTCAATTCCTACTCACACCTCCTAGTGGTACATCCTGGAAACCTGAGCAACCTAGTTGAAGATGCGGTAAACAATCCGAGTGGGATTCTAGGTCAGGGCTAACGTGAGGGGGAGTTATCTTAGAGCCATTCCGACGTATTTGGTCTAAGGGTCTAAGATAATTGTACTTGGTAAAGTACGAAATTGTAGCGTCTGTTCAACATGTTAGTTGCGGCTACAAGCGGGCGTCTGTCTCGGACCGAGCGGCTCGCTTTACAAACGTGGCTCTTGTCTTTGGACTCATCATCCATCGACTAAGCACTTACGATGTTTTAAGCATGGAAAGAAACAACATTATGGAATATACTACTCCAAGGGGTATTCAAGCGAGAAATCCCCCTGCTACGGCAGCTGGCACAAGGATTTTGGAGGTGCCTAATCTATGCAAGAACATCTTGATGAATGAAACCAATTCTATCCAAAGAAATCGAACTATAAAAGTATGCCTAACATCTCGCAATAGAGTTCGATATAAAAGGATGGTTGAGGCCCTATGCTCCACTGGGAGTCAAGGATAACAGAAGAGAGAAATTCAAAGCTAAACAATTAAAAGACAAGACATTACTCCAGGAGGTACCTAAGCGATACATGATTGCTGATTTTAATCTTATCTTATATCTTTAAGCGAGCAATAATTGTATCTATATATGGGCAAAAATCAAACAGTTTTTATTCCTTTGAAACCGACTTTCACCTCGAATAACTTTTGTACCCTTAGGAGTTCGGAAAATCTTATTACAGATCTGGAACTCGCAAAAACTTCTGTATACTGAACACAACATCTTAGTAGCGCAAATTTGCGCTTTTAAGCATAATTGGCATGCAAATTAAAAAAAACGTTAAAAAATCGATTGAAGCATTCAAGTTTTTCTTTATATTTCGTCTTCTTCTGCATTCGTTTTAACATTTGGACAAAAGTCGTTGTTCTACGAAATAGACACCACACTTAGGGGATAAATTTACTTCCCTCTAAATTTTAATTTTATCACTTCTAATACTACTTAATGGCTGTCAAAATTTGAAGCTCGTTTTCGCCACTTTTTAATTTTTTTCACATATTCTTTGGCCGCCTCAAAGAATTCCAAAAAAATTAGATAATGATTTGTAGATATTTTAATTTCACGTCGTTTGATATATATCTCGTTAATGTGCTCTATATAGGTATAACATACGACAGGTGTAAATGAGGAGTTTTTGAGTGTAAATTTTTCAAAATACAGGTTTTTCGTGGAGCACACTCGCAAATATGAATGAAAATTTCCAAACTACCGCGTAAACCGAGTTTTTTGCCATTTAGCACCTAAAAGCAAAAGCGCACCAAAAAATCGTTGTTTGCTAAAATTTTATGAAGATTTTGAAAATCGTGCAAAAAAGTGTATATTGGTTTAAATGGTTTTAGATTGCAAACTGAGACAAAATCACATAAGGCATGAAAGCGATGTCATTTATAACCGATTTGCATCAAAAGTTTGTCAAAAATCTCTTTATTAACTGAGAACGCGAAGGTTTTATCTAAAAACATTTCAATGAAGCACATCGCGAATTTAGCTCAAAATTTATCAGGAATGTTCTTAAAACTGTTCTTTAATAAGGCTTTACCTTAGATTTGAAGCGCACCAAAATATTATAAGGATTAACGATTTTGTGGACCAAATAAGAACTTTATATCTTGAAAAGATATGTACCTATTAAAACTTTTATTTAAATAAAAAAATCTTTTAAATTAAATTTGTCCATAAGTCAAGGCAGCAGAATTTCGCAAAGTCTCACATTTTGTCAAATTTCGCGAAAATCGCGGTTAAAAAAATAAAAAAAATATTGTTAAAAAATATTTTTTTTTTCACTTGCATAACAAACACGATTCTAATTGGTCTTAACTTGGTAAGCCCAACTTATCTGGGTCATCCTTCATCTCAACTGTGGACACACACCTCCTCATGGTATCACCCGGGGAGCTAGTTTAACACCCATTAATATTGTGAGTTAACATGTTCCGAGAGTTGTTCCATAAGATCGATAAAAATGGGTTAGGATTACGGGCTAGTAACCATCTCTTGAAAAAAAAATACAATGAAGAGGATAAAATTAGAATTGAAATGTCCCACTGCCTAATATTAGAGGAGGATGTCCGAAACTTCGATAGAAAGACCAAGTAGAGGAACATTTTTCAAAGCTTGGCCTATAAAATTGGAGAATATTCGCACAAGATCGAAATCCATGGAATTCTAAAATATGCTCGGACTTTGACCTTAACAGGTTGTAACATTTAAGTAAGTAAGAGTCAATCTTATGTAAAAACTTATACAAAAAAGAAGATTTAAATTGTTTAAGTCTTAAAATAATTTTAAAAAAGTTTTAAAATAATTACAAAAAATCGTATAAAAATATTTTTCCAAAAATTACAACAAAGCAAAAAAAAAAGCAGAGAAAAACAAAGTTATTTTCACATGATTTTGGATCTAAAAATAAAAATTGTTTATATTAATTATAAACTGCTTAGTTTTCAACATATGAAGTAGCTCAGTGGAAGAGTCTCTGCCTAGCAGTCGGAGGGTCTGGGTTCGAGCCTCCATGGGATCATAAAAAAAAATTTTTGTATTTCGTTTAAAAATACATGTTTTTAATAAAACAACAACAAAAAAGTAGTTGCTGTTGTTGTTGTTGCTTTCAGATTGCTTACCCAAGTCATTACTTTTCTGCAATTGGTAAGTACTTGCCTCCAATGACATCGCCATGTTAATGTAATGACTTAAACAGCGAATGAGTAAGTAGTTCGTGTTCAATAGTTTAACTGTTAACTCATTATTTGGTAATGAAAAGTTTTACTGGGTAATAATAAAAATAAAATAGTTTTTAATTTTTTTTAGAAATTTTTGTTTTCACCGTGATAACTTCTGCGCACATCGCGTAAAATCATTAACGCGAACGGATTTTACATTCCCTAAGCTCCCTTAATAGAACCCCAAAAAAAAAAAAAAATTAGTGAGCGATCAAAAAATTTTTTGAATTTTTTTAATTCCTTTAATTAAAACTATTTGATTTTTGTCCATATATATATAGAATGGCTATCTCGAAAACGGCTCTAACGATTTTAATAAAATTAAGACAGTGGGTATCTTTTTCGATGTATAAGTCGAGTAAGAAGGGACTTTTGGAAACTTTGCCTCTAAGGGGGTAAAAAGGGGAAAAAAAAATCGAAAATGCTATATCTACTAAAGTGATAATCATATAAACAAAATTTGAGTTATGTTTTCAACAGCTGTTAAAATAATCGAACTGGTACTTTTTTGGAACTATGCCCGATAGGGGGTAAATAAGGGTGAAAATAGTTTTTTTGGTACTATTTTTAAGCCATTCTTATCTTTTAAAGCAATGAATATAGAAATAAATGTGAAAAAAATATTGAACACGTCTTTGGTACTTTTTTGATTTTGGGGTCCAAGATGGGTAAAAAGGGATAAATGATAACACTTCATGAAGTAATATGAATAGGACCAATATGTTGACTGCGTTTTTATAAAAATTCAAATGGTACCAAGTACTATATATGCATATGGAACTTTTTTGAAATTAGGAAAAAAGAGGAAAAATTGGTAATGTTATTACTTTTAAACAAATGAATGTTTGTATGACCTTTATAGGATAGTAAACTATGTATTTGATTTTAGCAAAGTTGTTGCGCATGAGCCGACGAAGGTTTCTAAGTTGGTATGACTAATTTTCGGCAGGTGGCTCAACTGAAAATAACTCAAATTGAATTAAATAGTTAACTGTGCATTTGATCTGGCTATGATCTTTAGCAATGTTCGTGCACATGAGTAGACGGAGATTTTTAAGTTGGTATTATCAATTTTCAAAACTATTCAAAATTAATTGAACTGTAACTATGCATTTGATCTGATGTTTTGATTGGACAAAATGAATGAAATGATTAAAAATTAATTCGATATTTGTGTAATGTCTTTCCTCTAAATTTATTTTAGTTTGTTAGTACTTCATGAAATAAAATATATGTATGAAACCTTTAAAACTTGCTTCAAAATGCTTATTATAAAATTCCGAGCAAGGCTCGGTCACCCAGGTACTATAATTTAAAGTAAATATTTGTAGAAAATGACAAGTCCAAGACATATCTTATATTCTTAAACGAGCAATAATTGTATGTATTTATATATATATATATATATATATATATATATATATACATAGAATGACTATCTCGAAAACGGCTCTAACGATTTTGATAAAAATTTAAACAGTGGGTATCTTTTTTGATATATAGGTCGAAGAAGAAGGGACTTTTGGAACCTTTGGCTCTAAGAGAGTAAAAACGGGTAAAAAGGGGAAAAATCGAAAACGCTATAAATCCTTAAGTAATTTAAACAGCTATGAAAATAAAAGGACAGGTGTTTGGTACTTTTTTGAAACTATGTCCGATAGGGGGTAAAAAAGGGTGAAAATAGTTTTTTTGGTACCTTTTTAACCCACTCTTATATTTTAAACTAAGGAATATAGAAAGAAACTTTGTACTGCAATCAATAGATGTGAAAGAAACTTTAAACACGTATTTGGTGCTTTTTTGATTTTGGGGCCAAAATAGGTAAAAAAGGGATAAAATGATAACTTAACATCTCAAAAAGTAATATGAATAGAAACATTATGTTAACTGCGTTTTAATAAAATGTACCGAATTCAATTGGTACCAAAGAAGTATCAAATATGCATATGGAACTTTTTTGAAATTAGGGGATAAAAACGGGAAAAAATTAGTAATGTTATACCTTTTAAACAAATGAATGTTTGTCTGTATGTATGTTCTTTATAGAATAGTAAACTGTGCATTTGATCATGTTATGCTCTTTAGCGAAGATGTTGCGGATAAGCCGGCGAAGGTTTAAAAGTTGATAAGACTAATTTCCGATAGATGGCGTCACTGAAAATTACTAAAAATTAATTAAATCGTAAACTGTACATTTGATCATGCTACAATCTTTAGCAAAGTTGTTGCCCATGAGCCTACGAAGGTTTCTTAGTTGGTATGAAGAAAATTTCGACAGGTGGCGCTACTGAAATTTACTCAAAGTCAATTTAATCGTAAGCTGTACATTTAATCATGCTATAATCTTCAGCAAAGTTGTTGCGGATAAGCCGACGAGGTTTATGAATTGGAATGAGCAACGTCCGACAGGTGACGCCACAGAAAATTATTCAAAGTGAATTAAATCGTAAACTGTGCATTTGATCATGTTATAATCATAAGCAAAGTTGTTACGCATAAGCAAACGAAGGTTTCTTAGTTGGTATGAACAACTTTAGGTGGCGCCACTGAAAACTACTTAAAATGAAATAAATCATAAACTGTGCATTTGATCAGACTATAATCTTTAGCAAAGTTGTTGCGAATGAGTCGACGGAGGTTTCTGTTGATATGACCAATTTCCAAAATTATTAAAATGAGTTAAACTGTAAACTATGCAAACTATGTGTTGGTCGGACAAAATAAATAAAATAATTCAAAATTAACTTTATAAAATTAAATACATATATAAAAACTTTAAAATTTGCCTCAAAATGCTTATCATAAAGCTCCGAGCAAGGCTCGGTCAACCAGGTACTGTACTTAAAGTTAGCAATTGTTTCTGCATGCAACTTTTAGAATTCGATACTATCGATAGTTTTATGACAGACTATCAAAACTAACGAATGTGGCCACTATCGACTATCGAAACTATCGAGTGGGGTGACTATTGATAGTTTTGCAGCTCTAATGGACCAACGTTTTCAAAAATATGAAATTTTGTAAACAAAATTTTAAACAATCATGAAAAAAAATTTTCGACAGTTTTTTGTAATCAGAAGACCATAACAAATAAAAAAATATGAATTTTGTTGACTAGTGCTATAAATTTGTACATTATAATATGAAGCCCTTAGATTAAAATGAAAAATATTGATCGTAAGCGACAAAGAATCTTAATTAAACAAAAGTTTTTTAGTTTAACTTAAATAACTTTTAAGCTACTGGGCGGATTGTGACGTAATATGCAGAAATCCGCCAATGGGTAGTTGGAGTTTTACACCAATTTTTAAAAACATGTCTATTTTTAGCACAGTGGCCTCTACACTGAGCCAAAGTTGAGCACCATTGTATGTAAAACCTTTTGGACCGTATAAATTTCGTAAATATAAACCTATCGAAAAGATTTTTACACATTCGCAAACTACTTAAGAAAGGAAGAAAAATATTCTTACTCTAATAGTTTAAGAGATATTTAACGGAATGTCACTTACGATTATTTAAATCTAAGGGCTCGATATATTCAATTAAAATGAATTTTCTAACCTTTAAACAAAGACTCTATAATATAAAGATGTTGCACTTCCATACATTGATTTGCCGTATGGTCTTCTAAAAAAGTTCCATAAAATGGTAATATACCGCTTTTACTCTAATTTGGAAACAACTAATATGGACGATTATACAATGAGAGGAAGTTAAGGCACACTCATGAAATGTATGTTTGTTTGTGCGTTTATGTGTTTTTCAATGTTCTTTATCCACTTTAATTTTACTTTTGGTAGAATTAATAAAAGTTATCTCTGAACAAATACAAAAGGTAAGGGACTCTAGTTAACGTCATTACTTACATGAACGTAAAAGGCTAAAATATCTCTGAAATTGTACACATGTATCATGTGGATCTAAAAATAAATAGCTATACCACATTACCCTCACTTTCTCTATATTTAATTAATTTCTTTCTTTGTATTCGGATCCAAATTTAAACGTTCCATTTTGGATTTCCACCATTCGTTGGGATGTTGTCTCTTTATATGGGCGTACATATTCGATTGAGAACGCGATTCTTTATGACAAAATGGACAGTTGTAGAGCAGTTCACCCGTATGTATGGCCATATGTTCTTTTAGATTGCGCTGATCTCGAAAAACTTTATCACAAAAGCTACAATGCAAGTTTAGATCTGACTTATGCCAGTATTTTATGTGTCTTCTCAGTTTATGCTTGGCGTCGAACTCTTTTCCACATGTCGCACAAGCTATTGCAAATTGTACATGCCTTAAACGATGTGATCTTAGACTGTGTTGATTTTTTAGCCATCGTTGGCATATTGAACATTGGACGGGTGGCTCAATCTTGCCTTGGTGTTGAGCTACGTGACGTTTGAATGAGTCGTTGTGTTTAAACTTTTGACCACAAACGTCACAAATATAAATTTGTCTATTATTGTGGATGGTTTCGGTATGACGGTTTAAATAATGATCCGAGCGGAATCTAAATGGAATTTAATTCAAAATAAAAATGATGTAGTTACTAATTTTTTTGTAAGAAGAAGAGTTATTGTTCCTAAAGTTATCAAAAGATTCAAAGCACAAATCAAATCCATCAAATTCTGAAATCTCCTGAAAATCGGAAAAATAATTTTAAAGCTTATGAAGGACAATTACTAATGGCTAGTGATGGGACAAGGGTAAATACTCAAATTGTAAATTTGGTATTAAAAGGTAAATACCCAGTTATTTACCCAAGCACTTGGGTATTTACCCAAAATGTGGGTATAAATCAAAATAAAAAAAATTTAAAAGAAGAAGCTGTGGGTGCTAAGGGGACTTCTGAACGTCCTGAAGTACAGGGAGCTGTTAAAATTCGAACATCTAATTTGCTTAATTGCGTACTTCCACAAATTTCTTTCCACTAATTTACTGGAGAAATTTCATCCAAACAAAAGTTTTGGCCCGAAAATCATTTCTGGCCTTGTAATTGACAAAATATGCCATTACATTTATGTTTAGCGCCTGTGACATTGTGCAAATGAATTCCAATGCAGGAGGTACCTCAGATAAATTCGAAAATGTTCAAAATTCTTTTGCTCTACGTAACAACGAGTAGTATTTGTTATTCAAATGAGTATTTACTCGAAATTAGATAAATACCCGGGTATGAACGTGGGTGTAAATACCCATCGTTAGGTAAATACCCAGGTCTAAACCCATCTCTACTAATGGCTCGATTGTGTATTGCAACCGAATTTTAGTTGCTTCTTCAACTGGCAACACAACCAACAAAAAAAAGTTGTATTGTATATGGCAACACATGTCAGTTGCGAATAGTTATCGAAAATTGTGACTGGCAACTAAGAAGAACAAGAAAAAGTGTAGAAAAAATAGCCATTTTAATGAAAAAAAGTGAAAAAAATATAAATATAAATCCGTTTTTGCTAAAATAACCTATAACTGGCAGCTAGAATTGACTCTTGTTGACATCTACAATATGAATAATAATTTTCAAGGCAACTGAGTTTCTTTTATCGGTTATTAGCTCCCATACGTAATGTCATTTTAGGAACACATTTGAAGTTGACTTGTAATACCCAATCGAGCCATTAGATAAACTATTACTAACACTAATTCTCAAAATTCAACTTTGTGCGTTACCTTTGACCACCACTATATTTTATATTATTCATTATGGTCTTCTGATTTTGATGGGAATTAAAAACGGAATGACAAACTTAATGTAACTCATTCTTTTTGATGGTGAGTATAAACATAATTTACCTAAAATGGTTGTTGACCAGTGTTATTTAAAATAAAATAATTGGCTATAGAGTAAGTAGAACCGCCGTGGTATAGCAGGTTAGTCATCCGCCTAGCATACCAGAGGTCCCAAGTTCAATCCCTGTCAGACCCACTTGAAAAAAATTAATTTTCAAAAAGCGGCGGTTCACCTCATAACTCAGCTAGCCACTGGTTATTGAGTATTAGGCTATGAAAAACTTCTCTAACTAATGCATTTGCCGTTCGGAGCCGGCGTTAAAACGTAGGTCCCTTTCAATGAGTCAAAAATAGAATCGGATGCAGCTCATTGTCTGAGAGAAGTACCCCTTGTTCCAATTGGAATGTTGTCGGGGAATTATATTATATATATATATATAGAGTAAGTACGTTTCTCAAAAATAGCATTACGTAATATGTGAGCAGCCCCTAAGTCCATTTTTTTTAAATTGAGATATATTTCATAGCGAAATTCCTATAAAAAGTAAATTTTTAAAAAATTTCCTCGAAAAAGTAAATTTTTGAAAAATTTCCTCGAAAAAGTAAATTTTTGAAAAATTTCCTCGAAAAAGTAAATTTTTTAAAAATTTCTATAAAAAGTAAATTTTTGAAAAATTTCCTATAAAAAGTAAATTTTTGAAAAATTTCCTATAAAAAGTAAATTTTGGAAAAATTTCCTATAAAAAGTAAATTTTTGAAAAATTTCCTATAAAAAGTAAATTTTTGAAAAATTTCCTATAAAAAGTAAATTTTTGAAAAATTTCCTATAAAAAGTAAATTTTTGAAAAATTTCCTATAAAAAGTAAATTTTTGAAAAACTTCCTATAAAAAGTTAATTTTTGAAAAATTTCCTATAAAAAGTAAATTTTTGAAAAATTTCCTATAAAAAGTAAATTTTTGAAAAATTTCCTATAAAAAGTAAATTTTTGAAAAATTTCCTACAAAAAGTAAATTTTTGAAAAATTTCCTATAAAAAGTAAATTTTTGAAAAATTTCCTATAAAAAGTAAATTTTTGAAAAATTTCCTATAAAAAGTAAATTTTTGAAAAATTTCCTATAAAAAGTAAATTTTTGAAAAATTTCCTATAAAAAGTAAATTTTTGAAAAATTTCCTATAAAAAGTAAATTTTTGAAAAATTTCCTATAAAAAGTAAATTTTTGAAAAATTTCCTATAAAAAGTAAATTTTTGAAAAATTTCCTATAAAAAGTAAATTTTTGAAAAATTTCCTATAAAAAGTAAATTTTTGAAAAATTTCCTATAAAAAGTAAATTTTTGAAAAATTTCCTATAAAAAGTAAATTTTTGAAAAAATTTCCTATAAAAAGTAAATTTTTGAAAAATTTCCTATAAAAAGTAAATTTTTGAAAAATTTCCTATAAAAAGTAAATTTTTGAAAAATTTCCTATAAAAAGTAAATTTTTGAAAAATTTCCTATAAAAAGTAAATTTTTGAAAAATTTCCTATAAAAAGTAAATTTTTGAAAAATTTCCTATAAAAAGTAAATTTTTGAAAAATTTCCTATAAAAAGTAAATTTTTGAAAAATTTCCTATAAAAAGTAAATTTTTGAAAAATTTCCTATAAAAAGTAAATTTTTGAAAAATTTCCTATAAAAAGTAAATTTTTGAAAAATTTCCTATAAAAAGTAAATTTTTGAAAAATTTCCTATAAAAAGTAAATTTTTGAAAAATTTCCTATAAAAAGTAAATTTTTGAAAAATTTCCTATAAAAAGTAAATTTTTGAAAAATTTCCTATAAAAAGTAAATTTTTGAAAAATTTCCTATAAAAAGTAAATTTTTGAAAAATTTCCTATAAAAAGTAAATTTTTGAAAAATTTCCTATAAAAAGTAAATTTTTGAAAAATTTCCTATAAAAAGTAAATTTTTGAAAAATTTCCTATAAAAAGTAAATTTTTGAAAAATTTCCTATAAAAAGTAAATTTTTGAAAAATTTCCTATAAAAAGTAAATTTTTGAAAAATTTCCTATAAAAAGTAAATTTTTGAAAAATTTCCTATAAAAAGTAAATTTTTGAAAAATTTCCTATAAAAAGTAAATTTTTGAAAAATTTCCTATAAAAAGTAAATTTTTGAAAAATTTCCTATAAAAAGTAAATTTTTGAAAAATTTCCTATAAAAAGTAAATTTTTGAAAAATTTCCTATAAAAAGTAAATTTTT
>OW121743.1:59085861-59382116 GCA_933228675.1 Stomorhina lunata | reverse complement strand
AAAAAGTAAATTTTTGAAAAATTTCCTATAAAAAGTAAATTTTTGAAAAATTTCCTATAAAAAGTAAATTTTTGAAAAATTTCCTATAAAAAGTAAATTTTTGAAAAATTTTCTATAAAAAGTAAATTTTTGAAAAATTTCCTATAAAAAGTAAATTTTTGAAAAATTTTCTATAAAAAGTAAATTTTTGAAAAATTTCCTATAAAAAGTAAATTTTTGAAAATTTTTTTCTTGTGTTTTTTTTACAGATTTGTTTTAAGTTTTTATTCTCTGGATATACCGAACATTCACAACCAATTGCCGAACAGTCGTAATACTAGCAGAAACTCCGGTTTAAGCCTTAATTTTTGGTACGGAATCACAGCATTTCATAACATTGTTTTGAAATGCTGTGTCAGCCGGTCTTCCTTTCACATTTTTCCCATAGGAATCCCGGGTTTTAATGTTATTAAAGTCAATGCGAGCACTTCTTCCGATTTTCTCACCAATTTTTCTAAAGAACAACTTTTGTTCAAAATAGGCTTGAATTTTTTCTCTTTCTTCTAATGTTAATAGCTTTCCTCGTTCCATTTTAAACAGGTTTTTATTTTATGAGTTGAAATTTATTAAACTGAGTAAAGCTAATAAATCGATTTTGATTTAAGAACTTACTTTAAGCAAAGACTCTATAATATAAAGATGTTGCACTTCCATAAATTGATATGCCGTTTGGTCTTTTCGAAAAGTCCCACAAAAAAGACAGTATACCGCTTTTACCCTAATTCGGAAACAACTAATGCAGACGATTATCCAATGAGAGAAAGCTAAGGCACACACAGGTGTTCATTAAGTCTATGTTTGTTTGTGCGTTAATGTGTTTTTCATTGTATTTTATCCACTTTAATTTGACTTTTGACAGAAAACAAATGTATGGAGTGCAATATCTTTATATTATAGAATCTTTGCTATATGGCTTGTACTATGTTCTTTAGAAGATTTAAGTTTTACGATCAACAAGAAAGTTTCGGCCATTTAATTTTTTAAAATAATTTTTCAAAAATAAAAATTTTTGATTTTGAAAAACAATTATTTTGCGATGTAAATAAATCTAAAGTCATTAATCGCATAAACTTTAGGGCAATTTTGTTCTTAATCCATTATTGTGATTTTCAATAATATTCGATAAGTCGTTTTCAATATATGTATGTGACCCGGTCTATAAAAAGGGAAAAGGTTGCGTATGACTCAAAAACTCACATTACTCAGATTTCGAAAATTAGCTAAAAATTTGGAAAAATTAGCAAATTTTTCAAAATTTTGTTTTTGAGTCATAAGCCACCTAATCATAGACCGGGTCACATATGGTTATATAACTAGGACAACCTTTTCAAAAATCCCAAATTATGGCTGTTGACCCGTGTTATTTACAATATAATAATTTTATATGGAGGAGTACGTTTTTTTTTGGCTAGTAATTGTTGTTACTTCTTAATTCTAGAATTGACTAGAAAAGTAAATAAGCATTACTAGGATTTCGTAACTTAAACTATACAATAAACATTTTCAGCGCAATTTCGATTTCAATCTGACCCCCCAGATCTAATTGTTTTTTTTGTTTCTTTAATTCAAAATTAACTATATGACACAGCATATGTACATTTATTACCAACGAAAACTAATATGTATGTTTTAATAAAAATTACTTAAGACTATTTATCTAATTGAGGATTTATAGCATTTGGATCTAAATTTAAACGTTCCATCTTTGATTTCCACCATTCCGTTGGATGTTGTCTCTTTATATGGACATACATATTCGATTTGGAACGTGATTCTTTGGGGCAATGTGGACAGTTATACAGCTGCTCGCCAGTATGTATTGCCATGTGCTCTTTTAGATTGCGCTGATCTCGAAAAACTTTATCGCAAAAGTTACAATGCAAATTTAGATCTGTCTTATGCCAGTAGTCTTCGTGTTTACGCAGTTTACGTTTGGTATCAAATATCTTTCCACAAGTATCACAGGCAATTGGTTTTTTCTCATGTGTAAATCGATGTATTCTAAGACTGTTTTGATTTTTAAGCCATTTATGGCATATGGAACATTGGGCGGGCGGTTCAATGATGCCTTGATGCTGGGCAATGTGACGTTTGAATGAATCTTTGTTTTTAAACTTTTGTCCACAAACATCACAAATATTACATTTAATATTATTATTGTGTATGTTTTCGATATGATGATTTAAATTGTGTGCTGAACGTAATCTATATGGAATTTAATTCAAAACAAAACAAAATGTTTGTAGTTACAAGTTTTTTTTTTTTTTTAATTTAACAAAATATCAATTAACAAAATTAAAAAAAAAAAATCTCTTTTAAAATGCAAACGAAAAGTTCAACGAAGAAATTCCAACAAACTCCAACTTAACAGAAATCTAACTAAACTAAACTAAAGGCAATTTGTTAGTCGATTACGAAAATAATCAATTTATACCTAAATATTTAAGAACTAACTAAGCTTTTACTGCATGTACTACAAAGAAATTTCGATGTCATCTACAAATAGAATAACTGCGGGTAGTGTGGTATAGTAACATCTCTCTTAAACTGACAATATAAGAAAAGCAAATACCAGTAATAGTTGGCTGTTCTCAGTGGATGAAGAAAGTAACGATCTGCTTTATTTTTGGTCGTTAAGGGAGTCTCTTAGTGTGCGATCGACTATTTTTGGGTTGGAGTTAAAAACACACAATTTTGTTTCAAAGGTATATTTTTTATGAATTTTTAATTTTTTTTTTTAATTGCAATGTAAATAACTCCAAAACCGTTGATTAGATTAAAAAACTTGTCATAGCACATCTTAAGAGCAAATTTGTCCTTAATCCTTTAATGTTTTTTATAATAAACGTGAATAAGTCGTTTTCAATATATGTGCAAATCCTGCGTGGCTGACGTTACATTTGTACAGATTTGTTATATGTTTGCTCAGATTTCAGAGAATTATAGCCTATCGATTGCACTTTCGAGTGGCATTTGTTTGTTTACAAACTTGTTTTGGGGAAAAAAAATATTCGCACTTAAAGTGCTGTGACGGACACTACAAAAAATGGAACCCTCTATATGATAAATATGTTGCACTTCCATACCTTGATTAGCCGTATACCTTTAAAAAGACAGCATACCGCTTTTACTCGAATTCGGAAACAACTAATGCAGATGTTTATCCAATGAGAGAAAGCTAAGGCACATACACGTGCTCATTAAGTGTATGTTTGTTTGTGCGCTTATGTGTCAGGTTTACCAAGATCTGACTGTTTAGTCAAAGAGCTACTGTTTAGCACAGCGCCAGAAATCGTAATCCCTGATAGATCCGACTGGAAGGGTCAAACAGCACTTTTTCAAGGCTTTTCGATCTTCACGAATCGTTCTAAAATGGATTGCGGTACTGAATCTGGTGTTTTCCTGATGGATCAAAATGTTAGAAAATCCTTCAGACTAGCGGATGAATGCAGTGTCTTCCAGGCAGAGATTTTTGCCATTTGGAAGGCTACAGAGCTCATCAAGGATCTTATATCTGAAATAGTGAGGTGACAATATACATCGAACATAGTATTACCTCTAAACTAGTTAAAAAATGTAGGATAGCTCTTTTAGACCTATCTTTCAGTTATAGGATTAGATCGTGTTGGTTTCCGGGTCATTGCGACATCGCTGGACGTCGCTAGACTAGGCTTGAACCAAGACTTAAGTCGAAAGTGACAGATATGGCTCCACCTATCTGTCACTTTTATTTAGGCATTTAGTCTTGGATAAGCAAGGAAATCACAAGGACATGGGGAAACATGGTTACTTGTAGGACGTCCAGAGCTCTATGGACTAAGCCGGACATTAATGGAACCAAAATTCTACTAGATCTGAATAGGCAAGCTTAAAAAGATGTATAGTAGAGTGGTTCGAAAAAAAATGTTGAGCTAGTCACCCCCTAGGATTAAAGATAATGTCAAAATAAATCTAAAAATATTTTTTTTTTTGTTTTTTTACCACGCCTATTGTAGACCTATCATATAACTTTATAAATCGGTATTCACGTATCTGTAAGGCCTACATTTCTCCCTTTGATAGTTTTTTACTACAACGTCAACTTCTAGTCATAAATTTTGAAAATTCGATTCGTACCCACCCTAATCGAATCGAGTACAAATCTAGTTTTTAGAAGTTATGACTATAAATTGAAGTGGTAGAAAAAATATCAAAGAGAGAAATGTAGTCCCTACAGAGCCGCGAACACCGATATATAAAATATTATTATCGGACTTAAAATGGCGACACAGTGAACAAAATACTAAAAGGGCGGTATTTGCAGGCGTGGTAAAAAATAAAAAAAAAATTAGAATTGTTTTAACATTAATTTAACATTTAATTTAGGGGGTGACTGACACAATTTTTTTTTCGTGTATGTACGGCGAAACGCTCTAATGTATAGGGTTCCTAACGGGACACTGTGCCTTAAATTCGAGGTTAAATAGGTGGGATAGTACCATCCCGGATATCTGCCGACTATATCTAGATGAGGATTCGTCCGAGTATGTAGAACACATTCTCCGTCACTGTCCAAGGCTGCAAAATCCAAGGCTCAAACATCTAGGCAGCAGATTATTTTCTGAACTTCAGGACCTGCAACAGTGCAGTTTGCAAGATATTGTAGGGTTTACCACTGGTCTCAACTGGCCTAGATAGGGTACTCTCCTTCTCCATCTGCACTATTCTTTTATCGTTTCTCTTCCTCTATCTTCAATCTTCTTTTTTCTCCTTTTTTAGTAAAGAATCACAATGGACCCCTAGGGGCCTCCAAATGAAGGTGTCGCTTGACACCTCCTTTTTAACCTAACCTATGAGTTTTTAATTGTTCTTTATCCACTTTAATTTCACTTTTGACAGAAAACAAATGTATGGAGTGCTATGTCTTTATAAAATATAGTCTTTGGTCCTGCATTCACGAAGAGACTAATCAAAAATTGTATTCTTTTTATATTCTATGTGATTTTTGCAGTTGTAACATTTTGTCCTTGGTTTAAGGTTTTTCGGATTTGGCTAAATGGTAAAATAGACAACTCATTAAAAATCCCAAATCTGGGTTTTTGTATTTAGTGTTCCAAACTCATAAAAAATAGTTTAACAAAAACGTAATTTTGGCTCTTGACCAGTGTAATTAGTCCGGTGTCCGTTTTTGTTTCAATAGGCTTAATAATTTCATCTGAAATTATTTGATTGACAATGCTTTAAAAATATAATTTTGTTTTATTATAGGTAGCACCTTAAATCTGTGGCTTGGTGCTAAAAGGGCCAATGTCAAAAAACATAGTTTTGAGAAAATTTGATATTATTTTTTAAATAGATTCATAGTAACTTTGCAGTGTCTATAAGAGACTAATCAAACTAAAAGTTATAGTATTTATTTCAAGCTAGACTAAAAGCCGTGTTGATATAAGAGAACCCGCTGGAAAGCAAACATCAGTATCGTTTACAAGAATCATTCTCTAAACCCTTCACATCTTAATAAATGACTTAAATTTGAATAGTACTTTCTTTTATAAATTGTATTTGCGTGTCATATATAATGTTAAACATTTAAGAAAATAGTTCTAAACAGTTTCTTATTGCTATTGATTAAATGTATTGGTTTTAGTAATTCCATCTAAATTTAAACGTTCCATTTTAGATTTCCACCATTCTTCTGGATGTTGTCTTTTTATATGAACGTACATATTTGATTTGGAACGTGATTCCTTCTGACAATGTGGACAATTATAGAGCTGTACACCCGTATGTATAGCCATATGCTCTTGAAGATTACGCTCTTGTCGAAATACCTTATCGCAAAAATTACACTTTAAATTTAAATTTGTCTTGTGCCAATAGGACTTATGTACACGCAGACTATTTCGGTTGTCGAACATCTTTCCACATATGTTACATGACATCTGAGCTTTCTCGTGTAAATAAAACCGATGTAAACTTAGACTGTTTTTATTTTTAAGCCATTTGTGGCATATAGTACATTGGACAGGTGGCTCGATGATGCCTTGATGTTCTGCGTAATGACGTTTAAAGCGATCTTTGTCTTTAAATGTTTGGCCACAAATATCGCAAATAGTATCTCGTTTAACGTACTTGTGTAAGTTTTCGTTGTGACGAGTTAAATTACCTTCCGAGCAAAATCTATAGGTATGAAATTTAATTTAAAACATAAAGTAGTTATTTATTTAGCACTAACATTTTATTAGCGATATTTACAACGCAACTACTATTGCATGAATAAATGAGCAAAAGAAACAATAGAAAAATCAAATATGAAATATTACACTGTTTTAAGAGTTATTGTATGTTATTGCATGTACAGTAAACTCCCCTATAACACGGCCCCTTATAACACGGCCCCCGTATAACACGGTTTCATGTCCCCCCTATAACACGATCTTTACCCCCTATAACACGGTTTTTGCCCAAATAGTACATACATAATGTATGGGACATTTGCACATAGTTGGGAGCCACTGCATTTTATATTCTTATATTGTACTATTTTGCTAATTATGCTCTTATATTATCAATTATTTGTAGAAACCGTGTTATACGGGGTAGTAAAACGGCCCCCCTATAACACGGTCCCAGTAAACCGTGTTATAGGGGGGTTTACTGTATTAGGGTTTTATGTTTATTTGAATGCAATGCGATTTGGTTTAAGTCTTTAATAATTGACTTTGCTAATAAATCTTTAGCTATTTTACTTAGCTTGTAAAAGCCTTGTTAATACCACTTTTTTTAATATTACTAAATTCATGTTCAAATGTTTCAAAATTTTATTTTCAATAAACAAATTACACTGGTCTACAAGAAAATTGTCTTTAATAAAAACAAGCTATAGTCGATCAAGACCTTCTATTTGATACACTTTATCAATAAAGTAAAATCAGACTCTATAATATAAAGATGTTGCACTTCTATATATTAAAATGTCGGTAATAAATTTTGAATGGGATTTTTCAAAAATACCATTAAAAAAATAAAAAGTTTTACTCTGAGTCAGAGAAACTAGTGGAGAAGAATATCAAATAAGAGAATATTTTAAAGTATACAGATGTACATTAAGGTTATAACTTTTTTTTTCTATAGAAAATTTTTTTATCAAAATATATATTTTTTTATCAAAAATTTTTCTATAGAAAATTTTTTTATCAAAAATGTTTCTATAGAAGATTTTTTTTATCAAAAATGTTTCTATAGAAGATTTTTTTTATCAAAAATGTTTCTATAGAAAATTTTCTTATTAAAAATTTTTCTATAGAAAATTTTTTTAATAAAAATTTTTCTATAGAAAATTTTTTTATTAAAAACTTTTGTATAGAAAATTTTTTAATCAAAAATTTTTTTATAGAAAATTTTTTTATCAAAAATTTTTCTATAGAAAAAATTTTTATTAAAAATTTATTTATAGAAAAAAAATTTATGAAAAAATTTTCTATAGAAAAAATTTGTATCAAAAATTTTTCTATAGAAAATGTTTTTATCGAAAATTTTTCTATAAAAAATTTTTTATCGAAAATGTTTCTATAGAAAAATTTTTTATCGATAATTTTTCAATAGAAAATTTTTTTTTCAAAAATTTTTCAATAAAAAATTTTTTATCAATAATTTTTCTATAGAAAATTTTTTATCAATAATTTTTCTATAGAAAATGTTTTTATCAAAAATTTTTCTATAGAAAATTTTTTTATCAAAAATTTTTCTATAGAAAATTATTTTATCAAAAATTTTTCTATAGAAAATGTTTTTATCAAAAAATTTTCTGTAGAAAATTTTTTTATCAAAAATTTTTCTATAGAACATTTTTTTTATCAAAATTTTTTTATAAAAAATTTTGTTATAGAAAATTTTTTATCGAAAATTTTTCTATAAAAAATTTTTTATCGAAAATGTTTCTATAGAAAATTTTTTTATCGATAATTTTTCAATAGAAAATTTTTTATCAATAATTTTTCTATAGAAAATTTTTTATTAAAAATTTTTCTATAGAAAATTTTTTTATCAAAAATTTTTCTATAGAACATTTTTTTTATCAAAAATTTCTCTATAGAAAATTTTTTTTATACAAAAATTTTTCTATAAAAAATTTTTTTATCCAAAATTTTTCTATAGAAAAATTTTTTATCGATAATTTTTCTATAGAAAATTTTTTTATCAAAAGTTTTTCAATAGAAAATTTTTTATCAATAATTTTTCTATAGAAAATTTTTTATCAATAATTGTTTTTTAGAAAATTTTTTATCAATAATTTTTCTATAGAAAATTTTTTATCAATAATTGTTTTATAGAAAATTTTTTATCAATAATTTTTCTATAGAAAATTTTTTATCAAAAATTTTTCTACAGAAAATTTGTTATCAAAAATGTTTCTATAGAAAATTTTGTTATCAAAAATTTTTCTATAGAAAATTTTTTTTATCACAAATTTTTCTATCAAAAATTTTTATATAGAAAATTTGTTTATCAAAAATTTATCTAATCGAAAATTTTTCAACAGAAAAATATTTTTATCGACAATTTTCACAGAAAAATATTTTTTTTATACGACCTTTTTTTGCGCTCGAAAAAAGCTTATTTCTTTTCCTTTAAAGTAGTTTTGGTTGCGGGATGATACGAGGAATAAAATCGCTGATTTTTTTCTTGGGATTAAAATATTATGAGTATTACATGTTCGAAGGTTTGCATCCCACTAAAATTAACAAAATATAGCATAACTATCACATATGGTTTGTGTCTTTAATAACGAATATGGTATTTTAAAGGGCCATTTTAGTTCAGTATTCGATAGACGCCAAAGTGTAAACACACATTGTTTTCAATTATAATGTGGGACTTTGTACCTAAAAAATACGTTTTGCGGGGGAGTCTTTAAACATTCTTTCATTTAAAGAAAACGGCTGCCGAAAGTTATCGATCATTGGTAAAAGATTACGTTAAACATGCACCAACTCAAAAAGTTTGTGAACGATGTTTTGGGCGGTAATTTCGATAAAATACCGGCCTGGTTAGCCGGTGATGAGGATTTTAAAGCATTATTCAATAAAGATTATTGTCAAACGGAAAAAAAACTCCATTATTAATGGGAGTCTTACAATAAGCATTGGGATTCATGAAAAAGCAAGAAATTGGGTCAAAAATGAATTGAAGCCAAGAGACGCTACAAAAAGAAGTCATTTTTGCATCTAATAGTTACTGGCGATAAAAAAATTGATAGATACTCAATGTTTATGACATCAATGTTTTTTATCATCAATTTGATCAGACTAAGGACCTGTACCAGAAATAATTGATTCGTTTGAAGCGAGCAATCAACGAAAAATGATCAGACACAAGGCCACAATCTTCTATTATGACAACGCTTCGTCACATGTTGCAAGATCGGTTAAAAACTATTAAAAAAAACAGTGGACGGGAAGTTTTGCCTAAAATTAGTTTAAAACAAATTTTACAAAAGCCCAAAATTAAGCGTCTGACACTCAAATGATAAATAATGATAACACTGTGCTCGATTTTGAGACTTTTTTCGACAAAAAACAAAAACGACAAACGGGACACCTAGTGGGTAAAGACAAATCGAGTACGCTGAATTTAATGGTGCTAACGATTGGATTCTATTCCCGCTACATCTCGAAAACTAGAGCTGACCTAGCACTATTGGATTTAGCTTACTGGATTTATCTTTACCCACTAGGTGTCCCGTTTGTCGTTTTGTTTTTTTTTTTTCAACCAGCACAGTGTAATTAATAATGATTTGAAAAATAACGTTCCTTAAGAAATAGTTTAGTTTTGACCAAATTCACGAAACCGATGTACTCTTTAGCACTTTTTCTTATATTTAAGACAATATTTAAAATAATAGGAAAAAGACAATTTAAAAATACTTGAAAATCATTTAAAAATTCCCAATGAAATTTTCATTTATGATTTCTTCACGAAGAATAAAAAAATTCAAATAACGAAAAAAAGAGTACATAAGACTTAACCTAATACAATGGACGTATAAGCAAGTGTTGGTCCACTTTTTAATTTAATATAAAATTTGCATCGTCTTCCTAGACATTTTACATGTCTCTGGAGCATCTATTGAATAATATTTGGCACCCTATCTTATTTTCTAGCACATTAATTGTATAGTTACTTGGTAACTTTTACAATTTCATATTAAAATCAACAAAACTCGCTTACCTTTTGTTGCAAATGTGGCATTCAACTTCTTTTTCCTGATTGTGAGAGCGTAAATGCTTTTTAAATAAGTTATAATTGCGTATACGTTTGGAACAGTGTTCACACTCATAGAACTCTACTAAGTCCTCTGCTTCATCGGGATGTTCAGATGTAATGTGTATTGTTAAATTGCGGACGCTAGACATATTTTCATTGCAAACTTGACATCTGTGTGAAATTAGGAAAGAAAACAAAAGAGTTAATACAAAAAAATAAATAAAATAATAAATTTGGTACATACTTAAACATATCGGGATTTTTATGCCACTCAAGATGTTCACTAAGATCTCTTGGTTTTCTATAGACAATATCGCAACACTTTATATATGGTGTTTTAGTGTGTGCTAGTAAGAAATGTTCTCGTAAGGCCTTCCAGGTATCAACACGCGTTTGACAAATGTCACATATTAGATCTATGGCCATGGCCACTTCTTCCTGTATAGATTTCTTTTTGGCTTTAGGCTTCCTTTCCTTAACCTCACGAGGCTTAGCTGGTGTCTTTTTGCGTTTCCTTTTTGGAGTTGATTTTTTGGTGGATTTAGTGGACTTGAGTTTTATTAAAGGTAAGTCATCATCGTCATCTGTAAGTAAGAAATATTGCTAGTTATTAAATAATTACATGTTAGAACTTTTTTGTAATCGGTGAAGTCGGAATCTTTGATTCATAGAAAAATAAATTAAACAGCAGCGGCTACATGCCCAGGATGAAAATAATTCAACAAGAAAAGTGTTCGAAAATTCCAAAGGAAATTTTAATCTTCGCTGGTCGGAAGTTGAGCAAACTCTTTTAAAGCTTGGCCTAAAAAATGAGAGAATATAAGAGCAAAATCGAAGCTTATGGAATTTTTAAATTATTTTCGGCCTTTAATCTTAACAGGTTGTAAATCTTGAGCCTATATTCAATACCGACTATGAACCAACCAGAATATTTTTAAGGAGAGCCAAAAAACCAAATGTTATCCAAAATAATTAAGTAGAAGTCAATATTTTTTCCACAATTATTAAAGCCAATGTTCATATAAGTCCAAATGACGGAAACAGGTTGAATATATAAGTTTTGAGAAAATGTTTGTATGATAGCAAAATTTAGCAAATATTTGTCTTTATACAGGAAAAATAACACCTTTGACCTTAGTGGTGAAGGGTATCGTATGGTCGGGCTTGGCCGACTATAGTGCTCTCTTACTTGTTTTTAAACAAAACATTGAATAAAAGCGTAAATATTCTAACTTTAAAATTCTTCAAAAGCTTGAATAATAAAAGTGGTAGATCTACCACTTTTTCTACTACTTTTTAATCTACTGCTTTTTAATGTCGAATCTCCCACAAAGTAAAATTTTTGGATGGCATCACTGCTGGAAAGTAAACGAATAGACCTACTAGCTATACCCAGCGCGCATTGCTGCTCATGCCAGAAACTTTACTTAAGATCGTGATATATTTTATATGGGCATTTCCATTTTGGCGTTACGTTACTTTTGTACAGCAATATATTAAAAAAAAAACTTTAAAAACCAGAATTTAAAAAAGTTTTTTTCTTACATCAGAGAAGTGATTGGATAGCTCTATATTTAGCCTAAAAATGGAAATAGTTGAGCCTAAGAAAAAAGTGACCTGGCGTTACGTTATAAAAAACGGACGTGCGATTTGACTTTGATAACAAAATTGTTGAACTCTGCGAATTGGGCAAGTATTTTTAATAAAATTTTTTTTTGTAGGTTTTGGACCAATATACATTTCTTTTCCAAGTTATAAATTCAACAAATCTTTTTTCCTTTTTTTTCTTTTAGGAAAATTGGTCTGGCGTTACGTTACTGGCGTTACGTAACTGGCGTTACGTTATTTAGGAAAGGAAAAAGGCACAGAAATTAGAAAATTATATAAAAACATTTATTATTTGTGTATGTATATATGGTACATACATACATATTTATTATTTATGAATATCCCAGTAAAAAATATATGAATTAATCCATAACCGAGCAACAAAGGAGTAATGACTTGTTCATCCATTTGGAGTAATAAGCGAGCTATCGAAACTTTTTATTTTGTTTTGTTGTTTATGCCTCGCTTACTACTCCAAATGGATCAACAAGGGATGCATCAGTTAGTTTTTTTTTTCTTTGACATAACAAAAAATATTTTGCTCAAATTAAATTGGAACGGATAAAAAAATAAACAGATACAAATTTGTTTACTTTTTTTTGTTTCGGTAATTTGTGACTTTTCAATTGCTGTTTTAAATAATATGTATTGCAGAAGCACTTAAAAACACGTTTCCAATATAAATAAAAATCAATATTTTCTTATTTTTGTAAAAAATTACCAAATTTGTATTTTATATGAATGCTCCTTTAGGAGACAAAAACGATTACTCCCTCTGTCGTCATTTTCAAGACTAAAGGGAGTACTTGAAAAATTAGGTTTCATCAGGCTTGAGTTCATTTAATTTTCAAATTATTAATTTTGAAAATTAGAAAGTAAATTATGGAGAAAAACTGAAAAAATTATTTTATGAACGCGGCTAGTGGAGAATACACAATCAATTAAACGTAGGGATGTTCGATCAAACTCAATGAGTTAAATTGATGATTATCTCTGCAATTTGACAACTCGACTGTGGTCGAGGGCGCTAAGTGCTGATGACGTCCTGTGGCGGGACAGAAATTGCAATCCACTAGCCGCGTTCAAAAAATAATTTTTTCAGTTTTTCTCCATAATTTACTTTCTAATTTTCAAAATTAATAATTTGAAAATTAAATGAACTCAAGCCTGATGAAACCTAATTTTTCAATTAATTCTAAAGTTCGAATAATTAATTCCCAAATAACTAAAGGGAGTACTCCATAAGGAGCTTAAAAGGAGTACTCGTATCTGCGGACATGCTGTGTTAAAAATTCTATGAGTTTCGGAGTTTTATGGAGTAATCCATTACTCGCAAAGGAGCGCTACAAGAGTACTCTTTGGATGATCCTATTTTTTACTGGGATCCCAGTAAAAAATATATGGATTAATCCATATTTGAGCAACAAAGGAGTAATGACTTGTTCATCCATTTGGAGTAATAAGCGAGCTATCGAAACTTTTTATTTTGTTTTGTTGTTTATGCCTCGCTTAATACTCCAAATGGATCAACAAGGGATGCATCAGTTAGTTTTTTTTTTCTTTGACATAACAAAAAATATTTTGCTCAAATTAAATTGGAATGGATCAAAAAATAAACAAATACAAATTTGTTTACTTTTTTTGTTTCGGTAATTGGTGAATTTTTAATTGCATGTTTTAAATAATATATTACGCGTTGTCTTTTCTTTAATTTTCTTGCAGAAGCACTTAAAGACACGTTTCCAATATAAATAAAAATCAATATTTTCTTATTTTTGTAAAAAATAACCAAATTTGTATTTTATATGAATGTTTCCCTTTATGCTCCTTTAGGAGACAAAAACGATTACTCCATCTGTCGTCATTTTCAAGACTAAAGGGAGTACTCCATAAGGAGCTTAAAAGGAGTACTCGTGTCTGCGGACATGCTGTGTTCATTCTTCCAATTTTCATATAGCAATGTTGAAAATGAGTCGATTTGCTCCGAGGAAATGTAAATTAAATTAATTCGAAATATGTTATTCATAAAAAGCCAATGAATTTTCTAGGATTAAATTTTTTGATTTTATAATTTGAAATTTTTCTTGCCTTTTACGATTTTGTTCTTTTGCTTTTTCTGTGGTTTGATTTCGAAAGATTTTTCCTGCATCTGTATACTCTTTCCCTAGTTTTTTCACGGCTTATTTGAAGTCTACGGGGAACCAATTTTAATTTGTCCCTATAGCGCTTTGAGTAGTTTTTGCTTTCCGTCGAAGATTTCATCTGCAGAAACCAAAATTTTATGTGAATTTAAAAACAACAAAAACATGCAAAGAAATTACTCACAATCGTTACAAACTTTTGAAAAATTATATTAAATTAATTATTTGTTTAATAAGCGAGTTTTTAGTTGTAAACACGTAGGAAAGTAAAACTTGTTTAAAACGCAAAATTTCACTCACTTCTCATCGTCAGCGTAGAGATAATGAAAATAAATGTTATTTTTCTGGCGTTACGTTACATTGGAATATCTTTTAACACGTTCCCTGCCAAGCTGTTTTTCACTAGGTGTCATTTCTACGTACCGTGTACTGTTTTCGGTATTATTTATATTATTTTCGAGATTATTAATATTAAAACAATAATGCATACATAGTAACATCAAAAAATAATATTTATTTCAGATTGAATAATTAAATAAAATGAAGTACAGAAAAGAACATGATTCCAAAGTATTTCATTTACGTTTTCATGTAGCGATGAATTTTGTTAAAACATGGAATGCATAAGAATGGCTTATTAGGACAATCATTACAAAATGTCGTCACCCTTTTTACAGTATTTCGCGCGATTTCGCTATTATGATCTTTCACACATTTTGTATAGCATGATGTGCAGCGGTTTCTTCTTGCTGGTTTTTTACTGTCTTTTTGTAATTCATGACGTTTTCTACAACGTGGTTTATGGGCATCTTCTTCAGTATATGAATCATTACCTATATTGCATAAATATAAAATTAATTTCTTTCTGTATTCTAATAGTGAAATTGGATTATTGCTTTTTGTATTATATAAAACCGTACCGTTACCGTTATTATATAAAACTGTACCGTTATCAGTACACGATGCAAAAATTCCTCTAAACATCACTAAATAACATAAAACAATCATAACGGGAATGAAAATTTAGAGAAAAAAAATTTAATTTAAAAAAAAAACACGTTGGCGTAAAAATGAAGCTACGCGTGTACTGGTTTCGGTACACGCGGCAGGGAACGTGTTAAAGAAAAACAAAATTTTACCGTTAATAGATACTAAATTTACTTTTTGCAATTGTTTTCTGATTCAATGTTATTGCAGCAAGAGTTTTGCAATGAAAGTTGCAATTGCTCTTTGGAATGTTAATTTTAGAGAGAAACTACCCTTGAAATTAAGAAACACTTACTAAAACGAGAACTTCGAATTTGTAGCTCAGTATTTCACCATCCAAACAAAGGAAATCTTTGAAATCTTAAATTTAATATATTTTAGATGCTTCTCTTTTCTTTATAATGCATAAAAAAAAATCTGTTGGTTAACTTTTAATTTTTCGATCAAGGTGGACTTTTTTCTGGAAATGCCCATATGCATAGTTCATTTTTAACATTTTTTAGTATCGCCATCTATATGGAATTAATCGTACCAACATAGACACCTCCATCGGCTTATGCGCAACAACTTTGCAAAAGATCATAGCATGATCAAATGCACAGTTTACGATTTAATTCATGTTGAGTAATTTTCAGTGGCGCCACCTATCGGAAATTAGCCATACCTACTTATAAAACATCGTCGGCTCATGCGCAACAACTTTATTAAAGATCATAGCATGACCAAATGCACAGTTTACGATTAAATTAATATTGATTAATTTTCAGTGGCGCCACCTATCGGAAATTGGTCATACCAACTAAGAAATAAATATGTTCATTCGTTTACGTTAAAATTTGTACAAATTATTACAAAATATTACGGAAAGTTGTTCGTTTACCCAAAACTCAGTAAGAGGGGAAATGTAAACAGAGAGAATTTTTGAGAAAAAGTGTAAACTGTCACTTTTTCTCAAAAATTACGGGGAAAATTTTTGCTTGTAAAAGTTCAGTAACAAAAACAACATGAATAAAAGGCGAAAAAAAATGAAAAACAGGCAACTGAAAATTTGCCTTAATTGTTATTTAGTTAAAAATTTTAAGTAAAAGAAATAAAATTAACTAAATTAAAGTTAAAAAGTATATAACTAATTAAAAATGAAAAGCTTAGGTAATTTTTTATTTATTTTTTTCTCTATTGTATTGTTTTTTTTTTCTTATTGCCTCGATTTACTTACTGGATTTTTACAAATTTTCTGTTCGTTTACTTTTTTTGTACAAATGATTTGGTGAGAGTAAATTCGTTCATTTACTCAGTAAATACTCAGTTTACTGGACTTTTACTGGAAAGTAAACGAATATACCTATTATTTGTATAAACGGAGGTAGAGTAACTGATTTCGATTGAAAAATATTCTTTTATTTTTTGAAGTCTTTTGAATTTTTCAGATAAAAGTTAAAACCATTCTAATAGAATTGTTTTAAATTTATGCGAAAATGGACACCTACCATTGGCGGTGTAATTTAAAAATTAATCATTAAAAACATACCTTCTGAAGTCAGTGGTTCCGGTACATAGTCATCATCATTAACCGCTACGCTATCTGGCGCTATAATATCTTTTTCATTATTGGTCACAATAGAGTCCATCAAATCTTCGGTAGGCATTTCCTGTTCATCCTTTTCATCCAAATCCGACTCATCTTTAAACATACTTATGGGACAGTTAACAGTAATTTCTTGTGAGGCTTCCTTTGGATCTATATCTAGTTTGTTTTCCTGGTCATCATTATCCCAGCCATCAACACCGCTGCCGTCTTCGTCTAAATTGTACTCTTTCTTAAGATTCACATCTAAGAATTCATTGCGTAGTGTTAGCTGTTTATCGGCCACTTGTTGTGAAAATTGATGAAAGTCTTCCAAATGATCATAGCAATCTTGGCATATAATGGTAGATATAATATCATTACGCTTTATCTAGTCGGGTGACGCGTTAATATGAAACCAATTAAAAATTAAGTACACTAATGAAAAAAAAAACGAAGATAATTACATTGTTTGTACTTACTTCGATTTCCAGATATTTTTCGATTAGTTTAACCATTTCTATTGATTCACTCGATATGTCTAAATTTCCAAATAATTTAATACTAGATTCTTTCGGAATGTCTTTTAAACATAGACGACAAATCATTTTTGAGGATTTTTTTATTTTTTCTCTTGGAAATTTTTATGAAAATTCATAAAAGAAAATTTTTTCGTGTACAGATGTGTATTAAAATCCTCTTCTTTTATTGACAGTCTATTCACATTGAAATGATAACATTCATATACAGGGCAACCAAATGACTAAGATACGAGGGTAAAATGATAAGTTTTTGACTTTTAAATGAAACTGGTTTTTATACAACAAAAATATTTTACTTTCAAACATAAATTGTGTTTTGTTTAATAAATATAAACTTTTGGTACAAAACTAGGTACGTAATAGGTATAAATTTCACAATTAGTAATACACATTTAATTTATTTAATTGTTCAAAATTTCTGATAATGTTTAATAGGAAAAATATTTATTGCCTGTTTGAAAATTTGCGTTTTTTTTCGCCAACACCAGGGCCTAAGTCATAAAGAATCTAAATTAATAAGAAAAATTGCATTAAAGAGTTTAATTCATAAAGAATCTAAATTAATAAGAAAAATTGCATTTAAGAGTTTAATGCAGTGGAGGGCAAAATTTCTGTTCTCCTATCAGCCGTAATAGAATTTGTTGTTGTCATTCATATGTATTATAATATTGTATAATTTATCATTATGCTGCAGAACATTACTGTTTTAATTGCAAAATTTTTCTTCTCTTTCACGTTTATAGTTTTTTATTTTCTTTTCCGCTGCACACATTAAGCGTTCTTTTATGTAATCGTCCATTTTAAAATCGACCTCTATAGCTTCGATATCATCCACTTTACGCGTGGAAGCCGAATCTAAGGCTTTGACGATAAGACTTAGTAATGCATGCGATAATTTATGGCATACATCAAATTGACTAGCATCAGCGGTATTATTAAAAATGGCATTCTGCATTGCAGGGTCCACATCGATTGTACACAGAATATTGCAGAATAGACCACGTTGCATTCGAGAATAAGGATCTAATAACACTTGCGGTATATGCATAGTTGTTGCCAATTTCGCAATAAAATCGGCGAATTTTGTTAATACCATATTCAAATATTGTGAACGACATTGCTGTTCTAGTTTCGTCAGCATTTCATAGTAGATTTCATGTTTACGTTTTTGAATATTCTCAATTCTTTTTTCTTTAGACTTTTCCTTTTGAATTATATCTTCAAGTTGTCTGGAAGTTGTTGGCGATAAGTTTAGACAGATTTACAAATATAAACACATTATATGTCACTTACTCAAGCGTGATTGTTTCTTCCCGGTCCGCTAGACGTTTTATACGTTCACCCCTTTCTTTCGGCACCATATAATCTTTAAATTGTTTTGCATTGTCCGTCAAAGATCTTGTCTTAGCAGCCGAAAGATAATTTGTATATTCTGAAGTTTTAACTGGTTTACTTGGTATATAAGCCATTTTTTTAAGATATTTTTTCATCTTTTTTTGGGTCATCTTCGTTTTTCTCTCGTTAAAAGTTAGACCGTCATTGGAATCATCACTTGGCTCGTCTTCGGGGGTGGGTAAAGGTGAATCCCAATCAATATCAACTGGAGTTGTCATTTTCGCAAATTAGAATTTATACTTTTTTCACAAACAATTTTTAATTAAAAAATATACAATTTTTATTGAAATATTTGTCATAAAAATGATTGATTTAAATTTAAAATTATCGATTTGAAATTTTGAAATTAACCCCCTAACAGACAAGACCAAGGTAGATACATAAGTAGACACATGATGTAAGTGTAAAATACGCGATCTATCTGAGATCTCAAATATTAATATCGATAGGATCGATAATGTTAATGTGAAGCTTCTGAAGTGTTTTGGGGCTCTTGCCGTACACTTTCAATTACAAAACCCCCCCAAAAAGTCTTTTTTAACGTAAAATAACAAAAAAATATATTTATTAAGTAATTTTCAAACACAACCATTGCTCGGGTACTTCAAAATTATCCGTAATATGCGGAGAAAATTCCTTTTTACAAGGCAAATGCCAATTATCTTGTACCTTATGGGCGCATATTAGATGACGTATCGGTTCCTTAACAATTATTTTACCGCTTTCGGTTTGTGTTACCAGGGCGTATTGATGTTCCTGCTGCCAACGTCGAAAGATAATTTTAAGTTCAGGCCCCAGTAAATAAGCATGCTGACGCATTAAATCCCTCGAAAAGAAATCAGTTGATTGACCACTTTTTAAGGTGGCATACAAAAGAAATGGATCATCCTGAGAGCTAGTATTTTAGTTAAAATGAAGGTAAGAAATATTTTTGTTATTTTACTTTATATTCAAGATAAACTTACATATCGTTTGCTAGAAATATGGCTGCATTTTCTTTTATATATTGCATAGTTTTTTTAGGCCACTGGTTCATGTGCCTGCGTCCTAACACTAAAACGTGTTGATTTTTATTGTGGAAATATTTGACAACAGCAGCCAACTAGAAATTAGAATATTTTAATTAGCTTTTGATAAGTGACTCGTCAAAGGCACAGTTTACGATTTAATTTATTTTGAGTAATTTTCAGTGGCGCCACCAGTCGGAAAACGGTTATACCAACTTAGAAACCTTTGTCGGCTTATGCGCAACAACTTTGCTAAAGATTAACTTTAAGCGATTTTGAGTGGCGCCACTAACCAAACTTAGTAATGTTCGCCGGCTCATGCGCAACAACTTTTCGTAAGATCGTAACATGATCAAATGCATAGTTTACTGTTCTATAAAAGACATACAGACCGACAAACATTCATTTTTAGAAATGAAAAGTGGCTTATGACTCAAAAACAAAATTTCGAAAAATTAGCTGAAAATTTCGAAAAATTAGCTAACTTTTCGAAATTTTATGACTCAAAAACAAAATTTCGAAAATAGCTGAAAATTTCGAAAAAAAATTTTTTCAGATATATAGAAAGATATCGCGAAAATAACAAAATCTTACCAAATTAGCCAATGCCTGTATTGGTTTCTTACTACCAATCGAGTAGGCTACATTAAGACCATCTATAACACAATCAAACGGGCCGGTACGTTCAACATAATCACAAAACTGCTTAACCTCTTGCGGTGTGGACTTTTGAAAAATATCATTGCGTATTAATACCTTATCTAGAAAAGATTCTTGAAGTCTCTTAAAGTCGTCAGTGCTTAGTGAAACATTTTCCATATGTAGACCACAGGAAGTACATTTGCCATAACGTTTTAAGCTGGTCGCAGAAACCGTTAGGAGTTTAGGGTATTTTAAAGCCAAGTCCTGTATTTTATTAACAACTCTTTGTGTTATTACAATATCATAAGTTTCCAAAAATGTTAACAACTTCTCCATTTCGTGGGGAAAATTTTTTAAATGCTTTTCAACAATTGTGTTAAGTAGTGCCAGAAATATTTCACATTTTGGTTGTTTTCTTTGCTCCAGCATCTGATGCATTAGTTGCCAACCCAAAGACATATGATTAGTAGCAAAAGATTTTACTATCATTTCGCTAAAGGCAGCTAAACTGGGGGCATTACTGGTTATTTTCATCATTTCTAGTAATTCTATACCCCTCTGCCATTGCTCTGTTGTCACTAGACCATGGATAAGATTTTCACAAGACATGGAATCTAAAACTTCATGTTTAGATTTGATGCTGTTACAAATCGCCAAGACTTCATTTTGTTCCTCTTTGTTTAAAGCATCCGGGGTTCCTCCTCTAGCGTGATAGGCCGCATTGTACACTCTTAGCAATTTACCCAAAGTAGCATCATTTGGCTGCTTACCATTTGCCTGCAAATGTTTTATATAACTTTTGGCCAATGACAACTGTTCCGCTTCGTTGCACACTCCCACTACAACTGCATCTACATTATTTTTATTTATATGTTTATAGTTTTTAACTAATAGTTCTTTTATCGTTTGCCAATCATTACTTGTTAGCTCTGAACGATTACGAAAATATGTGTTTTTTATTTCCTCCAATTGATCGCTTTTTGGATTTAATTGAGGCCTCTTAAAATTGCCAGCCTGTCGTTTTGGATTTGGAGTTTGAAATTTATTTAGTATTGTTGTTGTTTTAAGGAACCGGTTTAATTTAAAAAAATTCATTTTGTTTATTAACACTTAAATATATTCAAGAATTAGAATTACTCCCGAGTAATTTCGTAGGTTATGTTTTTGTTTACATCAATCATCTGTGTATAATTGCAAAAATTTTTGACGTATGGTTGCCACACTGATAGATTTGGACTACTTCAACTAAGTTCTGGCGGGTAAGCTTTTTGTACCAGCGGCTGTTCATGAATATGAATAAGATATCGAGGGTTTATATTCAAAAAGTGCTATCTGCAAATTCACAATTTTACTGGAAAGCGAAAAAACTGTTTTTGTCATTAACTATAAGAGTAGTAACTATTAACTCCTTATATTTGCGCTTCTATAGTGGATAGCACTTTTTACGAGTTAAAATTTTATCGTTTCAGAGCCATGCGTTATCCTGTATATATGAGCCTTGTATTCGACAACCGTAATAAGGCCAACTAAAATATGAAAATTGAGGCTTTTATTTAAACATCACGAATTTTAATTAAAATAATAAGCTTTTTGAACAAAACAAAATTTATTATAATTATGTTAATGGAATTCAAGTTATTCTCGTTCTACTTACTTATATGTAATGTATTACAACCTGTTAATACCACGAGAAGGCCAGTGTCCGTAGTTGGGATGAAGGATAACCAAGATAAGTCTGGACTTACCAAGCTAAGACCAATTAGAACCGTTCCTTGGTATTCAACTTCCCGTGTATCACACGTTATCTTTCTGTAAATGTTTTAAATTATCATAAAAAAACATGATATTCTTGTTGAGTAACAGTATTTAACGCCTGCAGTGCTTCCACTTCTTAAATTTCCTAATCTTGGCTGACCCATAATCGATTACAATACTTTGTAGGTAATTGTGGTCCATTTTGTTGGTTTGTCACAAATTACAATGTATATTTGATAACAATTTTTATTATTTTCACAAATATTTTTAATGTAGATAGCACTATTTTTTGATTATGAAGACAAACGGTGCAATTTATAAAAATTTTATATTTTGGCATATAAGCTTACAATATTTATCATACACTTATTGTTTAATAAGCCATTAATAAAAATTTGATTTTATAAACATGTTATGAACATATTATAACAATTACACACTTTTATAGTTTTTGTGCTTTTATGTTGGTAATACCACGTTTCAAATTGTCATTTTGTGCTGTTCAAATAAAAATTATATAAGTAAATTACAATTTGAAAAAATTTCGGTATATGAAGTAGCTCAGTGGGTAGTGTCTCCGCCTAGCAGTCGTAAGTCGTGAGTTCAAATCTCAGTGAAGAATTGAGCAAGAAATTTTTTTTTAATTTAGTTCTTTAATTACATTAAAAAATGTATCTTCATTGATGCCAGTGTTCAAATCGGACCAGGTCATTTTCACTTTTTTAATTTTTCTTATTAAAAATTAGTTTTTAATTAAAAAACATTTTGAAGAAAATTTACTCCAATCTGGTTAATTTTTTCAAGATTTTGGAAAATCGTGCCGCTAAGCAATCTACTGATTTAATATAAGATATACTGTGAAAGTATACATATGGCCAAGGCCGTGGGCTGGAACGTCACCAGCGCAATTTTCGACGTATATTTGATGAACAAAGTAAAAAAGTAGCGATAACTTTTGTTCACTCAAAATATATTGTCAGGCTGTAACTTTGGCGCAAAAAAATGTGCTTCTATTTCTTGCAAATTAAAAGTTACAGCCATTTGAAGTTAACTGGAACGTCACACTAAAAGAGAAGTGGTCTAAGAGCTTGTACAACATTTTCCAAAATTTCGTAATGTTTTCAAGAACCTGGACACGTTTCCCTCTAACATATCGTAGGTGAAAGATCAAAGAATACTCTACGCACAAAAAAATTATAAAAAATTGCATTTATAGTTGTTTTGGATGCAAAAATGCGAGACTGGAACGTCACCAAAAAAAAGACTGGAACAACACATAAAGTTCTATTACTTAGGAGCCATGCAAAAACGACCAATGTGAATAAATAAAACACTAAATTTACTTAAAAAATTTTATTTGTTTATTTTTTATTGGATAAAAAAAAACAACATCACTTCATGTTTGATTATACTATTCAGTAGGTACGTAAATTCTTTCAAAAACAATATTAAGTGAAATTATTTTCTCATAAAGTTGTAAAGAAAAAATTAAATAAAATAAAATAGAAACCGATGCTCAAAAATGTTGATATATTAATACTTCACAAATGTACTCTCTTTGTTTTGTGAGGCTTTGGACTGTAAACAAAGAAATGACAATTACAAAAGCACTAGATAATAAGAAAAAAAATTTTCATTGAATTCCCCTTTTCCGCGGCCTTGGCCATATGTATATATGGTAAGGCGTTACTTTAGGTAGAATCAACATATTTTTGAATAAGGAGAAATGAATTATCGATTTGTTGTAAGGATCAATGAAAAATGCATTCATAAAGTCTTTTTTCTTTAATCGCAGATAAATAGTATTAAATAATATAAAAATCTTATTCCTTTTTTTCAACTAATGTATTAAAATTTATATAAAATTCATTTTGTTTGCCATCAAATGTGTTAAAAATAAAAAAAATCGCAATTATCAAATTTTTAAGCAACTAAACTTTTTATTATATGCTTATAGTTGGGTAGAGGCCACAATAAAAATTTCAAATTTTATGATAGGTTATAACAGTTTAATAAAATATTTTTCCTTTTATAAATTCAATTATTGCCATTTTAACTTATAGTAGCTTTAAAACCTATTATAGTTTGTTTATAAATTAGGCTGAAAGTGTGTAGATAACAAACACAATTAAAAAAAAAAAATTAGAATTATTTTTCTTTTTTAAAATTAATATGGCATGTGACAGATAAGCCAAGGAACTCGTTTCTATTAAAAACCATTTTGGTCGAAAATGCAGATAGCACTTTTTGAATATAAAGCGTCGAAATGCAATTGAAAGGGTCAAAAACTCTATTCCGAGATGGCATTCCTATGGGAGGTACCCGAAATAGTGATCCGATTTTGGTCGAAAATGCAGATAGCAATTTTTGAATATAAAGCGTCGATATTCAATTGAAAGGGTCAAAAACTCTATTCCGAGATGGCATCCCTATGGGAGGTACCCGAAATAGTGATCCGATTTTGTCAAAAAAAAATGGAGGGATCGTTCTTTCACCAAACTATGAGTCTGTGCAAAATTTCATCAAATTATTTTAAAAGTTACGACTCGACTCGAACTTTGTTAAAACAACTCAGGGAGTGATTCTGTGTCGATCAGTATGCTTAAAGATGGGTCTGAGATCATTTCTATGCGTTACAAACATCAGCACAAACCCAATATACCCTTTCCACCCATGTTGGTGAAGGGTATAATTATTAACAAAATAAAACTCAAGTGTCTCTTAAAATCGTATAGACTTTATTAAAATTATTCATCAAACATTTAAGAACTTGTATGATGCGGCATTGCCATTTTTGCTTACAAAACATGGCAATGCCAAGACTATAGTATTCAAAAATTGTGGCATCACGAATTTCTTATCAATCAGCTGTTTATCTATTTCTCCGTCCTGGATCAAACAACTTCCAACACCAACGACAAAACCATTCAGTTGTTGTGTTTGATTTGCGGAGAAAAAGAAGAGTAACCAAAATAAAACCTAATTGTTTAAGTACATAAAAACACGATCTGTATATAATTAAAAAGAAAATCAAAAATCGCAATGACCTTTGTAAATAAATAAATAAACAACAACAAAATGAATACGTTGCGTAACATTTTCACATCTCGTACTATCAACTACCTCCGGCAAAATGGTCAAAACGCACTTATTAACCTAACACAGCCAGTAGACAATGCCAGCACACAAACAGCGGCCTTCCAGCAAAATGCTGCAAACAAGTCAGAGAATAGACCCAAGGAGCCATTGCTTATACCAAAATCTATACTAGATGCTACCGTCTTTACGGGTAAAAAGTTTCCAAAAACTACCTCCTCTACAGGTTCAATATCTCCAACTACCTTAAAGAATTATGAACGTGTTTCCCGTAAATTAGATATCGTCTATCGCTGTAAAATCTGCAATACCCGAAATGTTAAACAAATCTCGGAGGCAGCCTACACTGGTGGTGTGGTTATATTACAGTGTGATGGCTGTGCGGTTAATCATTTAATTATTGATAATCTGGGATGGTTTGCCAACACTAAGGGCAAGACATTCGATGAAGTTTTAGCCGAAAAGAAGGCCAGTGTTAAAGTTATTAAGGTCAATGAAAATGGTGAATTGATCTAGTTTCTAGTCTTATAATTTTTTGAAAAAAAAAATAAATTTGTTTATATTTGATATGTATACCTGGGATTTGACTTTATTCTTGTAAATCTTAATACATAGTACTTTAAAGTAAAATGCTTTATTTTTAGTTGTTTTTAAGTATTTTTTGGACTCAAATATTTTTTTTTATATTAAAACCCCCAAATTATTCATTATTTTAAGAAAAACAAATTCAATAGCCTATTTTTTGTTTGTTTTTTGTACAATTGTTTAAAACGCAAAAAGTGATAAATATTATATTAATAAAAAAAACTTGTTATCACAAAAACAATTTGTTTTATTTCTAAGAACTACTAAATTTATGTATGTAATCAGATATAAACATTTCATACGCATGGCTTTCAATGAGATCCACTATTTCAGCACGCTGCCGTTCCATTAATCATTTAATAATTTAATTAGACCTGATAAAAAATTGTGCTTATCAAATTTGTTCACTTTTGGTGTTAATCATCTTTTTTCGTTGTGGGAAGTTATATTGGATTTGTGCTGATGTTTGACAATTTTTTATAAAATTCACCTCTAACACTTAGAATGAGTTAGAGTCAAATGTAGCCCAAATGTTGCCAAATTTCGGTTATAGATTTGTGTTTACAAATGATTTGCTTGTGCAACGTTTTAGATTTATAAGCGGTTTTGTGACTTTCTGGTTCAAAATATAAAATTTTGGGAATTTTTAAAACTTTCTATACAAAATTTTGTTAACGAAAATTTTCTATATAAAATTTTGTTACCAAAAATTTTCTATATGAGGGGCTTGGAGCACAAGGGATCTAAGTGACTTTTTTCTAATAATGTGAAATGAAAGGTTAAAGTTAAATTGCAATAAAAAATGTTGGATGCTGTGTGGATTATTATTTTTTAATGAGTAGAGATCTTGAGATATATTTTTAACTGATTATTTAAAAAAATACCATATTCTGCATTTGCAAATATCCAAAAATTACTCTTGAAGTAAGCACCTAGCACTTATTCCCCTTGTGCTCCAACTTTTTTTTAATTTTTAAATAATTTTACTTGTACCCCAAAATAATGTTATATGTTATATGTAACGTCTTAAAAGAAAACAACACGGATTATTATTTTTTAATGAGTAGAGATCCTGAGATATATTTTTAATTGATTAATTAACAAAATACCACTTTCTGCATTTGCAAATACCCAAAAATTACTCTTGAAATAAGCAACTAGCACTTATTCCCCTTGTGCTCCAACTTTTTTTTAATTTCTAAATAATCTTACTTGTACCACAAACGAATGTAATATCCTGTAAGTAACTTCTTTCATGAAAACAGGAAGGATAAAGTTTTTAAAACAACATTTTATTAAGAAAAGCTTTAAGGCTGCTTTGTTAAATTTTTTAGTCGTTATAATCAGATTCCATTACATCATCGGGTTCAACTTCATCCTCACTTTGGAATAAAATGAATAAATTTTCAACATGTTTAAAATTTCCATGAATAGTTATGTCTACACTAAAGCTCACTGAAAGATCTATACCACGTTTAAATATTATGACGATCGGCTCAGCAGTTACCGCTCAATTGACCAATACGTAGAACTTTGGCGCCATCTATCGAACGAAAATAGAACTCCACACAAACGCTGCTCACGTCATATATAATACACAGGTTAATTTTGGTCCAATTCGGTGCATTAGTTTTTGAGTTTACTTATTAGAAATAAACATGATTAATTTGTTAATGTAAGTAGATTTAATAATGAATTAATTTACAAATTATCTTATACAAAGTCCAGGTAAATTTTAACTCAAAACTTTTCATTGACCCAAGTACATAGTCCATGTGAAACATTAATTTTAAAATGTTGTTGGAGCACAAGGGGTTCAAGTGCACATATACCCCTTGTGCTCCAACCAAAACAGGTATTTTAGTTGGCAAGTTTAGATATGGTCGCCATATCTCACTATTGGATGGCAATCCACCACCTTTTATGCTCCAAATTTCCCTGTACTTCACGAACTAATTCCACATGCTAACTCAATTTTTTTAAAAAAGGCACTTAGACCCCTTGTGCTCCAAGCCCCTCATATAAAATTTTGTTACCGAAAAATTTCTATATAAAATTTTGTCACCGAAAATTTTACATATAAAATTTTGTCACCGAAAATTTTACATATAAAATTTTGTCACCGAAAATTTTACATATAAAATTTTGTCACCGAAAATTTTCTATATAAAATTTAATCACCGAAAATTTTCTATATAAAATTTTCTCACCGAAAATTTTCTATATAAAATTTTCTCACCGAAAGTTTTCATTATAAAGAGTGTTCTAAAAAAAATATGCATTTACTGTTTTAGACAAAATTTATCCATAGTGCAAGAAATAATTTATTTTTTGATCAAGTTAATTTCTATAGATATGTCAGATACTATTATTTTAGAAATTATTAATTTTCAATAGTTATTTCAATCAAAATGGACTGCGAAAAAAAAGTTCGTGAAAATATAATTAAAACTTTTCAAAAAAATCAGTCATGGACTTTTAAAAAAATAGCTAAAAATTTGAAAGTTGACCCTCGAGCGGTTTCTAATGTCATCAGACGGTATAAGGAAAACCTGAGCATTGAAAGAAAACCTGGATCAGGGAGGAAAAAAGGTCCTGCAGATATTGGTAAGGCAAAAGAAGTCGAGCGACTCTTTCGAAGAGCCCCTAACACTTCTTTAAGAAAATCAGCTCGTACGGTGAAATGTTCTACGAATTTTGCACATAGAATCAAAGCTTATGCTGGACTGAAGACATACAAAGTCCAAAAGGTTCCAGATTGCAATGCTATAAAGAACTTAGAAGCAAAAAAACGAGCGAAAAAATTTAAGTCTGATTTTATAAAAAAGTACACCTGTTGTGTAATGGATGATGAAACATACGAACTGGCAGACTTTTCTCAACTTCCTGGTCAAGATTTTTATGTTGCTGATAAACGGGGCAATGTTCGGCAAGAGTTTCGCACAAAAAAAAAAAAACAAAATTCCCTAAGAAGTTTCTCGTGTGGCAAACTATTTGCAGTTGTGGCAAAAGAAGTAAAGTATTTGTGGCATCTGGCACAATAAACACAGAAAATTATATAAAGGAGTGCCTACAAAAACGGTTGTTACCCTTTTTAAGAGAGCATAGAGTGACTATACATTTTTTTGGCCCGATTTGGCATCATGCCATTATGGAAAAAGGGCACTTGAGTGGTACTCAAAGAATAATGTCATTTTTGTACCACGAGAGGCAAATCCACCTAACTGTCCAGAACTTCGGCCTGTAGAAAGGTATTGGGCTCTGGTGAAAAAGGAATTGAAGAACACAGGAAAGATTTCCAAGAACATGTCCGATTTTAAGCGCAGGTGGAACACATGCTCCAAAAAGGTATCAGAAGCAACTGTAAAATCTTTAATGGGAGGGTTTCCGAAAAAAGTCGATAATTTTGCAAAACCCGAGTACTAAGTAAACATTTTAATGCTAAATGATTTTGTATAATATGTCATTATATTTGCGTATTTTGTAGAGTTTTTATATTAAAAGGTTTGATTTTTATTTAAGAAAATCCAATTACAAATTTTATTTAGAGCACTCTTTAAAATTTTGTCACCTAAAATTTTGTCACTGAAAATTTTCTATATAAAATTTTGTCACTGAAAATTTTCTATATAAAATTTTGACACCGAAAATTTTCTATATAAAATTTTGTCACTGAAAATTTTCTATATAAAATTTTGTCACCGAAAATTTTCTATATAAAATTTTGTTACCAAAAATTTTTTATATAAAATTTTGTTACCGAAAAGTTTCTATATAAAATTTTGTTACCGAAAATTTTCTATACGGAAAATTTTTTATATAATTTTGTCACCGAAAATTTTCTACATAAAATTTGATCATCGAAAATTTTCAATATAAAATTTTGTCACTGAAAATTTTCTATACAAAATTTTGTCACCGAAAATTTTCTATATAAAACTTTGTCACCGAAAATTTTACATATAAAATTTTGTCACCGAAAATTTTACATATAAAATTTTGTCACCGAAAATTTTACATAAAGTTTTCTATATAAAATTTTGTCACCGAAAGTTTTCTATATAAAATTTTGTCACCGAAAGTTTTCTATATAAAATTGTGTCACCGAAAATTTTCTATATAAAATTTTGTCACTGAAAATTTTCTATATAAAATTTCGTCACCGAAAATTTTCTATATAAAATTTTGTCACCGAAAATTTTCTATATAAAATTTTGTCACCGAAAATTTTCTATATAAAATTTTGTCACCGAAAATTTTCTATATAAAATTTTGTCACCGAAAATTTTCTATATAAAATTTTGTCACCGAAAATTTTCTATATAAAATTTTGTTACCGAAAATTTTTAATATAAAATTTTATCACCGAAAATTTGTATATATTATTATTTTGTCATTCAAAAACTTCTATATAAAATTTTGTCACCGAAAATTGTCTATATAAAATTTTGTCACCCAAAATTTTCTATATAAAATTTTGTCTCTCAAAATTTTCTATATAAAATTTTGTCACCGAAAATTTTCTATATAAAATTTTGTCACTAAATTTTATATAAAAACTAGCATTCAAAATTACACATTTTATTATATTTTTTTAACAAAAACTTTTATAAAACTTTTATTTATAATATTTTACAGCAAATGTTATTATAGAGGTATTTATAACATATTTAAATAAATGTTTTTGCAAAGGCCAGTTTCGAAACAAATCTTAAACTTTGAACAACCCATGACAAAATAAATTATACGAAAAAATTTCAAACAAAGTATTAAGCCACAGCTTGTTAAGAAAATTTACAATTTGTCAAGAAAAAGTAGCGAATTTCGTATTTAAATTTATTTAATTTCATATTTTTTAATATGCATAATATTGCATAATACTTGCATAATAAACACACTAGACATAAAAAGGAAAAAAATAATTCATTGGCACAAACTTGTTGTTATTATAATTTAGATTTAAAATAAATCAATAAAAACTAATTATGAGTTTAGAGTATAAAAAAATGTAAAAATAACAAATTAAAAAAAATATAAATTAATACCTTTCCATAAGGTAATTCTGCAATAAAAAAAAGTAGAAAAAATAGTTCTTCAATTTTTTAAAAAATGTAAAGAAAAGAAAATAAATTAATTCAAACATACCGTCGTCGTTAGTTCATCTCTGCTTGGGTCGTCTTAATGGCGTAAAAAAATTGTATTTAAAAACTAAAATTAAAAGTCATTACGACTTATCTTTGAGGCTGTAATTAAGTGTTACTTATATTACGTATTCGTGGTGGTGGTCAAAAGAGCCACACATTGAATAAGTTTTGGAGAATTTAGCAAAAGCCCAGTGTCGTCACAATGTAAAGTTTGCACACACTTTCCAAAGACCTGCTTCAGATGCGAACCTTTGCTGTTTAATACTGAAGGAGCCATTTGTTCCAAAACGCCTATACGAAAATTAAATTTATAAAATTCTTGTGTGTATTTTTCTATGAAGTCTGTAAACATAGTCCAATCCGATTTTATAATTATAGCGACTAGCACTTCTATTATTGCTGCAGCAGTGGTTGATTCTCGTATTCGTTTAAGTATAAGACGACAGGCATTAACACGATTCAAGCCACATTTAACGAGAGCTTCATAGATCAATCCAATAAATTCTCCATATTCCGGATAACGTTCACAATCATTTACCATATTGATCAGTTTAAGGCGTTCGTTTTTATTTGAGTAATAGGAACAAAATACTGAGAAATAAACTTGAAATAACTTGGCATGATTATAAGCGGCTTGATAGGCTATAATTATATCCGATTTGTCTAAAGTACTTAGATTTTGGTATACAGCATCGGCATTATTAAACTGATGCAATAATTGGCAATGGGTGATGGCATAGCATTTGTCAACCAAAAAGGGTAAACATGTTATACCAAAAACTTTGTGAATAACTCTTGCAAAAGGCGATATTTCCTGGGGTAAATCTTTTATTACATTTAATTCGTGCATGTTAAAATTTGATGGCTGTACACATTGATTTTTTGTTTGTATTAAATCATTTGTTACGGTTCTTATTATGTTTTCCATGTTATTTGGAAGTGTTACTTTTGGTATGGACTTGGAAGTCGTAGCGATATAGTCTGGAGATTCTAAATTTGTGGTTTCATTTGTTGAAACTTTGGATGTTGTTGCTATTAAATCAATGTTGCTGCTATTTAATTTTGGTATTTTAAAGCTTTTTAAATCTTTTGTCAAAGGAGTATTCGCGTTCACAGTTTGCTCTGATGTTGTCTCTACTGATGGGTCTCTTATTGGCTGTGATTGAGAGTTGTCAACATTAACAACGGAGTCCTCAAAGCGATCGTCGTTTGGAGAACTATAAACAAAAATGGCAGACAATTACTCTCAGGTTTTCATAAAAATCTTATCGTTAGCTTTTCATTTGCTATAAAAAACTATCTATAACTTTTATTTTCTTATTTATTTTAGATATTTATTTAGATAATAAAAAGCTATCCATAATATTATACTTCTATAGAAAATTTATTAAAAATTTTATATTTCTATAGAAAAGTTATCAAACACTTTATATTAAAGTTGTCTATGACTTTCTATTTCTATAAAAATGTTAAGATGACTTTCTACTTATATATAATATTATTGATAATTTCACCGAAAATTTTCTATATAAAATTTTGTCACCAAAAATTTTCTATATAAAATTTTGTCACTAAAAATTTTCTATATAAAATTTTGTCACCAAAAATATTCTATATAAAATTTTGTCCGAAAATTTTCTGTATGAAATTTTGTTATCAAAAATTTTGTTACCGAAAATTTTCTATATAAAATTGTCTAATATATATTTAAGTTCTAAATTATCTCATTGTTGACTAGCCAATTAGGCCCTACGGGCTTGCGGCATCCATTTTTTTTTTTTAATAAATAAATAAATAAATAAAAGTTATCGATAATTTTCCAGTTCTACAGAAAAGTTTCGATGTATTCCTAAATCTCAAGGAAAGTTATTGACAAATTTCTTATTTTCCAGAAAAGTTGTTGATAAAATCTTATTTCTCAATAAAAGTTATCGATAATTTTATAATTCAATGGAAAAGTTATCGATAACATCCTAAATCTCAAGAAAATTTATCGACAACTTTCTAAATCTTAAGTAAGGTTATCGACAATATTCTTATTTTATTAGAAAAGTTATCGATAATTTTATAATTCTCTATAAAAGTTTTTGATAAATTTCTATTTCTCAATAAGTTATCGATAAATTTATTTTTCTCACAAAAAGTTATTGATAGCTTTATATTTCTATAAAAAAAGTGTCGATGTCTTCTCAAACCTCAAGAAAAGTTATCGACAGTTATCTAATTCTCTAAAAAAAAATGTCTATACATTTATATTTCTCAATTAAACTTATCGACAACTTTCTTATTATTTAGGGAAGTTAAATTTTACTTTCTATTTCTATAGAAAAGTTATTGATAACTTTCAAATTTTATATCAAAGTTAACATTAACTTTCTATTTCTATTAAAAAAGTTATTGAAATCTTGATATTCCCATTGAAAAATTATAGTACATATATTAATTTATGGAACTTACTCAAAACAAGAGGTAGCCAAGGATAAGGCATCATCAAAATCTTCTTCAAAATCTAATGAACCTTCCAATTTAGATTCTAATTCCAAAAGAGTGAACTTTTCTTCGCTGCTAACTACATCAATAGAAGTAGATTTAGCTTGATTGTCACTGTTAACAACTAAAATAAATAGAAAAAAAAATAATAGAAACATAATTTAAATCTATAAAATTAGAAAAAAAATCATACTTTTATAATTAAACAATTTAAAATTATATAAAATACCTTGGAGACAATTGGTAGAATCCACAAATTCTTCTTTATCTGCACTATCATTCTTAAAAAATTGTTCAGCATTAATTTCTACAAAGTCTTCATCGTTATTATAGAGATCCAAATTTTTCTCATAATTTTCTTCATCAGGTTTTGCTAAAATACTCAAATTTATAACCTCATTACAGTAATCATCTTCCTCGGTATTATGTGCGTCATTAGAATATTCATTATCGTTCGTAGAATTTGGGTTATTCGCTACACATTCAATTTCAATATTTTCAGGAGTATCTTTTGTTTTAAGCTTGTAACATGAATTATTTGGTCTATAGTGAATATCACTTTTATCAGCCGTTTTACCGAGATCTTTAGTTGACAAATCTTCGATTTCAATATCAAAATTATCAATTGATTGGGAATTACTAAGATTTAAAATATCTTCGGAAAAACTGTCACAAATTTTAATATTATTAATTATTGTGTTGGTTTCATTACTATCTTTCTCGTTACCATCTAAAGGATTTTCAATTTGTCCAGTACTTTCAAGTTCATTTTGAATGATAGTATTAGAAGATGTATTTGACTTAAGTTCGTTGAAACGTTTTTCGATACTATTTTTGTCTGAATTCGACGTTTCATTTTTGATATTTTTATTCTGATTAGTTTCGCCTGATTGTCCATCGGAATATTGGAATGGAGTTATTTTGCACTGATTATCCTCTTTAGGAGATTCTAATCTTTCTTGTATCTCATTACTTTCCGTCGAATTTGGATATAAAGACTTAGTCGATTTTTCATCTTTATTTACATTAATTGATTTCGATTTTTCATTTTGTATGTCCCTATCAGATTCCATTGGTTTTAAATCACATCCATCAATTGAATTTCCACTGGCAGTATCACTGTCTGTGCTATACAGATTATCATCATCACTCAATGTTATTTTTACAACGGAAAATACAACATTTTCATTAGTTTTAAATCTTGATTTCATTGAATCTGAATTAATCTTTTTCTGACTCATTTTACCGGTTTTAATTTCTGATATTTTATTATTTGTAACATCCTTTTGCTTATAAGTTACAGTTTTTATATCAGTACTTAACGACTTCTTATTATCTTTATCATTTGATATTTCAGTACTTTTTTTATTATTGTCTAATTCTTTAAAAACTTTATCTGGTGATGTTTCATTCTTATTATTGTTTACATAATTTTCGCAGCTAGTTAAACATTTATCATTATCATCTTTGTTTTTTTTATTTTGTTCGATTTGTTGCTCAGTTTTGTCATTGGAGCCTTGAACATTTAAGATTTTTGTTGTTATATTGTTATTATTATGGGATTTTTCAATCATTTTGGCTGCTAAAGTTGGATTATTGTTTTCCAATCTATCGCTTCTGTCTTTATTAGTTTTATCATTTTGCTCTTGATTAGATTTTAAATCTTCTTTTACAATTTTATCATCTTTTGCTTCATTTTCTTTTTTAAATATTTTTTCTTTATCCATAAACGTCGCAGAGATTTGTGTTAAATTTTTACAATTTTTACTATTTTCAATGACACCATTTTCAAATATTTTATTATTATCTTCTTTGGATGTTTCAGAAGATGCCGAAATATTGAAATCTGCAGTTTTATTAGAATTATCTATTTGAACGATTAATGATGTACCGTGTGGTGAGTCATCAGATGTTTGAAGTAAAGCATTATCGTTTTGCTGCTTTTCAGAAAGTAGTGAAGTATCACAATCGACTTTCATATTCTAGAAATTATAATCAAATTTTAATTATTTTAAAATTTTATAGAAAATTTATTTTAATTTCTGTAAAAAAATTGTCGATAACTTTTATTTTCTGTAGAAAAGTTAGCAATAACTTTTTATTTCTGTATAATGTTATCGATAACTTTTTTCTGTAGAAACGTTATCGATAATTTGAAATTTTCATAGTAAATTTATTGATAACTTTCTATTTCTATAGAAAATTTATGGATAACTTTCTATTTTTAAGAAAAAGTTATCGATAAATTTATATTTAAGTCATCGTGTACTTTATTTTTCTTTCGAAATGTTATCGATAATTTTATTTTTCTGTAGAATATTTATTGATAATTTTATATTTTTATAGAAAAGTTATCGGAACCTTATACTTCCGTAGAAAATTAACCGATTTCCTTGTATTTCTATAAAGAAAAGTTATCTTTAACTTTATATTTCTCAAGAAATGTTATCGATAACTCTCCATTTTTATAGAGAAATTATTGAAAATTGTATATTTCTGCAGAAAAGTTATTAATAACTGTATATTTTTGCAGAAAATTTACAAATAAATTTATATTTCTATAGAAAATTCATCGTTTATTTTATATTTCTAAAAAAATTATAGACAACTTTCTTTTTGTACAGAAAAGTTATTGAAAACATTATATTTTTATAAAAAGTCATCGATAACCACATACTTCTGTAAAAAAGTAACCGATAACCCTTCATTTCTATAGGAATGTCATCGATAAATTTTTATTTTTAAAGAAGTTGTCGTTTAATTTATATTTCGGTCGTTTAATATTATCGGTAACCTTATAGTTCTATAGAAAAGTAGTTGATGATTTTCTATTCCTACATCGAAATTTTTTTTTTTTTTCTATAAAAAATATTTACCTTTTCTTTTGCTACATTAACATTTTCACACATCGTTGAATTCTTAACGCTGCACTGATCGAAAACACTTTCATTTAAATCATCATTAGAAATAAATTCTTGATTTATATCCTCCAAAAATGTATTAGCCGGACAGATATTCAATAATTTATCAAACATTTCTGATGTTGTTTGGTCAGCAAAATGTAAATTACTCTCCATGGCTGAATCTGCAGTCGTCATGGAAACATAATTGGAATCATTGTCATTGTTTGTACAGTCGTTGTAATTAACTTTATCTAAAGCAAAAATGTTTTGTTAATTTAAATTTCAAATTGCATCTTAAACTACTATACCTGTTAAATTCTCCGAATGACTATTGCCACATGCAGATGTATTTTCTACAAACTCTGCCAAATCTGCGGCATCAAATTCAAGTAAAGGCATATCCAATGCCGCCTTAAATGATTTACTATTGGCAGTGTCGTATGACAAATCTACAATGTCATTAGCCTTTTTTAAATCATCATTTCTGTATTCAAAATCACTTTGTTCAATGAGACGACGTATAAATTCTTCATCCTGTTTATCGATAGTAACATGACTTTTTTCTGCTATATTTTCCTGTGCTATTGAAGCTCCCTTTGCAGACAAATCTAGTGGCAAACAATCTTCTTCTTCGTTATTAAGTATGGAATATTCAAGGTTGTTTGTTATTTGGTTGAGATTTAAAACTTCAGTGTTAACACTGGACTTTGGTTTGACACTTAAGTCTAAAACCTCTTTTTGAGTATGAGCGGGAGGTGGTGCTGAAGGACAAACAATATTGTTGGGCAATGTTGGAATTTGAATATTTATAACTGGTAATAATGAATTTTGTTGTACAATAGTAGGTTGTGGTGGTGGACGAGTTGCTTGAACTTGATGATGTACAATTCTATTTTGAAGATTGAGTAATGGAATTGAAACGGGCAAACTGTTATTCGATTCCAAGACCCTCGCAATAACATTATTACTGCCAGAATCGCTGTTGTTGTCAATATAATTTACCTAAAAAACAATACAAAAACAAACAATTATAATTCAATAAATGTATTTATTTATATGAGAATAAAGGGCGTTCAATAAGTGACACGCAAGTTTAACAACTGCAATTCACTTATCTGCGACAGCCCCCATTCTCATTTATACAAAAATTACGCACTGGATATGCAAAGCCATACCCCACTGGAGCATTAGCTATTTACATTAACTTCTAAACAACGAACGCGTATGTTCCAGTTAATGCTTGTAAAAATAGCAATGCTGCAATGCGTCTGCACTCAGAATTTTAAGTAAAACTCTGTTAAAACAAATGTGTCTTGTGCAAAGACGAGCACCCTTTTTAAATTTATTATGCAGAAAGTAAAATACATATACCAAGAAATAGTTGAACTAAATGAGAATTAAGGAATCACAAAAAAAAAATACAAACATTGTGCATGCACATTTTACAGGGATGGGAATTTCAGATATTTAAATGTTATTTAATTATATGTAACAAGCAGAGAACTTCAAAATCATGGGATTTCTTGATTTCATTCAGCACAAAAATTTTTGTTCATTTTAAAGAATAAAGAAAAATTCAACGTGATTAAAAATCATATTCATTCTACTGTACAATCAAATTCTGATTTTGTGAATAATTAACAAAAGCATTTTATGAACAAGTTCGCACAGGCAAGAGAAGGGCTTGCAGTAAATTCATCGTGTCCAAACGATCTTATTCTCATTAACACACACAACATGTTTGAACCGAACGTCTATATGAATTGAGCAATATAATATGCCAACAATACAAACAACATTTACAATTCAACATTGATAAGTGAGCTTATTTGAATTTTTCATCATTTTGAATTTGTTTATCAAAGGCAAAATTAGAAGGAATACGCATTGGAAAATGCACAGTGGTTTATAAGATTTTTTTTTATTAGTTTGGTAACTTTTTAATTGACGTAGTAAATAGAGAAAAATGTGAATGTATAATTATTATATATATTATATAACAATTATATAACATTCTAATTGTATAATTGAATAGAGCAATAAGAGTTATTCAGAAAAATATATATATATACACAGTGAGATGGAATATATAGAAAAATTATTTTTATGCTAAACATTCAATCGTTTTTATAGAAAATATTTTATTTTTTAAGTAAAAAATACGTTTATATTTTCTTTATAGAAAAAGTAAGTTTTTCTATAGAAAAAGTAAGTTTTTCTATAGAAAAAGTAAGTTTTTCTATAGAAAAAGTAAGTTTTTCTATAGAAAAAGTAAGTTTTTCTATAGAAAAAAAGTAAGTTTTTCTATAGAAAAAGTAAGTTTTTCTATAGAAAAAGTAAGTTTTTCTATAGAAAAAGTAAGTTTTTCTATAGAAAAAGTAAGTTTTTCTATAGAAAAAGTACGTTTTTCTATAGAAAAAGTAAGTTTTTCTATAGAAAAAGTAAGTTTTTCTATAGAAAAAGTAAGTTTTTCTATAGAAAAAGTAAGTTTTTCTATAGAAAACGTAAGTTTTTCTATAGAAAACGTAAGTTTTTCTATAGAAAACGTAAGTTTTTCTATAGAAAAAGTAAGTTTTTCTATAGAAAAAGTAAGTTTTTCTATAGAAAAAGTAAGTTTTTCTATAGAAAAAGTAAGTTTTTCTATAGAAAAAGTAAGTTTTTCTATAGAAAAAGTAAGTTTTTCTATAGAAAAAGTAAGTTTTTCTATAGAAAAAGTAAGTTTTTATATAGAAAAAGTATGTTTTTCTATAGAAAACGTAAGTTTTTCTATAGAAAACGTAAGTTTTTCTATAGAAAAAGTAAGTTTTTCTATAGAAAAAGTAAGTTTTTCTATAGAAAATGTAAGTTTTTCTATAGAAAAAGTAAGTTTTTCAATAGAAAAAGTAAGTTTTTCTATAGAAAAAGTAAGTTTTTCTATAGAAAAAGTAAGTTTTTCTATAGAAAAAGTAAGTTTTTCTATAGAAAAAAAGTAAGTTTTTCTATAGAAAAAGTAAGTTTTTCTATAGAAAAAGTAAGTTTTTCTATAGAAAAAGTAAGTTTTTCTATAGAAAAAGTAAGTTTTTCTATAGAAAAAGTACGTTTTTCTATAGAAAAAGTAAGTTTTTCTGTAGAAAAAGTAAGTTTTTCTATAGAAAAAGTAAGTTTTTCTATAGAAAAAGTAAGTTTTTCTATAGAAAACGTAAGTTTTTCTATAGAAAACGTAAGTTTTTCTATAGAAAAAGTAAGTTTTTCTATAGAAAAAGTAAGTTTTTCTATAGAAAAAGTAAGTTTTTCTATAGAAAAAGTAAGTTTTTCTATAGAAAAAGTAAGTTTTTCTATAGAAAAAGTAAGTTTTTCTATAGAAAAAGTAAGTTTTTGTATAGAAAACGTATGTTTTTCTATTGAAAAAGTAAGTTTTTCTATAGAAAAAGTAAGTTTTTCTATAGAAAAAGTAAGTTTTTCTATAGAAAAAGTAAGTTTTTCTATAGAAAACGTAAGTTTTTCTATAAAAAAATTAAATTAACATTTTCTTACAAAAATTACCTATTTTGTCTAGGCAATACGAATAGACATCAAAAACCAATGTAAACTAAAATAAAAAAAAGATCTTACCTTTGAACAAATTCATACACAATGATTTCTTGCTTTTTGCATTTCAATGTTTATCAGATTTTTGTATGTTTAGTGGAAAAGCAAAGCACACGAATGGACAAGTTTGATTCGACCTATGACAAAAATAAGACTGTATTCAACATGCGAGTTGTTCGATTGCCTTAAAATGAACAACATGTATACAAGTTCGAACAAGTTTGATTAATTCATTCACTCCCAGTTTAAAGAAAATCATTTTCAATGAAGGGAAATATGTTCGGTTGCTTTAAAATGAACAGCAAAAGAGTGTGTGTAGGCAAGTTTGATCTTTTACAAATAAAAGACAAGTTTTTTGTGCCTTTGTTATTGTTGAATGTTTTTTAATCAGCAAGTGAAGTTCTCTGGTAACAAGTAAATGAGTCCTTTTTATTTGTGTTTAATATTGCATATTAATGTAACAAAAAACATTGAAGTTATCGATAATTCTTAATTTAAATTTAATTTCTATTGAAAATTTATCGATAACTTTTTAAAAAAATATTTAATAAAAAATTAAATTTTAAGTTTTTTAGAAAAAAATATTAATTATTTCTAATTGATTGTAAGGAAGTTGTCGTGTTATATGATAGACAAAACATTTGTTGGAATCGGCCTACATTTGACCATATCTCAGACACACGATCGACTCACAAAAAACACTTAAATACACTAAAAATTACATATATAGCCTTGAAATCTAAAACGTTAATCCATATTTCGCGATAATCCGTCAACTTTTAGACTCTAGCTTTTATATTAGACCAGATGCTGGAAATGACATATAGTCGTACTCAAAATTAAGATATGTAAAAAAAACTATTAAAAAGCCGGGTTTGAACGACTTATTTATTTGAATTTATACATATAGTTTTTATTATTCGTATAAAATGTTAGTTGCGTTTATAAATTTATAAGCTAGGAATCTTTATTTTCTATCAAACTTAGCTTGTAACTCAAACGTTAAGCAAATGTAACCAAATATATATTATCAAAAAGATATGACATGAAAACGACAAAATGTTTTAAAAGTTATACGATTAATAGTTGTGTTTCCGTACGCTAAAGGGCCCCACAGACATCGCTCTTTTTCCACAATTTCAACCGTACGGTTCAAACTGTTCGGTTAAATTTGCTAGCAATTGGACAAAAACCGATATTTTTTTGAAACGTGTGAAAAATCTGTCTCGCCTTGATTTTTACCGTCGGTTTTTACATGTGTTTTATTTAAACTGCTTGAGAGTGGGCCAAACAGTAAAAAAAAGGACAGCATTTGTCAGGGTAAAATACTGAAAATGTAAAAATTGGTAATTTGCGTGATAACATACATTGTTTTATTTTATTTTGATTATTGCGATAAAGAAAAAAAAACGATAGTGTGTGCATGGTCGTTGCACGTGTCAAACCGAACAGTTTTACCCGTTCGATTAAAACTGTTCAAAAGAACGAAGTGTGTGCCCACCTTAACGGAGCTACCCAAACCAGTCCGAAGCTACCCAAAAATTACCTAATTGTGTTCTCGTACTTTGTTTCGGTTTAAGCCTTTACTAAATTGTAGAAGTATGTAATTTCATTTCTCTTACTCAAAACTACACAGACTTTTGTTTTGGGTAAAAAAATATTTTGATGGAAGTCAATTAACAATAAAAAATTTGTTTGAGAAATTTAAATCAAAAAATAAAAAAACCTAAACAAAACAAGAAAAAAGAGTTTTAATAGTTTAAAAACATTTGTTTATATAATCTTAAAGATAAATCAATAGCGGGGTGAAATTTTAATGTTTTGCGTTTCTGTACTTTTGGGGAAGTATAGTTATATGAGAGAGTAATTCATAAGTTACTCTCATTTGTTCAAACTTACCCTGAAAGTTAAGAAACACCCTAGTAATAGGTTTATAAGACAATTCCTAATAACGAATATTTTATTTGTATGCTTTTTGAAAATAAATTATTATGAACAAAAAAAAAAAAAAAAATACTGAAGAATTGCAAATGCATTGAATTTTACAGCTCTGGCACATAATGTTAATGTATGTAGAGTTGCCATAGCAAGACAACTTATAAAAAAGAGGATTTTTGTTAAAAAAAATTGGTAATAAAATGTTAACTAAAATAGCACCAAATAGGTATCTATTGTAATTTAATTACTAATTAATAAATCTGTGCTCACATGTAATCAGGAATGTCAATAGTTGTTCACAAAACTTTTAAAACTAAAAATGCAAAACTAAATACATACATATGCAATTTAAATCTACTTACAAAATCCTGAAATGGTGCATTCAAATCATCTTGATTTAATTGTTGTCTGGACTCAACAGACATTGTGTTTGTAGCAACCAATTGGCATGGACCACCATTAGCCCAATCACCATCAATATAATAAGTAATTGGTTGCTGTGACGAAGTTTGTTGTTCATCTGCTTGCGGTTGTTGATCGACAACTTCAAAGTTATGAGTTGTGGAGCTAACCAAAGGTTGTGATCTCGTTGAAGATGCAGCCGGTGTAGTAGAACCAGGCATTAGTTCACAATCGTTAGCAAAATATTCAACGTACTTAGCCAAATTACTTTTAGTTGGAGGTTGTGGCTGCAATAGTTGACAACCAGCTTCTGCATCAATTTTCTTTTTAGACTTGCGTCCACGTTTCTTGGGCGGTTCATTAGGATCTCGTCGTTCGGTGGAACGTCTGGAATTTTTGCGTTGCTTGTTGGGTAAGTTACTCGTACCACTACTGCTGCAGAGTAAATTATCAATAATTATGTTAGAATTTTGTGATAATGTTATATCTTGTGATGACTGTGAGTATGCTACGAAATTTTCATTAGCCTCTGGTTGATAATTGTCCATAAGATTATTATTGATATTCTCTAAAGCACTGGTTGCTTGCAAGGTCTCATCACTGCAGGCTTCAGCCATTACATCTTGTATAAGTTGAGAAAGTTCCAATTCTTGTTCCTGTTGAGTGAATTGCTGTAGTAGCGAGTCGCTGCTTGAGGGCTTCACCTGTTTTTTACGCGATTTACTTAATTTCTGGTTATGTGTTATGGAAGAATGTTGTTGCTGTTGCAGCTGTTTTACTTCATTGGCCCGATAATTAAAAGCTTTGCGGGCAAAATCCAAACTATCCAAAATAATATAATGAACATTACCGCGATGCAGAGATGGTATTTTTATATGAATTGTGGGAGTTGTGTCGACTTGCTCATGTTCAACCAAAGTCTCCTCACTATGAAATGTTACTCCCGAAGTGGTTACTGTTTGTTCTTGTTTATTTTGCAGCTTGGTATGACGATTTTTCGACAGTGATGTAGATGCCGAGCTACTAAAGCTTTTATAGCTTAATTTTCTTTCTCTAGGATTTCGTCGCAAGGCCAAAGGTATATTGGCATCTTTTGGTTGTGAGATATCCGTCATCTGCATTTCACTATTTTGTACTTTAGATTGATGAGAGACTCTTGCCGCTTTTTGCCTGGATATTATACTGCCTAAGGTTTCATCATCATCACTAGAATCAGAGGATAAATTTAGCTTTATTTCCTCATTCACATGGCTAGTTTTCTTCAATTCCTTAGATTTTAAAGACTGTAATGACAAAGGTTTATCCTTCTCCTTGGGCTTCAAAATATCTTGCAATAACAATAATCTCTGCTTCAAACTCAACATCAAAGTTTCACATTCTGCATCCATTTTCTGTATCCTGACCACCGCCTTGGACTCCACCAACTGTTCACGCAAACGTTTACTAACATTTTGCTTTTGATCCGCGGACTTCAGTAAAGGTTTATAAGCAAAAATTTGCTCCTCCAAGCGTTCCAAATCGTCAACAGAATTACAATCCATGATTTCTTATATTTCCAAAAACAAAAAAACTCACACAAAATTTTCGCACATTTCAAGATGGCCGCAAAAAGTTTTTATTTACATATTCACTCAATTAGTTAAAGTATCTGTTGTGGTTAACTTTCATGAAGATTTAAAAAAAATAAACGCCTTTTGTTTAAAATCTTGTAAATTAAATTAACTTAAATATTTTTCCGGACAGCGCGTGTCGATTGAGAAATTCTTAAAACCGTTATAATTGTGCAAAAAAGACGCGATTATAGTATTGCCAGATCTTTTGCAAAAAATGATTGATGACCAGTGTGGCCAGCTTAGCATTTTAATGTGGAAGTTTAAAATACGGCATTTTATAGCTTTGGGTTTGTGCTAATGTTTGTCACGCACAAAAATATTAGCTTCCTAATTCATAAACGAAATATATAGCTATGACAAGTTCATAATTCAAAATTTCCTTATAGAAATTCTACTATTAGACAAAATTTTATAATTCGTTTATGAATTAGGAGGTAAGTATACCGTTCGAATCACTTGGTTCGATTTAACAGTGTAAGTCTGGATACTTGGCTGTCTCTCCGTGGAAGCTTGTGATGTAAGAGTGGTTCTTATACTATTTGAATCGAATTGGACTATTTTTTCGGCTACTTAACATAGGGTTAACTTATCGAAATAGAGATTTTGAGATTTTACAGTCACAAATTTATATCTGTGGCAATAAATAATAATTGCTTAAGTCGAAATTTCGTCTTTTGAGATAGTAAATGTTTTATCTATAATATTATAAGGTTTTGTATAAAAAAGTTAATATATAAATGTGTATAGTTTTATTAATAATTCCATTTTATACTTGAAATTTAGCTGAGTGATATTTCTTGATCTAGAAAATGATAATATGTAATAAAATAAAAAAGCACTTATGTCAACTTAAGCCATTATCATTTATTGCCACAGATATGTATTTTAATAATGTGCAGCATAAATATAAATATGTATCTTCACATATAAGAGCAACTCTAATATACCCCAAAAATTACAAAAACGCTTATAGATCGTAGATGTCATACAATAAGCTTAGGTATTTGATTTGTGTCTGTATCTTAAAAGTTCTTCTCGATTAAACATGCCAGGTTACGAGCCAAATTCTCGTCATTTGCTGGAAGTTTAATATGAAGAAACCTGCGGCTGAGGTTCATCGAATGCTCTCAAATATCTGTAGCACCCATTTGTGCGTAAAATATGTGAAGAAGAAGCTCTACCAACCTCCTGGAATGAAGGTATACTAGCCAAAATACCAAAAAAGGGTGACCCCAAAGAGTGCAATACCGAGCAAAATACCAAGATGAGCAATTTTGAATAGAACGTCTTACACAGTTTCTGAAACACTCCGCGAAAATCACTTTGGGTTCCGAGAGAATAGATCTTGTGTTGATCTAATCAACACAGTATAAAGAGTACTGGAGCAATGTAATGAATTCCGCACCCCCATTTACCAAAATCTGATATATAACTCATGAAATCCATCCTCCAGCATCTTCAGAAACTTGATTTCAACATACAGACGGACAGAAAGACAAATCCTACCGATTCTGAGTCGATCGGTAAAACTTTTACGGGCTCTACGATTTTAGAATTTCAAAATGTTGCACAAACTTATAATACCCTATAATTTAAAGTATTTTTAAAATCAGAAGACCATCACAAATAATAACAACAGTGTTGATAAAATCTAAAGCAAAAACTTGAATTTTGTCTGCTTTGACCGAGTAAAGCACTTTCTTACATTTTCTTATGAGACATTAACAACTTTTTAATACACATAAAATTGTTTAAGATTTTTTCTTCAAATTCGTAACTTTTTTCAATAAATATTTTAATATCTATAACATAATAGTATTTATGAGTAAACTTTTATGAGGTTTTTTTGTTACTGAATTTCATGATTTAAAAATATTTTTCCTAACCCCAAGCAAATGTGTCCAATAATGCTGGCCTTGCACTAATGTTGTTTACGTTATAAAGTTTCATATCATATCCCGAAACCTATGTACATATGTAACATAGAATAAAAGACGCTTATTTCAGCAAATTTAGTAAAAAATTTGTAATTATACCCTTCACCAACATAGGTGGAAAGGGTATTATTAGTTTATGCTGATGTATGTAACGCATAGAAATATTTGTCTTAGACCCACCTTTTAGTACCAATAGACCTGGAATCACTTTTTGAGTCGATTTAACGATGTCAGTCCGTCCGTCCGTCCGTCCGTCCATCTGACTGGACAGCTGGACCCCCATGTAAACATGTAATCAAAGTACAGGTCGCAATTCTAAAGATAATTTGATGAAATTTGGCACAGATGGTAGTGGGACTACGGCTATTGAAATTCGTCAAAATCGGTCCATTATTTATGGTACCTCCCATAGGTCCCACTTCCCGGAATTGATATTTTGGCCACAAATATCAATATTTTTCATGAAATTTAAAACAAATACTGCTTATGTAAACCACAATTACTGTTAAATTTCGTTGAAATCGGTCCACATTTGACCATAGCTCCCATACAAACTCTTCTGAGACAAAAATCCCTAAAACGCTCGTAAATCTGAAGATAATGAGAATTTTTTTTTAGTTTACTGTTTGCACACATAATTTTGGTAAAAACTGTAATCAATTTGCCAAATTTCGAATAATCGGCCCACATTTCTCATATAAGTCCAAATGACGGAAACATCTTATATGTATAAGTTGTGAGAAAATGTTTGTATGATTGCAAAATTTAGCAAATATTTGTCTTTATACAGGAAAAATAACACCTTTGACCTTTGTGGTGAAGGGTATCGTATGGTCGGGCTTGACCGACTATAGCACTTTCTTACTTGTTTTTTTTTTTATAAAATTTGTCTTTAGTTTTTCACTCACTTTTTTTGCTTCTAAACTTTCTGAAACTTTCTAAACTTTATATGACTTCAGCCCAGCATAAGCCTTGGCTCTATGAAGCAAAGTACTAGAACATTTAGCCTTATGATCTATTTTTATGATTGAAGTGTCAGGCGCTCTTCGAAAAAGTTGCTCGACTTCTTTAAGTTTGACAATACCTGTGGGACCTTTTTTTCTTCTTCCTGATCCAGGTTTTCTTTCAATGCTGATATCTTCTATTTACCGTTTAATGGCTTTTAATTATATTTTTGTTAGGAGCAGGGGGAGTTTAGCCCCCCAAACAAAGATGCCACTTATTGTCGCGTATTTTTATATATAAGTAGAGCTCTCAAACTTTGTAAATTTGCATATTAGAGTTTCAAAACTACTGTCAACAAATTTGATGTACCTAGGACCACGGGCATCCGTGCCGCCATTAACGCAAATAGCCATTGACTCTTTTGTAAATGAAAAATTAGGAGTATTATTTGTTTTGGTGGAATTTTAACCAACAATAATTCAGTTTAAGACTCTTAAATATAAAGATGTTGCACTTCCATACATAGATTTGCCTAGAACGTGAAGAAGATTTGCTAGAACGTGAAGAAGGTCAATTGATGCGGAGCTGCAAGCAGCAAGGTATTCTGGGAATGACGTATGCTTAACATCTCGCAATAGAGTCTGATATTAAAGATGGTTGAGGCCCTATGCTCCACTGGGAGTCAAGAATAACAAAAGATGGTCGTTTTGAAAAGTGAAAATTTAGGAGCTGGGGAGATAGGTTCTCAATAATATTTCATATTTTGATTATTGCGATTCGAAAATTCGGAAAATATTCGCCAAAAAGGGGGGACAGTCTAGTATATATAGTTTTTAATATAATGATTATAACATCGTCGTGCGGGAGTTTATGTGCTCTATCTATCTCAAAAAGTTTTTTAGAAAAATTAAGGTAAAACTTCAAGATCGATTTTCTCAAAATGCATTTTTGGCGTATAGAGCACATAAACTCCCGCACGACGATATATCTTACAAATTTATAGGATTTGAATATTACCTGTTTTTCTTTGTTATCTGACATCGATATTTCACCGGATTATTATAAGGGAATTTCTTTAATTTTTTTTATTAAATTGAATTCAATTTCAATTTTATGCTTTCAATTTTTAACTTGCACTATCAGCAGATTTATTTCAAATGATTACGACTGCAATTTTTTCTTCAATTTATTAAGCTCACAATTTCATTTAAAGTAAAATATAAAACGTATTACAGAAAGTTTTCAAAATGCAATTCAAATTTATATTCTTTTGCAATCACACCTTCATAATCCGGAGTAAAAACCGAGTTTCGATTTTTCGATGAAAGATTTTAAGAAATATATGATATTAAAGATATTAGACCTCAAGTCAAGAAAAAAGTTTTATTACCCAGCAAAACTTTGGTAATGGCAAGTACTCTGGTAACAGGTTACCTTGTAATGATTACAACATAAACTCCGAATAACTAATAAGTTATTACAGAAGTACTTATTTGTAATTAAGATGGTAAGTTAAACTGAATGGCCAAGGTTCAAATCCCACCAAGACCAAATTTTTTTAAATTTTTTTTATTAAGAGTTTTTTAAATGGTTTTTGAATTTTAAGAACTTAAATATTACGTTCTGTAAAAAAAATTTGGAAAACCAAACCATGAGTCAATTTTGATTATGCATAGGATGTTGGATACCAAACACGATTCTGATTGGTCTTAACTTGGTAAGCCCAATTTATCTGGATCATCCTTCATCTCAACTGTGGACACTGATTGTATATATAAACTATAAGCTGCTAAGTTTTCAATATATGAAGTAGCTCAGTGGAAGAGTCTCCACCTAGCAGTCGTAGGGGTCTGGGTTCGAGCCCCCATGGGGTCAAAAAACAAATTTGTATTTCGTTTAAAAATAGATTTTTTTTAAATAAAACAACAACAAAAATTGTTGTCGTTGTTTTCCAATTGCTTACCCAATTGGCTTCTGCAGTTGGTAAGTACTTGCCTCCAATGACATCCCCATGATAATGTAATGACTTAAACAGTGAATGAGTAAGTAGTTCGTGTTCAATAGTTTAGCTGTTTAACTCATTATTTGGTAATGAAAAGTTTTGCTGGGTAGGTATAAATATTAGACCAAAGACTCTATAATATAAAGATGTTGCACTTCCTTACATTGCTTTGCCGTATAGTCGTTTTGAAAAGTCCCATAAAAAAAGAGAGACGATTAACACACAATATTTTTTTCAATCTTCCTTTATTTCAAACAATTTCTCTCCAAACTAGCAACACAAAGTTTATGATCATAAAACGAGCACGTAGCCATATATAAATCCTCCTCAGTTTCACCGAAATCTAGACACCAATCGGCTCCATAGCAAATACTTTTGTGCTCGTAATATTCACCAATCAATTGTGGCGAATCAAAATTCTCCATGTCAACCACACTAAAATTATGATACATACAGGCAGCCAAGATCATATTATGATGCAGGGGATGTGATTTTAAGCGCCATATACCACCCGATAAGTTAATTTCACCCAAAGGCTGTTTCATAGAACGTGTATCGAAAATACGTAAATTCTCGTCATAACTACCGGTCAGTAGAATATTTTCTTGTTTGGGATGACTCAGCAGACAAGTGACACCGGCCATATGTGATTTGTTGAGTAATATTCGACTTTCCATACGAAGATCGTAGGCATGCAGAAATGTATCATCGCCTCCCGTGTAAACACGATTTTTATCCCATTTATCAAAGGCACATATCCAAGCTTCAAAATTATGAGCCTTCCAGGATCGTATATTGGTTAAAGTTCTTTCATTACTCCACGACAACAGGCTTATACCGCCCTTTGAATCGGAAGCCAATATGTGATTTGTATTATTTTCTGACATATCGGAAATTCGTCTCCAATCTAATGATAAAGCCAATAGCTTATCATCATTCTCGTTTAAGGATAGTGAATGTAGAAGTTTTAATTTAAAATTTTCCAAGGCATACACTTCAATTTTCCCCAAAGCATCTGCTGTAGCCAATAATGGTAATGAGGCATTGTCGTCTTGCTTTAACCATTTCATATCGAGTATGGCAGCTGTTTCTAAACGATCCACTTCTTCAAGAGATTTTGTAAAACGTTCAAATTTATAGAGATATATACGACCCTTGCGATTACAGGGCGGTGTTGCCAGAGAATTGCCGTCTTCCTTGGGTTCCTCCAATTGATAGGTGCCACAAACAAAGTAATTGTTAAAATCGGAATGTGGACACCATTCAATGGAATCTGCTGAATATTCCGTGTCCAGACTGTGAAGTGTTTTTATTTCGAGCATTTTCTGTTATCTAAAATTTGGAAGGAATAAAAAGAAAGTAAATTAAAAATGTTTAAATATAATACTTAAATGACTAAAATAACCCCTAAACATTTTGCCTAAGACGAAAGTCACAACTCTACGCCATTCAAGCATCGGTAGTTTGAAATTATCAACCATAAGCCACAACTAGACTGTGGACGAAACTGTCAAGTACACTTAAGAGACGTCAAGGTACATTTAAAAGACGTCATCTTTATATAAGAAATGTCTTTATACATGTTTTTTGTTATTTTTTCCATTTTTTTATTGCACTCTATGTGGTACTCTATGCCTTGTACCTTTTGATGAAGAGGACTACATAACTCTGTTTTGTCAGGATTTATCCCCAGTCCTTTTTATTACTGGCCCAGGAAGATAGTTCTCCTAATAGTATACAGAAATTTGCCTGATAAGAGTAAAACTACGTCATCGGCAGAGGCTAATACCTTTCTTCCCAACTGGTCTTATCAGAATGACATTGACAGCCAGCAATCATAGTAGTGGTGATAAAACCCCTCCTTGTGGAGTACCCCTAGTCACTCTTTTACGAATACTATAGTCGCCTAGATTCAAATAGATGATCCTCTCAAAATAAAATTTTTATAACAGAAAATACATGTCAGAAAAATTTCCAATTAAAATAAGAAATTTTCTAAAAAAATTTCCATTAAAATAAGAAATCTTTTAAAAAATTTCCTTTAAAATAAGACATTTTTCAAAAAATTTCTTTAAAACTAAACAAAAAAATTAATATTTGTATTGGAAAAATTTAATATTTTTATAGGAAATTTTTCAAAAACTTCCAATTTTTATAGGAAATTTTTCAAAAATTTCCTATTTTTATAGGAAATTTTTCAAAAATTTTCTTTTTTTTAGGAAATTTTTCAAAAAAAATGTCCTATTTTTATAGGAAATTTTTTAAAAATTTCCTAATTTTATAGGAAATTTTTCAAAAATTTCCTAGTTTTATAGGAAATTTTTCAAAAATTTCCTAATTTTATACGAAATTTTTCAAAAATTTCCTATTTTTAAGGAAATTTTTCAAAAATTTCCTATTTTTATAGGAAATTTTTCAAAAATTTCCTATTTTTATAGGAAATTTTTCAAAAATTTCCTATTTTTATAGGAAATTTTTCAAAAATTTCCTATTTTTATAGGAAATTTTTCAAAAATTTCCTATTTTTATAGGAAATTTTTCAAAAATTTCCTATTTTTATAGGAAATTTTTCAAAAATTTCCTATTTTTATAGGAAATTTTTCAAAAATTTCCTATTTTTATAGGAAATTTTTCAAAAATTTCCTATTTTTATAGGAAATTTTTCAAAAATTTCCTATTTTTATAGGAAATTTTTCAAAAATTTCCTATTTTTATAGGAAATTTTTCAAAAATTTCCTATTTTTATAGGAAATTTTTCAAAAATTTCCTATTTTTATAGGAAATTTTTCAAAAATTTCCTATTTTTATAGGAAATTTTTCAAAAATTTCCTATTTTTATAGGAAATTTTTCAAAAATTTCCTATTTTTATAGGAAATTTTTCAAAAATTTCCTATTTTTATAGGAAATTTTTCAAAAATTTCCTATTTTTATAGGAAATTTTTCAAAAATTTCCTATTTTTATAGGAAATTTTTCAAAAATTTCCTATTTTTATAGGAAATTTTTCAAAAATTTCCTATTTTTATAGGAAATTTTTCAAAAATTTCCTATTTTTATAGGAAATTTTTCAAAAATTTCCTATTTTTATAGGAAATTTTTCAAAAATTTCCTATTTTTATAGGAAATTTTTCAAAAATTTCCTATTTTTATAGGAAATTTTTCAAAAATTTCCTATTTTTATAGGAAATTTTTCAAAAATTTCCTATTTTTATAGGAAATTTTTCAAAAATTTCCTATTTTTATAGGAAATTTTTCAAAAATTTCCTATTTTTATAGGAAATTTTTCAAAAATTTCCTATTTTTATAGGAAATTTTTCAAAAATTTCCTATTTTTATAGGAAATTTTTCAAAAATTTACTATTTTTATAGGAAATTTTTCAAAAATTTACTATTTTTATAGGAAATTTTTCAAAAATTTACTATTTTAAAAATTTCATATTTTTATAAGAAATTTTTCAAAAATTTCCTATTTTTATAGGAAATTTTTCAAAAATTTCCTATTTTTATAGGAAATTTTTCAAAATTTTTTTTTTATAGGAAATTTTTCAAAAGTTTCCTATTTTTAAAAATTTCCTATTTTTATAGGAAATTTTTCAAAAATTTACTATTTTTATAGGAAATTTTTCAAAAATTTACTATTTTTATAGGAAATTTTTCAAAAATTTACTATTTTTATAGGAAATTTTTCAAAAATTTCCTATTTTTATAGGAAATTTTTCAAAAATTTTCTTTTTTTATAGGAAATTTTTCAAAAATTTCCTTTTTGTATAGGAAATTTTTCAAAAATTTTCTTTTTTTATAGGAAATTTTTCAAAAATTTCCTATTTTTATAGGAAAATTTTCAAAAATTTCCTATTTTTATAGGAAATTTTTCAAAAATTTCCTATTTTTATAGGAAATTTTTCAAAAATTTCCTATTTTTATAGGAAATTTTTCAAAAATTTCCTATTTTTATAGGAAATTTTTCAAAAATTTCCTATTTTTATAGGAAATTTTTCAAAAATTTCCTATTTTTATAGGAAATTTTTCAAAAATTTCCTATTTTTATAGGAAATTTTTCAAAAATTTCCTTTTTTTATAGGAAATTTTTAAAAAATTTCCTTTTTTTACAGAAAATTTTTAAAAATTTTCTTTTTTTTAAGGAAATATTTAAAAAATTTTCTTTTTTTATAGGAAATTTTTCAAAAATTTCGTTTTTTTATATGAAAATTTTCAAAAATTTTCTTTTTTTATATGAAAATTTTCAAAAATTTTCTTTTTTTATATGAAAATTTTCAAAAATTTTCTTTTTTTATATGAAAATTTTCAAAAATTTTATTTTTTTATAGAAAATTTTTCAAAAATTTCGTTTTTTTATAGGAAATTTTTCAAAAATTTCCTTTTATTATAGGAAATTTTTTAAAAATTTCCTTTTATTATAGGAAATTTTTCAAAAATTTCATTTTTTTAGGAAATTTTTTAAAAATTTCCTTTTTTGATAGGAAATTTTTTAAAAACTGCCTTTTTTGATAGGAAATTTTTTAAAAATTTGCTTTTTTGATAGCAAATTTTTCAAAAATTTCCTTTTTTTTAGGAATTTTTTCAAAAATGTTCTTTTTTTAGGAAAATTTTTAAAAATTTTCTTTTTTCATAGGAAATTTTTCAAAAATTTCCTTTTTTTGTAGGAAATTTTTCAAAAATTTCCTTTTTTTATAGGAATTTTTTCAAAAGTTTCCTTTTTTTATAGGAAATTTTTCAAAAATAGGAACAGTTTTTAGAAAAATAACACTTTATGTTTTACTACTTTAAAAAATTATTGACTTTATTATTATTTATGTTTCAGTTTTTAGTTTTTAAATCATACATCATATATATATGTAATATGTTTTATAATGTATACAATATATTAAATAATGATCAAATATATGTATGTATATATATATATATTATTAATATTGTTGTTGTTCATTTTTAAATATATATATGTATGTATATTTATTATTTATATATGTATATATTGTTATGTATATTATTTTATTATATTATTATTATTATTTTTGTTATTACACAGTAATATTAACTTAATTTATAGTTATTATATAATAGTTTTACATTCTTAGGATATTATTATTATTATTATATGTTTTTGTTGATGTTTTGTTTTTTAATATATATTTATAAATATATACTTTAAAATATTATGTATTGTATATAAACTGTTTTATATGGTTTTTACTTGCTATAAATATGTATACTTTCTACATACATCAATTAAATTTTGTTAAAAATGAAAAATTAAAAAAATTAAATTTTAAAAATATCAAATTTAAAAAAAAAAAACAATTTATTTCTTTTTCTTTCATAATTTTTTGCAAAATTTCAACAAAAATCTTAAAAAAGAGGCAACTACAATTTGCTTTACTTTACTTTTTACTTTCCTGTTGTTGATGATGTTATAGATTATTTTATAATTCTTTATGCTACAAAATTAGTGTGTGTTATTAATTTGTAAATATTTTTAAATATTTCTTGCTGCTGTTTTTGTTTTTTTGTTTAAATAATTATTAAAATACTTAAAATACACAATAATTATGTAAGTTTGTTTGTTTGTTTGAATGCTGGCATTACTACTGCTTCTAATTGTTAATATATTTTTGTATGTTTGTTATGTTTGTATGTACTCTTCTATAGTATTTAAATTTATTAATAGGATTATGATTTTGTTTTGTGTCTATGTGTTCATTTTTTTTTTGTTTTAAATTACTTTGTTTAATTATTGTTTTAAATTTATGGTGTATTTTCTTATAGGTCTTGGTTTTACTCTTAACAAATTTTTTTACTCTAATATTTTTATTATTATTTTTTTCCTTTGAGAATATTTTTCTTAATTGAATTGCTTCATTAAAAATATTTTTGTAACTACATTTTATAGTTTAATTTTTTTTTTGTGTGTGGGAGTTTATAGGTTTATTGAAATTAGTGTTTGCAAGTAGTTTAGTATAATAAATGTGTTGTAGATGTGTTGAAAACTGAATATTGATTTGAAAAACTAGAATGTCAGCGTACTAATAATGTAGACATGTTTTTTGTAGACTTCGTTTAAATATAGACTTTAACAACATTTACTTTTTTAAATTTGTTAAATATTCTCTACGATAAAATGGTAGAAATAAATTCTTATCATTTTATAATCCTATTATAAAACGTTATAACACATTATAATGAAGTTATAACGCTTTTTAATATATAATATTTGAATTATATTGCGCTATACTGAATTATAATTGATTTTAATTCTTTACAATCACAATATAATGAGTTAATAGAATTAAAATGCATTGTAATACATTGTAATGGCATTATAATGATTAATAATATATTATAATTTTATTATAATACATTAATTCTCAATAAAATGAGTTATACTATACAGTTATACATCATTACAATGCGTTACAATACATAATATTTGAATTAAAATGCGTTATACTGAATTATAATTGAATTATTGGTTTAAATTCTTTATACTCACAATATAATGAGTTAATAGCATTATTATAGCATTAATATGCATTATAAATTACAATTTGTAATACCTTGTAATTGCATTATAATGATGAATAATATATCACATTTCCATTACAATACATTACTTTTCAATAAAATGAGCTATACTTTACAGTCATACAGCATTACAATACATTGAAATGTCATTATAATAATAAGTTATAAAAAAAAATACAATACATAAAATTGCATTATTATGAGTTTCAATACATTATAGTAGTGTTATAGTTATTTATAATATCATTATAACGAGTTATAATGCATTATTATACACTACAATGCATTATAACACCTTTTAATCGTAATATAAGGCCTTATAATATACAATATTTGAATAATTATGAATTTTAATTGATTATAATGAGTTATTATACAATATAATGCATTATAATACATTAAAAGCGCATCATATTACAGTTATTCATCATTAAGAAGTATAATAATATATTAAAATGGCATTATAATGATAATAAATATAGTTATAAATGAAATATTATGCGTTTTGTTTCATTATCATCACATTATAATGCATTACAATACATTACAGTTGCATTATAATACGTTATACTATATTATAATCGCGTTATAACACATTATAATGACATTGCATTACAATACATTATAATTGCATTATAATGCGTATTCTGTATTATAATCGCTTTATCTCATTATCGTGCGTTATAATGCTATGTAATACATTATAATGCATTATTACTCATTATAGAAGTATTTCAATGAATTATGTTTTATACTGTGTTATAAAGTAATTATTTCGCATTCTCATTAATTATTATCCCATAATAAAGAGTTATTATACATTATAATCCTTTACAATATATTATAATCGCATTATAATGCATTACAATACACTGCAGTTGCATAATAATACGTTATACTATATTTTAATAGCGTTATAATACATTATAATGGCATTATCGTGCGTTATAATACATTATAATGCATTACAATACATTATAATTGCATTATAATTCGTATACTGTATAATATATTATAATCACTTTATAATATATTATAATCACTTTATAATATATTATAATCGCATTTTTATGCGTTATAATCGCATTTTTATGCGTTATAATACATTATAATCTCATTATCGTGCGTTATAATGCATAGAAGTATTTTAAGAACTATGTTTTTTACTGTGTTATAAACTAATTATTTCGCATTCTCATTCATTATTGTCCCATAATAAAGAGTTGTTATACATTATAAATCTTAATAATATATTTAATCGCATTATAATGCATTACAATACATTGCAGTTGAATTATAATACGTTATACTATATTATAATCGCGTTATAATACATTATAATAACATTAAAATGCATTACAATACATTATAATTGCATTATAATGCGTATACTGTATTATAATCGCTTTATAATGTATTATTATCACATTATTATGCGTTACATTACATTATAATCTCATTATCGTGCGTTATAATGCTATGTAATACATTATAATGCATTATTACTCATTATAGAAGTATTTTAATGAATTATAATGTTTTATACTGTGTTATAAACTAATTATTTCGCCTTCTCATTCATTATTATCCCATAAAAAGAATTATTATACATTATAATCCTTTATAAATTGTTATATTCGCATTATAATAGCATTACAATACATTACAGTTGCATTATGAAGCGTATAATACATTATAATCGCGTTATAATATATAAAAATCACATTATTATTTTTGAAAAATTTCCTATAAAAATAGGAAATTTTTGAAAATTTTCCTATAAAAATATGAAATTTTTGAAAAATTTCCTGTTAAAATAGGAAATTTTTAAAAAAATTTCCAATAAAAATAGGAAATTTTTAAAAAAATTTCCTTAAAAAATAGTAAATTTATGAAAAATTTCCTATATAAATAGGAATTAATAGGAATTAAAAAAAAAAATTTCCCATTAAAATAGACAATTTTTGAAAAAGTTCCTATAAAAATACAAAATTTGTGAAAAATTTCCTATAAAAATATAAAATTTGTGAAAAATTTCCTATAAAAATAGAAAATTTGTGAAAAATTTCCTATAAAAATAGAAAATTTGTGAAAAATTTCCTATAAAAATAGAAAATTTGTGAAAATTTTCCTATAAAAATAGGAAATTTGTGAAAAATTTCCAATAAAAATAGGAAATTTGTGAAAAATTTCCTATAAAAATAGGAAATTTTTGAAAATTTTCCTATAAAAATAGGACATTTTTGAAAATTTTCCTATAAAAATAGGAAATTTTTGAAAAATTTCCTATAAAAATAGGAAATTTTTGAAAAATAGGAAATTTTTGAAAAATAGGAAATTTTTGAAAAATAGGAAATTTTTGAAAAATAGTATTTGATTATATTTTATATTGCGCTATGTAACATTATAATGCCATATAAATAAATATAATTTCATTAAAATGCATTATAATCTCATTAAGATGCATTATAACACATTATAATATAATTATAATGAGTTATAAAACATTACAATCGTATGTAATGAAAATCGATCGTTTTCGAAACGATCAATTTCTGATATATTTTTTGGAGAAAAATGAAAGTTTGGACTTTAATCCTTTTGACTAATATATTATCTTTCATTTCGTTTGAAATTTTTGTGGAAATGTGTAAAATTATCTCAAAAATGTATCTGAAATCGATGGATTTGAAAACGACCAATCCATTACATACCGGAATATCTTTATAATGCATTATAATTACAATAACATCACGTTATAGTTAAAGTTATAAACAAAAATATGACCTTATAATCGCATTATATAATAATTAAAATCTCTTTCTGCACCAGCTAAATTGTGGTCAACACAATGGTACAAAATTTTATAACTAAAGAAAAAGAATATTTTTCTTAAAAAGAAGCAAATGTTGTTAAAAAAAAGTAATAAATTTTGATTTGAAAGTCCACACATACCATTAAGATTGGAGGAGGAGAGGAAGATCATACATACTTTATTATGTAGGAAATTACTTTGTTTTCATGACAATTATGGGTTCGAGAATTTTTAACATGTCATTATTATTTTCCGTTGGACCTTTTATGAAATTGTTATTGAGGTTGTTCATTTGAAGTAGATTTGGAGTTTGACCTGGAAGTAACATACGTTGCTGGTGATGTTGCAATTGTAATAATTGCTGATGTTGCACCTGTTGTTGTTGCTGCTGCTGTGCCTGTTGTTGCTGCTGCTGTTGTTGTTGTACCTGCTGTTGTTGTGCCTGCTGTTGCTGTTGATGCTGCTGCTGTTGTTGTTGTTGCTGCTGCTGTAGTTCATCACTATTTGAGATACTTTCCTGTGATAAGCTACCACCACTAACACTACTACCACCGCCATCTCCAGTTGTAATGGGTTTTGTTTCATAGCCACCATTTGTAGAAGCACCCAGTGACTGTTCATAGATGCCGGAAGGGGTGGTAGTGCCACCATCTTCAAGTTTAGGACGAAAATGTGGTGTATGCGTTCTTAGGCGACGCATACGCGCATATTCAGCTTGACGGGATAGACGTATTTTTTTCTCTTCGGGCGTTTCGGTAGCACGAACTTCGGCACGTTTTAAACGAGCACGTTCGCTTAGCTTTTGTAAACGCACCACACGTTGTTCGGGAGTTTCGTTAGCTCGTAATGCTCTTTGATGGGCTGCCATTTTATCGAGACGTTTGCGTTTCTCTTCATCAGTTTCGTATTTAATTTTGCCATTGCTGCGTAAAATATTGGGAGAGGAATGTTGTTGTTGTGGTTGCTGCTGTTGTAGGTTTTGCAATTGTTGTTGTTGCTGCTGCTGCTGCGTCTGTTGTTGTGGCTGCTGCGTTTGCAGTTGCTGCAATTGTGGGTTAAGTTGTTGATATTGTTGACCACGTCCGCGGCGCTGAGCATATTGTGGAGATGCAAGCATTTGATTGATCTCCTGTTCTAGTAAAGCACTCATTTTTTGCTGTTGCTCCTGCTGCTGAAGTATATCGTCCTGCGACATTACACCATCTTTAAGCGAGCTAAACAGCTTTCTAGGACGACCGCGGACCGCTTTTGGAAAATCCTGTATAACATGTTGTTGTTGACTTGCTGTATAGTCGGTCGTTCATTTGGGACAGGTTAAGTTCAGGGTTTGTGTTAATAGGTGTAAGGGATTAGATAGAGAGAACAGGATTTCAAAGAATAAAAACAAACAATAAATAACAAATTAGTTGCAATCTCTAGTAAGATTTCATTTTCTCCTACCCGCAGCATTTGTCGTGGGCGTGGATCCAACGGCATTTGAGGTTGTTGAAAAGTGTACTGGAGTAAATGGTGGCGGCACCGTGTTCGGCGCTATGCCCAGTTGAAAGCCATTATGATACATAGGATAATAGGCGGCTGTTTGGGTTGGTGTATTTGGCGGTGTTGTTACAGCGACCGTTGAGTTGGCTGCAGCTGCCGGAAATGTTGCCAAATAGGGAAATTGATTGTAGAGCGGTGTTGGAGGATTTTGTATTTGTGGTTGTGTGGTTTTAACTTTCGTCTCAGTTTTTTCTCCTCCGGTAGAGACTCCAACAGACCCGCTGTTGTTGTTGCCGCCATTGCTTGCTGCATTGTTTGCCTGAAAAACACGTGACTTACTCTTAGACTTTGTTCTGTTTGTTGCAGTTAAAAGAAAGTTCTTAATTGCACATACAACAAATAGCAAATGATTTCAAATGAAGAAGTATCAAATTAACATTTAAGTATGTATTTCGCAAATGCGAACATACAAAAACAAAATAAAAATATAAATAATTAATTATTGTATTACTTTATTGAAATGTTTCCTTCAAAAGAATATGGATGGAATACCATTTAATGTTGGAAACTGGCACACAAATTGAAAGAAGTTGTATGCCTCTTACGCTTTTTGAAATGAAATGGAAGTAGACATTTCAACTCTACTGCATTTTTCCTTTTCTTTTTAATTTTCCTAGAGAATAGTTACAAAATATTAAAAATATGTATTCTTATGATAATATACGATAAAAAAAGAACATTTAAAATTGTATACCGTTTTAGCACTCACATATTTTAATGATTAATCGCCAAAATAACAGCTAGAGCCCATTATAGAATTGTCAGCAAATCGAGGGGCGCAGATTTAATATTAGAACGTCGACAGAATAAAACAATATTTACGCGAAAAAGGTCGCCGAGAAATTAAAATGTGTAAAGCCATGGCGCAAACTCCAATTAGGTAAAACAATGATCCAAAAGCCTCAACAACTTTGGGAAAAGTTTAACAAGTTGTATTAATACTAAACCCCTCCGTAGCTGAGGCTTTCGGATTGCTTTTCTTTTGTTGTTTTACAGTGGAGTGGTTAACTATGATTCCTTTCCATGAATGAAATCATTTGCTATTTCATCGTTCCAATCACAATATTCATCATCATCAACATAATTACAAACAAGTATATCAAAAGTAATCAACTATATGGTTTTAGGGGTTTTCCGGCTGAAGCTAAAACAACTGTTAGTTCGACACTATACCAACCTGTTGAAGCTCCGGCTTCTTAGCATACTTATTCTGATATAATTCTATTGAACTTGCAATTGTGCTGAAATGAGGAACATTAGCTGCTGCATTTGGCAGTTTAGAGGATACCTTTTGTGTGGCTTCATCGTACAGCTGCTGCTGGAAAATATTTGATGTTTCCGATTCCAGGAGATTGGCAGACTGCTGCGATGTGGTAAAGCGATTCTGTTGATTAGAGGATTGCTGAGATTGTGGCTGCTGAGTTTGGGGCTCCTGTTTGAGAAGGGCAGCACTGCCTGTGCGTAAAGTGGCTGGATTGATGAACATGTTTTGATAGTATTCAATGGGATTGGCTGCCAGAGCGGCTGCCTGTTGATATGATGCTGTTAGCTGTTGTTGTTGGTCGTCTTGGGCACCGCCGCCGGCTGTTTGTCGGGATAGTTCATCGCTTCCTCCAGTCGGTGTGGCCGCGTTAGTTCCAGCTGCTCCGCCGTTCGCTGTTCCGCCTGTGGATGAGGGTGGTGCCTGATGATTTAGATTTAAAGAGTCGTTATTATTACAATTTATTGAAGCGCTTTGCGTCGTATTCGAATTCTGATTCGAATTCGGAGTCTGCGCCGCGCCGTGCTTTAAAATTTTTTTCTTTTCTCTGACCTTTCTCGCATACTCATTGAGTTTTTTCAGTCGATCCTTACGCTGCTCGGGTGTTTCACTGGCAATACGTTGCCGGGCTCTGGCTGCCATTTCGGCGAGACGAATTTTCCTTTGCTCCGGCGATTCATTGGCTCGATACATACGCATCCGTTCGGCTAGTTTTATTAAACGTTTCGTCCTTTGCTCTGGCGACTCCATGGCGCGACGCAGACGCTGCCGTGCGGCGTTACGTACCAAGCGCATGGCTCGTTCCATTTCGTTTTCGTTCTGACGACGCATCCGATTCGCTTCGGCATTACGTGCCAGTCGCTTGCGATATTCATCTTCGGTCTCGCGATTACGTCTTTCACGCATCCTTTCGGCATTGCGTGCCAAACGTCGAGCCCTAGCTTCGGGACTTTCATTCCAACGATGACGGACGGCCGATGAAGTGGACGATGTCACTGAAGCCGGACCCAACGATGTTGTATTGTTGGCAGCGGCTCCAGCACCTCCTCCCGCACCACTTCCTGTGCCCCCTGCATTATTACTAATGGGTGTGGGTAAAGGTGGTTGTTTGAGGGACAAAGGCTGAGGATAGGCGGCAGCTGCTGCGGCCAATTGCAATTGCTGCTGTTGCTGTTGTAGCTGCAATTGTTCCTGTTGCTGTTGTTGTTGCTGCTGCTGTTGTGTAGCTACTAAATGCTGTTGTTGCAAATGATGCTGCTGCAGTTGTTGTTGTTGCTGCTGGTGCTGTTGTTGCAACTGCAATTGTTGCAATTGCTGTTGATGATGCGTCAACGGCACCAGCAGCGTTGACGGATGATCGATGAGTATGCGGGCATTCGAGCCATTGAAAGCTAGCAAATTTGTGGCATACTGCTGATGATGTTGTTGCTGATGCTGTAAATGTTGCTGTTCTAAGGATGGCTCTACTTTAATCCCATTGGGACCAGCTTCCATTATTTTTTACACCTCTCGCTCTCACTCACACTATACACAAATGCAATCAGGAACAATAGTTGTTGTTGTTGGTGTTGCTGCAGGCAAATATTGGCGTACCTGCAGTTGCTGCCACTAACAAGTAGTCAAGCGTAAAATTCGTGCGAAGTAACAACAATGATGATGATGATGATAATGGTAACGATGATGATGATGAAGTACTACTAGATGGCGAAGGTGGTGGCGAAGTCAATGAAGAAAACGACGACGACAACGATACTGATGAAAATGGTGCAGCAAGTAATAAAGTTTTCTTCTTTTTATTCCACATTGGAAACAAACGAAAGTGTTCAACACTTTTTTTTTCTTTTTGCTTATTCTTATATCATTTGTATTTCATACAAAATGCTTCTTTTATTAGTTTTAATAAGAAAATTATTTTAAAAAATATATACAAATTTTCTTTTTAATATTTTTTTTTTGTCTATTTTTATTTTGTTTTCCTTCGATTACTTTGTGCCTTTCTTTATTCGCGTTTTTTTCATTTCTTACTGATGTCACTTTTCAATTGGTACAAAAACAACAGGAGAAAAAAAACACTAACCCAACGTCAGAAGCAGAAAAATAAAATTGCGCTTTCAGAGTTTCATCGGTTTTGTTTTGTGATTTTTGACATTTCCCTTATGAATTGTCAATTCGTGCTTCTTCTTATTCTTGGTATTTTTTGTTATTCTCCCTTTTCGAGAGCAGATATTTTGTTTCTTCGTTTGTCTGTACGTAATTACGTTTTGTTAGTATCTCTCTATGCAAGCGAGTATGCGTGTGTGTGTGTGTGTGCATTTATGTATGTACGCGCGAGTGTGTGTGAGAAAATTCCAATGTCATCTACATGGCATTGGAAATGACCACAAACAGATTTATTTCTACGCTTATATATGCCCAACTTCCAATCGATTTTTCACATGATTTTTTTCTTTCTTCTTTACTATATAAAAGAGATTTTATTTTTTTTTTTATAAAAAATAGATTCAATTATTTGCAATGAATTTCCTTTAAACAGTTTCTTTTTATACTTATTACAATTTTAAGAACAACGTGTTTTGAGTTAAAAGTTGTGCTTTTTTTTTTGTCTGTTTGCGTTTTTAACAAAAAAAAATGTTTTTGTTGGATTTTTTCGGTCTCGTCTTTTGAGTTGGATTTTTCTTCTTGTTTTTGGGGAACTTATTGCTAACATTTATTGTTTTCTTGTTTTGGTGTTAATTAATTATCACGTGCTCTATATAAAAATATTATTAAACAATAATTTCTATTTTTTCTTTTAATTAAAAAAATATTATTTTGCACAAATATACGAACACCAACACTCTGTCTCCACACAAAAAATGTAAATAAATTCTTATTGGAAAGCGGTGTATTAACGTGAATTGGAAAGAGCATTTTACACCCGACGCAAAAGTTTGGTAAAAACATTGCAAATTTATTGGTATGGGGGAATTTGAAATGAATTATCATATAATTTGTTGGAATAAAAGTATTTTGTTGCAGTTTTTGAAGCATGAAATTAAAATGTGTTTATATTTGTCTTATTTTTTTATTTTTCATGTAAAAATTTATTTCAAGAAAAAATTCTACGAAACAAATTTTAATCGAAACATTTTTAATGGAAAAATGTCGACGTTCAATAAAATTCTTTACAAAAGACAAAAAGTTAAAATTTTTTGATATACAATTTTTTTATACAAAAATTTTTGTTCCGAAAAATTTGTATAAAAAGTCTTCAGACAGAAAATTTGTGTATACAGTATGATAATAAGATATAATGCGTGGGTTTTGACCTTTAGGGATACTGATCCCAATGATGATGGCCTAACTAACCATAGAAGCGCATCTACGTAAGGATGACCGAATGGGGACCTTTGGTGTACCAACCTTTTTTGATTTTATAAAAAAGCTATTTATTGAACTTATGTGATATTTTTAAATAAATTTGACATTCCATAATTTTTTTATTAAACCCTTTTAAAACTTTTTTAGAATATAAGCCCTATGCACACAACTTGTAAAAGCTTGATTCCTTGACTTTCTAAAACTGCTAAAAACTTTAAAATCGCTCTGCAAATGTGAGAGTTGGAGGTGCTAAAGTACTACGACCTACCCGAAAACAGTTTTTGAGCATATATCAAAATTTTCCATGTGTTTCGCAATCTTTGAAAATGGTTTTTGTATGCCCTCACCTAGGCCTATAACCCAGTAAGAACACTGTCAAACGTTTGAAATATGATGACTTTTACATTTGATATCAAACGTTTTTTCATTTTTTTTTTTAACCTGAACAGATGTTTGAGATTCACATTAATTTTCAATGAACCCTCATTTGAGAATAAACGTTTGAAAAATTATAGTTTCTCAAATTGAGAATAAAGGTTATTCTCAAATCATTATCAAACCCTAAGATGATTTGAGAATAATTTGAAAGATGGTGTTATACAAATTTGATATCAAACCTTATTTAAAATTTTTTTCAAACATTAAAAAATTATTGTTAAAAAAAATAATGTTTAAGATATTTTAATGGAATGGCATTGCATTTCAAAGAAATTCGTTATTTCTTTCGGATTTTTTTAAATGGATCCATATTTGACCATAAAACCTCGCTTAAAAAATGTCAAGATTAAAAATTCAATAGTATTCACATGCATAAGTAAATTTTCTTTGTTTCTTAAAATTTTTTTTACCTAAAAATAAAAAAATTATATTTTAAGCAAAAGAATTCAAATATGATTATCAAAAACAAAATAAACAAACTCAAAAATATCAAGAATACAACGCCATTTTATTTATGTTCCACATGTAGATGATATCTACATTTGAAAAACCTTTGAGAATGAGGTTTGATAATGATTTGAGAATAAAGGCATTTCTCAATTTGAGAATAAAGTCCCCTTTTTGTTGAGAACGATATTATTCTCAAATCAGTATCAAACGTTTGAACTTTAAAAAAAGATTTATTTTCAAATCATCCTCAATTTGAGAATAAACCTTACTGGGAAGCTGTACTAGGTCGCTTTCCAAGATTTTACAAAAGTTGCTTATTTGTGTGAAAAAATCTTATACCAAAAAATGTTGAAAGAGAAATGTTGTACCCGACAAAATTTTTATTTCAAATAAATATTTTATGTTTTTCCAAAAGTTCTTTTCGTTTAATTTTCAATGAAAAAACTTGAATCACAAAAAATATCTCTGAAAAAAATATTATTACGAAAATTATAGCGATAAATATTCTATGAAAATTGTTTATGCCAAAAAGTTTTGAAAAAAAAGTTGTATTCGACAAAATTTCAAATATTTTAAATTTTTTTTCGAAAAAAAAATCTTTTCGTTTAGTTTTCTATGAAAAAATTTGATTACAAAATTGAAATTTTTATTTTAGAAAATATTATCTCTGACAAAATATTGTAACGAAAATTATAGTAATAAATATTCTTGAAAAAAATTGTATACCGAAAAATTTTGAATGAGATAATTTTTATTCGAAAAAATTTTAATTTTAAATATTTTTTACTTCCCAAAATAATTCTATAAAAAAATATTTTTTAGAAAAAATTTGTTTCCGTAAAAATTTGCTAAGAAAAAAATAATTTGCTATAAAAATTATAGCGATAAATATAAAAATTGTGTGCCAAAAATTTTAAATGAGATAGTTTGTGTCCGACAAAATTTCAATTTAAAAAATTGTATATTTTTACGAAAAAATTGCTTTCCCTTTAATATTCTATGAGAAAAATTAAGTTTCTTTTGTTTTTTATATGAAAATTTTATAAGAAAATATTATAACGAAAATTAAAGTACATAATAAATATTCTTTGAAAAAATTGTATGCCAAAAAATTTTCAATCAGAAAATTTGTGTCCCAGAAAACTTCAATTTAAAATATTTTATACCGAAAATGAAAAATGTCTGTCCAAAAATATTTCTATGAAAAAATATTTTTTAGAAAAAATTTGTTTCCGCAAAATTTGATATGAAAAAATTAAATAAAAACCTAAAAAATTAGCTATGAAAAAATTTAATACCAAATTTTATGAAAAAAAATCTTTAAAACAAAAATGTTTAATGAGAAAAATTTTACTAATAAAATTTTCAAAGTAAATTTTTTTTTTTGAAAAAAATTTGAAAGGGAAAAATTTTTTTTTGAAAAAAATTTGAAATGATTTTTGAAAAATATAACACCAAACAATCAATTAAAAAAAAACATTTATTTTGACATAAAATGTAACTAAATTTTGCATTAATATATTCAAATTAAAAATAAAAACTTGTCTTTCCCCAGTGTATTTACATTTATATATCAATTTCTAACAGTGTATTTACTTTGTCGAAAAAACTTGTTTACCATCATCAATAATGGCCACAGTAATGATACAGAAAAAAGGGTTTATATATTTATGTATGTTTGTATATGTGCGTGTATGTATATGAGTATGTGCTTTCGTATTCCTATAAAAAAGGATTAACTTCCAATGCACAGCCAGACATACTCATTCCAATAAACACTGACAGTAACATACTCACTCTCTTTCAATTTTAAACCCATTAGGAAATTTTGTCGTTCACCTTCTGCCCATTCCCACATGCAGTAACAGGACTTTTAAATTTAATGTGTCAAAGTGGGTGGGGGCGGTTGTTAGAAATCAATAAAATTACTTTTTGGCCATAAAAAAAAACAACAAATTAAACAGATTTTTTTTGCAAAATTTTCAAGGAGATTTAAAGGGGATAAGTTAAAGGATAAAAAATGCTTTAAATAACGTTAAGGTGTTTTTCATTTTAAGTTGAGGACTTTTATTTATTGCATGTTTTTATAGTTTTTGAAGACAAACTTACTTACATGGACTTTCAAACGAATTTGGACTAGACAGAAGGGCTGTATTCTTTTATGTACTAAAATACCTAATATACTGATTTTAGAACTTAAATAGCCAACGGATTAGTCTTGGCATCACTTCTTAGCCGTGGCAAATAAAACCATAGGCAACGCTGCCAGCCGGTCATAGAACTCGCTTGAAAAGCCGTTGACAGTGGCTTAATTAAACAATTCAATCCTGTAATTATTAGGTTATAAAGGCGGTGTCGAAGCGATATCTTCACTCGGAGACCCAAGGGTCCATTGTGATCCTTCACTAAAGAGTAGAAAAGAAAAGATTGAAGAAAGAGGAAGAAAAAAGAAAAATATAGAAAAAAAAGAAATTTTTGAAAAATTTCCAATAAAAATAAGAAATTTTTGAAAAATTTCCAATAAAAATAAGAAATTTTTGAAAAATTTCCTATAAAAATAAGAAATTTTTGAAAAATTTCCTATAAAAATAAGAAATTTTTGAAAAATTTCCTATAAAAATAAGAAATTTTTGAAAAATTTCCTATAAAAATAAGAAATTTTTGAAAAATTTCCTATAAAAATAAGAAATTTTTGAAAAATTTCCTATAAAAATAAGAAATTTTTGAAAAATTTCCTATAAAAATAAGAAATTTTTGAAAAATTTCCTATAAAAATAAGAAATTTTTGAAAAATTTCCTATAAAAATAAGAAATTTTTGAAAAATTTCCTATAAAAATAAGAAATTTTTGAAAAATTTCTTATAAAAATAAGAAATTTTTTAAAAAATTCCTATAAAAATAAGAAATTTTTGAAAAATTTCCTATAAAAATAAGAAATTTTTGAAAAATTTCCTATAAAAATAAGAAATTTTTGAAAAATTTCCTATAAAAATAAGAAATTTTTGAAAAATTTCCTATAAAAATAAGAAATTTTTGAAAAATTTCCTATAAAAATAAGAAATTTTTGAAAAATTTCCTATAAAAATAAGAAATTTTTGAAAAATTTCCTATAAAAATAAGAAATTTTTGAAAAATTTCCTATAAAAATAAGAAATTTTTGAAAAATTTCCTATAAAAATAAGAAATTTTTGAAAAATTTCCTATAAAAATAAGAAAATTTTGAAAAATTTCCTATAAAAATAAGAAATTTTTGAAAAAATTCCTATAAAAATAAGAAATTTTTGAAAAAATTCCTATAAAAATAAGAAATTTTTGAAAAAATTCCTATAAAAATAAGAAATTTTTGAAAAAATTCCTATAAAAATAAGAAATTTTTGAAAAATTTCCTATAAAAATAAGAAATTTTTGAAAAATTTCCTATAAAAATAAGAAATTTTTGAAAAATTTCCTATAAAAATAAGAAATTTTTGAAAAATTTCCTATAAAAATAAGAAATTTTTGAAAAATTTCCTATAAAAATAAGAAATTTTTGAAAAATTTCCTATAAAAATAAGAAAATTTTGAAAAATTTCCTATAAAAATAAGAAATTTTTGAAAAAATTCCTATAAAAATAAGAAATTTTTGAAAAAATTCCTATAAAAATAAGAAATTTTTGAAAAAATTCCTATAAAAATAAGAAATTTTTGAAAAAATTCCTATAAAAATAAGAAATTTTTAAAAAATTTCCTATAAAAATAAGAAATTTTTGAAAAATTTCCTATAAAAATAAGAAATTTTTGAAAAATTTCCTATAAAAATAAGAAATTTTTGAAAAATTTCCTATAAAAATAAGAAATTTTTGAAAAATTTCCTATAAAAATAAGAAATTTTTGAAAAATTTCCTATTTGTTTATATGAAATTATAAAAGTAAAATATTTTTGAAAAATTTCCTATAAACACAAGAAATTTTTGAAAAATTTCCTAAAAAAGTAAGAAATTTTTGAAAAATTTCCTAATTGTTTATATGAAATTATAAAAGTAAAATATTTTTGAAAAAATTCCTATAAAAATAAGAAATTTTAAAAAATTTTAATTTTTATAGGAAAAACCAAACATCAGCTTCAACCCCATATACCTATACATTTCCCATCATTGGTGTAGGGTGAAAACTGTTAAATCTCTCAAAAAGAAAAAATATCGAAATAAAATCCAAATAGTTTTTTGTTTTTTTAAAAATGTGAATGCAACTTTATTCATAATTTTTGTTGGATTTGTTGTTGTTGTTTTTAGAAAGTGTACAATTACAATATTATTTTGTTGTTTTTTTTATTGATGTTTATGTTGTTGTTGTCTAATCAATACAATTTTTATTTGATTTTTCTTGTTGTTGTTGTTGATTTTTGTTTTTAAATTAATGATTACATTATTATAATTAATTAAAACAATTTATTTTTGTTTTTTTGCCAGTTTTTTTTCTTGTTTTTTAATTTTATTTAAAAGTTTATGATTTTGTTGTTTTTTTTTGTTAATTATTACTTTTAATTTATATTATCGTTTTTTTTTTTGTTAAATTTATAATTTTTCTTATTAATTTTGACTAGAACTAAATTAAAACAAAAACAAAAAAATTCTTTAATTAAAAGTGAGAAATATTATAATTATTTATGTATGAAAAACGAAATGTTTTTTAACGTAAAATTATTAATTTTTTTCATTAAATTTAATGTTTATGCAAAATTATTTAGATAATTTTGTTATAGATTTTACTTAATTTTCTTTAGGGGGAAGGGCGGGGGCGTGTTAGAGTAGGATTTAATTTTATATATAGAAAACTTCTGGGTTTTACGAATAAAATGTATTTTTAAAATATTTTATTCGTTTTTTTTGTTTGTTTTAGAATTTTGATTTTGTTTGATTGTGTATTTGGAAATAATAATTTTTGTTAATTAATTGTTTGATAAGAAGTTACGAGACTTTATTTCATTTTTTTTTGTTTCAATTGTGTTAAAAAAGAAAAGATATTACACTCTTTAAGCAAATAAACAGACACAAAAATTATGTTTAATTCAAAATAAAAAATATTTTAATGTTTTTTTGGGAAAAAATATTTATGTCCATGATTTTGTTTGATGATTTTGAAAATTATAAATTTAAATTTTATTTGAAATTGTAAGAAAGTTTCAGAATTTTTTATATAATTTCAATATAACTCGAAAATCTCAGACTAAAATTTATTTTTATTTCTTATTTATTATTTTTTTTTTATAGAAAATTTTTCAAAAATCTTTTATTTTTATAGGAAATTTTTCAAAAATTTCCTATTTTTATAGGATATTTTTCAAAAATTTCCTATTTTTATAGGAAATTTTTCAAAAATTTCCTATTTTTATAGGAAATTTTTCAAAAATTTCCTATTTTTATAGGAAATTTTTCAAAAATTTCCTATTTTTATAGGAAATTTTTCAAAAATTTCCTATTTTTATAGGAAATTTTTCAAAAATTTCCTATTTTTATAGGAAATTTTTTTTTCCTATTTTTATAGGAAATTTTTCAAAAATTTCCTATTTTTATAGGAAATTTTTCAAAAATTTCCTATTTTTATAGGAAATTTTTCAAAAATTTCCTATTTTTATAGGAAAATTTTCAACAATTTCCTATTTTTATAGGAAAATTTTCAAAAATTTCCTATTTTTATAGGAAATTTTTCAAAAATTTTCTATTTTTATAGGAAATTTTTCAAACATTTCCTATTTTTATAGGAAATTTTTCAAAAATTTCTGTTTTTATATGAAATTTTTTAAAAATTTCTGTTTTTATATGAAATTTTTCAAAAAATTCTTGTTTTTATAGAAAATTTTTCTAAAAATTTCTTATTTTTATGGGAAATTTTTTAAAAATTATTATTTTTATAGACATTTTTTTTTAATTTCTTATTTTTACAGAAAATTTTTCAAAAATTTATTATTTTTATAGGAAAATTTTCAAAAATTTATTATTTTTATAGGAAATTTTTCAAAAATTTCTTATGTTTATAAGAAATTTTTCAAAAATTTCTTATGTTTATAGGAAATTTTTCAAAAATTTCTTATGTTTATAGGAAATTTTTCAAAAATTTATTATTTTTATAGGAAATTTTTCAAAAATTTATTATTTTTATAGGAAATTTTTCAAAAATTTCTTATTTTTATATGAAATTTTTCAAAAATTTCTAATTTTTATAGGAAATTTTTCAAAAATTTCTTATTTTTATAGGAAATTTTTCAAAAATTTCTTATTTTCATTGGAAATTTTAAAAAATTTTTTATTTTTATACGAAATTTTTCAAAAATTTCCTATTTTTATTGGAAAATTTTCAAAAATTTATTTTTATAGGAAATTTTTCAAAAATTTCTTATGTTTATAGGAAATTTTTCAAAAATTTCTTATGTTTATAGGAAATTTTTCAAAAATTTATTATTTTTACAGGAAATTTTTCAAAAATTTCTTATTTTTATAGGAAATTTTTCAAAAATTTCTTATTTTTATAGGAAATTTTTCAAAAATTTCTTATTTTTATAGGAAATTTTTCAAAAATTTCTTATTTTCATTGGAAATTTTTAAAAAATTTTTTATTTTCATTGGAAATTTTTAAAAAATTTTTTATTTTTATACGAAATTTTTCAAAAATTTTCTATTTTTATTGGAAAATTTTCAAAAATTTCTTATTTTTATAGGAAATTTTTCAAAAATTTCCTGTTTATATATGAAAATTTTCAAAAATTTCTTTTTTTATAGAAAGTTTTTTAAAAATTTTAATATAAATGAAAAAATAATAAAAAAAAACTATTAGTATTGCATTAAATGAAGTAGATCGAATTCCTGCCTATAAACCAAAATAGGAATGAGATAAAAAGTTTCGAAACTATAAGAACATTTCTATTTAGTCGCATTTGTATTGAATATTTCTTTTAGATTTTTTTGTATCTGTTCTTTTCGGTTGCAAAGGATTGGATGTTTAGTAATTTCTTTCTTTTTTTGTAATTCACAGTTTTTTATGCTGGTTTTTTATAAATGTTTAATAGATGTAAAATTTTAGTATTATTTTTGTAATAAGTTTGAGTGTATGTTGTTTGTAAGTGGGGTTTACATTATTTTATATAATATTTTTTTTATTTCTTCTCATTTTTCTTTTGCTGTTGTAAAAATTTACATATGTAAAATATTCAATATTATTTCTTTTACATATTGGTTTTTTTGTTTGTTTATTTGTTGTTTTGTTACATTTTGTTTATTGTGATATTTTTTGTGTTTTTATTTTTATAATTTTTTTTTTAGTTAATATTATTTTTATATATATAATTGTAAGCATACATGTATAATGCATGTGTTATAAAAATACTTTTTTCATAATTTTTTTTTTACTTTTTTTAATTTTTTTTCTTAAAACTTATGTTTTTGTTTATAATTTAATATTATTATTAGTTGTTGTTGTTTTTTTTAATCTTTGATGAGGCAAAGTTTTATTACTTAAAGTTTTACTACTTTGCAATGGTTGATTTTTCTTTTTGTTATACGAGGGTGGGCCAAGAAGTCATGTCCAGCCTTCTTATTGGGAAATTTTAATTGCCACTGTCAATATAAAACCGTCATTTGTTTTATGTGGACATAGTTAAGGTCCCTATATATAGAAATAGTAAAATAGAAATAATTTGAAAATTTTCTTATAAAAATATTAAAATTTTGAAAATTTTCGTATAAAAATAGTAAAATTTTGAAAATTTTCCTATAAAAATAGTAAAATTTTAAAAATTTCCTATAAAAATAGTAAAATTTTGAAAATTTTCCTATAAAAATAGTAAAATTTTGGAAATTTTCCTATAAAAATAGTAAAATTTTGAAAATTTTCCTATAAAAATAGTAAAATTTTGAAAATTTTCCTATTAATATAGTAAAATTTTGAAAATGTTCCTATAAAAATAGTAAAATTTTGAAAATTTTCCAATAAAAATAGTAAAATTTTAAAAATTTTTCTATTAAAATAGTAAAATTTTGAAAATTTTCCTATAAAAATAGTAAGATTTTGAAAGTGTTCCTATAAAAATAGTAATATTTTGAAAATTTTGAAACTTTTCCTTTAAAAATAGTAAAATTTTGAAAATTTTACTATAAAAAAGTGAAATTTAAAAAATTTTCTTACATAAATAGTAAAATTTTGAAAATTTTCCTATTAAAATAGTAAAATTTAAAATGTTTTCCTAATTTTGAAAATTTTCCTATAAAAATAGTAAAATTTTGAAAATTTTACTATAAAAAAGTGAAATTTTAAAAATTTTCTTACATAAATAGTAAAATTTTGAAAATTTTCCTATTAAAATAGTAAAATTTAAAATGTTCCTATAAAAATAGTAAAATTTTGAAAATTTTCCTATTAATATAGTAAAATTTTGAAAATGTTCCTAAAAAAATAGTAAAATTTTGAAAATTTTCCGATAAAAATAGTAAAATTTTAAAAATTTTTCTATTAAAATAGTAAAATTTTGAAAATTTTCCTATAAAAATAGTAAGATTTTGAAAGTGTTCCTATAAAAATAGTAATATTTTGAAAATGTTCCTATAAAAATAGTGATATTTTGAAAATAGTAAAATTTTGAAAATTTTCCTAAAAAAAAGTAAAATTTTGAAGCTTGTTAAAATTTAGACAGAAGTCAACAGTTGCATACTGACAGTTTGAATTCAAATTTCCTAATAAAGAGGCGGGCAATAACCAAAGTCAATGACTTATGTACCCACCCTCGTAATATTTTTTTTTTTTTTTTATTTTTTTTTACTTAATAATATATTTATGTATATCTGTCTGTATATATGTATAATAATAATATTTTATTTGTTTTTTCTTTCTACTTCTACAAATACATTCATTCATCCTTTCATCTGGATTTATTCCTTTTCCTTCTACATTTTAAATTTTATGAATATGTTCATTTATTTTTTGCCTTGTTTTAATCCTGGAGTTAAGGTTTTTTATTCAGTTTTAATGTTTTTTTTAACTACAGCTACAACTACAATTTTATATTTATATATAATAATTTTATTTTATAATTGTTGTTTATTAGTATTTTTATTTTTGTTTTATAAAAGATTTATTAACATAATTTTAAATAAATGTTTTCAAAATTTTACAAAAAAGAGGCAAAGCTTTTGTTAAAATTGTAAATTATATTTTTTTATTGTAATTAAATAAATGTCACTGTGCGTTGTTGATGATCTTTTTATTTTATTGGATGATTTTTGTTTATTACTTTCAGAGTTTTTTTTAGAAAATTTTATAAAAAATTATTTTTTTTTTTTTTAATTTCTTTAAGGAAAATTTTTAACTTCTTCAAAAATCTCGAATTCTGCAGATGGAATTGATAAAAGAACATAATAAATTTAAATTTTTCCTTTAAATATAGTAAAATTTTGAAAATTTATCTATAAAAATAGTAAAATTTTAAACATTTTCCTGTAAAAATAGTAAAATTTTAAAAATTTTCCTATAAAAATAGTAAAATTTTGAAAATTTTCCTATAAAAATAGTAAAATTTTGAAACTTTTTCGTATACAAATAGTAAAATTTCGAATTTTTTTATATAAAAATAATAAAATTTTGAAAACTTTTCTGTAAAAATAGTAAAATTTTCCTATAAAAATAGTAAAATTTTGAACATCTTCCTGTAAAAAATAGTAAAATTTTGAACATCTTCCTGTAAAAAATAGTAAAATTTTGAAAATTTTCCTATAAAATAGTCAAATTTTGAAAATTTTCCTATAAAATAGTCAAATTTTGAAAATTTTCCTATAAAATAGTAAAATTTTGAAAATTTTCCTATAAAAATAGTAAAATTTTGAAAATTTTCCTATAAAAATAGTAAAATTTTGAAAATTTTCCTATAAAAATAGTAAAATTTTGAAAATTTTCCTATAAAAATAGTAAAATTTTGAAAATTTTCCTATAAAAATAGTAAAATTTTGAAAATTTTCCTATAAAAATAGTAAAATTTTAAAAATTTTTCTTTAAAAATAGTAAAATTTTGAAAATTTTCCTATAAAAATAGTAAAATTTTGAAAATTTTCCTATAAAAATAGTAAAATTTTGAAAATTTTCCTATAAAAATAGTAAAATTTTGAAAATTTTCTTATAAAAATAGTAAAATTTTGAAAATTTTCCTATAAAAATAGTAAAATTTTGAAAAATTTCCTATAAAAATAGTAAAATTTTGAAAATTTTCCTATAAAAATAGTAAAATTTTGAAAATTTTCCTATAAAAATATTAAAATTTTGAAAATTTTCCTATAAAAATAGTAAAATTTTCCTATAAAAATAGTAACATTTTGAAAATTTTCCTATAAAAATAGTAAAATTTTGAAAATTTTCCTATAAAAATAGTAAAATTTAAAAAAAATTTCTATAAAAAAAGTAAAATTATGAAAATTTTCCTATAAAAATAGTAAAATTTTGAAAATGTTCCTATAAAAATAGTAAAATTTTGAAAATTTTCCTATAAAATAGTAAAATTTTGAAAATTTTCCTATAAAAATAGTAAAATTTTGAGCATCTTCCTGTAAAAATAGTAAAATTTTGAAAATTTGCCTATAAAAATAGTAAAATTTTGAAAATTTTCCTATAAAAATAGTAAAATTTTGAAAATTTTCCTATAAAAATAGTAAAATTTTGAAAATTTTCCTATAAAAATAGTAAAATTTTGAAAATTTTCCTATAAAAATAGTAAAATTTTGAAAATTTTCCTATAAAAATAGTAAAATTTTGAAAATTTTCCTATAAAAATAGTAAAATTTTGAAAATTTTCCTATAAAAATAGTAAAATTTTGAAACTATTCCTATAAAAATAGTAAAATTTTGAAACTATTCCTATAAAAATAGTAAAATTTTGAAAATTTTCTTATAAAAATAGTAAAATTTTGAAAATGTTCCTATAAAAATAGTAAAATTTTGAAAATTTTCCTATAAAATAGTAAAATTTTGAGCATCTTCCTGTTAAAATAGTAAAATTTTGAAAATTTTCCTATAAAAATAGTAAAATTTTGAAAATTTTCCTATAAAAATAGTAAAATTTTGAAAATTTTCCTTTAAAAATAGTAAAATTTTGAAAATTTTCCTATAAAAATAATAAAATTTTGAAAATTTTCCTATAAAAATAGTAAAATTTTGAAAATTTTCCTATAAAAATAGTAAAATTTTAAAAATTTTTCTTTAAAAATAGTAAAATTTTGAAAATTTTCCTATAAAAATAGTAAAATTTTGAAAATTTTCTTATAAAAATAGTAAAATTTTGAAAATTTTCCTATAAAAATAGTAAAATTTTGAAAATTTTCCTATAAAAATAGTAAAATTTTGAAAATTTTCCTATAAAAATAGTAAAATTTTGAAAATTTTTCTATAAAAATAGTAAAATTTTGAAAATTTTCCTATAAAAATATTAAAATTTTGAAAATTTTCCTATAAAAATAGTAAAATTTTGAAAATTTTCCTATAAAAATAGTAAAATTTTGAAAATTTTCCTATAAAAATAGTAAAATTTTGAAAATTTTCCTATAAAAATAGTAAAATTTTGAAAATTTTCCTATAAAAATAGTAAAATTTTGAAAATTTTCCTATAAAAATAGTAAAATTTTGAAAATTTTCCTATAAAAATAGTAAAATTTTAAAAATTTTCTTATAAAAATAGTAAAATTTTGAAAATTTTCCTATAAAAATAGTAAAATTTTGAAAATTTTCCAATAAAAATAGTAAAATTTTGAAAATTTTCCTATAAAAATAGTAAAATTTTGAAAATTTTCCTATAAAAATAGTAAAATTTTGAAAATTTTCCTATAAAAATAGTAAAATTTTGAAAATTTTCTATAAAAATAGTAAAATTTTGAAAATTTTCCTATAAAAATAGTAAAATTTTGAAAATTTTCCTATAAAAATATTAAAATTTTGAAAATTTTCCTATAAAAATAGTAAAATTTTGAAAATTTTCCTATAAAAATAGTAAAATTTTGAAAATTTTCCTATAAAAATAGTAAAATTTTGAAAATTTTCCTATAAAAATAGTAAAATTTTGAAAATTTTCCTATAAAAATAGTAAAATTTAAAAAAAATTTTCCTATAAAAATAGTAACATTTTGAAAATGTTCCTATAAAAATAGTAAAATTTTGAAAATTTTCCTATAAAATAGTAAAATTTTGAGCATCTTCCTGTAAAAATAGTAAAATTTTGAAAATTTTCCTATAAAAATAGTAAAATTTTGAAAATTTTCCTATAAAAATAGTAAAATTTTGAAAATTTTCCTATAAAAATAGTAAAATTTTGAAAATTTTCCTATAAAAATAGTAAAATTTTGAAAATTTTCCTTTAAAAATAGTAAAATTTTGAAAATTTTCCTATAAAAATAGTAAAATTTTGAAAATTTTCCTATAAAAATAGTAAAATTTTGAAAATTTTCCTATAAAAATAGTAAAATTTTGAAAATTTTCCTATAAAAATCGTAAAATTTTGAAAATGTTCCTATAAAAATAGTAAAATTTTGAAAATTTTCCCATAAAAATTAAAATTTTAAAAATGTTTCTAAAAAATAGTAAAATTTTAAAAATGTTGCTATAAAAATAGTAAAATTTTGCATTTTTCATATTCGCTTGAATGTAGATTTAATAGTAAATAAATTCTTATTATTGATTTTAAGCCAAAGTATCGCATTCGATATCGACCGAAAAACACAGATTTTTTAGCAAATATTTTGTAGCCTACTTTAGGGATGTTCTTAAATATTTCAGTTGCAAAAACGTAAACAAAATTTTATATCAAAATATCATTCTGTTTGTAAAAACATACAGCTTACAGAACAATTAAATTTGATTTTAAATCGATAAAAACTTGAACCAAAACACATTTTTAACCCTCCAGGCTCTGTGCATTCGAAATATAATTGTAATATCAAATGAATTGTGGAACATAACCCACATTGCGAATATGATCCAGTGAATCAATACATCTGGTTACAATATAAGCACTTTTTCCCGCCCTTTTAACTTGAATATAGACTTTAAAGCACCGGCTCAAACATGAGAGTTGTATTTTTCTTTTGGTCGGATACAATTGTCATAAAATGTAGTGGAGGCATTTGAATGCTTCTTTAGACATTAGGGTTTTTTGGTATTGATATCCCAACTATAACAACTTATATGGAATATTTATCGAAAAAAGTAATTACCGACACCAAAAGCATTACTTTCTTTAAAATGGTGAATAGAATGACACCATTGTTCCGATAGGAAGGCGTCGAAAAACACTGGAACAGTTGAAATATTCCGGTATGTGATGAAAATAGATCGTATTCAAAGCGATAGATTTCTGTTATGTTTTTGAGATAATTTTCGGTTTTTTTTTCCAAAAAAAAAAGAAAATTTGGGCTTTAATCCTGATATCTTATTTATTATTTGGTTGATTTTTTTGTGTAAATGGAGAAAATTATCAAAAATATATCTGAAATCGATCGATTTCCATTACATACCGGATTTTAGATTTGGATCGCTATCAATTATTTTTTAAATAATAATTCTTTTGGCTGATATCTTATTTTTCATTTGGTTTGTTTTTTTTTTTTTTTTTGGGGAAATTGAAGAAAATTATCTCAAAAATATATCTGAAATCGATCGATTTAAAAACGATGCATCCATCACATACCAGATTTTAGATTTTGATCGGTTTCGATTATTTTTGTATATTAAACAGGCGTGTCAAACATGCCGATCAGACCAATTTTATTTCCCTAGCTACATTCTAATCGTTCTTGTTCTTGATTCTACAGATTTTGAAATTGTTTAAATATTAAATTAACAGAAAAATACATACGAATTCATTTCCTATATGAAACTGAAAATTGATCAGGCATGTAACAAATTTCGTTTGGAATTAAAACCATTCCGTAGTTGATTCCATTCGGTATTGAGACCATTCCGTAGTTAAATTCCGATCGAAATGCTTCTATAGATTCGATAAGCTTCTCTAGATTCAGAAAAATGTTAAACATTACAAAAAACGATTTTTCCAATTGAATTTTTTTTAAATATTAAATAAACAAAGAAATACATAGGAAAATAATTCCACTTTGAAATAAAAGAGTTGGTATCATTTTGAAAAAATGGTTTTCTTTTTCTATTAAAGCAAAATATGGAACTCATTCCATTTTCGAACGGACTTGAGTTCTTTGACATGAATGTATATTTCGAACAATAAAGTTTTGTTTTACATTTCTGATGAAGCTTAATACGGAATTATTTCATTTTTTGATACGAATTGATTTTGGTAAAATATTTAACTTTTCAAAATTCTTATTAAATTAATTAAATTTTGAATTTTTGATTAACATGCTTAAGAATCAATTCTACATTCAGTTAATTTTTCGTGAAATAAATCAACTAAAAATGATTGAATTCATTCTGAATTCCCAGAGAAATGTCAGGAAACTTAATCCTACACCAAATAATTGTTCAAATTTTCCTTAAACAAATTAAAAGTATTTTATTTCTTACAAGACAATTTAAATTTATTAACAAAATGAAATTTAAGAGAAAATGTTTAATATTTTTGTATAAAATTGAAGAAATCATATTTGATGTGTTTTTATATATTCCAAAAATAGTTTTATTGAATATTTTTATTATTTTGTAATTATAGAGTTATTATGTAAAGCTTTACCTCTTTGTTAAAATACTTAAAATGTGTGTTTTTGTTAGTAGGTATAAAATAAAATAATAAAAAAAAAACTTTAAAAAATTATAAAAAAAATAAGAAAATACAAGATATTATTTTATGATATCATTACAATGATCTTAATAATAAGAAAATGTGTGTGTTTTCTGTTTTGTATATAGCATAAATAAGAGGTGTATAATATTATTTGTGTGTTTTTTTTTATAAAAGTTAAAGGTTTCAAGGATCAAGAAATCGTATAGTATTTAAAATTTTTAAAATTTTGTTTAACAAAATAATATAATTAAATTTTTTAAATTAATCACAAAACTAGTAAAGTATTTTTTTATTTATATTTATAATAGAAAAGAGACATGTTTCCTTATTTTATTAAATTAAATTTAAAATTAAAGTTATTAAAAAAATAGTTAAACTAAAATAATCTTAACACAAATTGTTTTCAGAATTTACATTTTAACTTTTTTATTAAACATTTTAGTTTGATTTTAAAATCATTAAATGGAAACTCATTGAGTGTGTGTTAGACAACAAAATTAAAGCAATAGAATAAAATATTTTTGGGATTAAATCCTGGTTAGAAAAATAAAAGTAAAAAAAAAATAGTATTAATAAACTTATAAAAAATTAAAGAATTGTTAAAGAAAAACATAATGTGTAATTAAATTTAATGATAATCTTTAGCATTTCCAACTGCATTTTTGAATTTTCTAAAAAAAATATTTCACAAATTTCTTTTAGTATTTCATAACATTTCAATTTTATTTCAGAAAATTTTAGTTTCAGAATTTTAAACATTTTCTTTTAACAGTTGATATGAAAAGTTCGATGGCGCTACTATTTTCCTTTTGACAGCTGTCGAACTATTAGTTTCTGAGATATAGCAAGTGCGGGTAATTTGGTATAGGTAATAATCATTCTAGGACTCGCAAAAAAGTTCAGAATTTTAAACATTTTCTTTTAATAGTCGATATGAAAAGTCCATGTTTCTTTTGACAGCTGTCGAACTATAAGTTTCTGGGATATAGCAAGAGCGGGTAATGTGGTATAGAAAATAATCATTCTGAGACTCTCAAAAAAGTATCAGAATTTCAAACATTTTCATTTAACAGTTGATATGAAAAGTTCGATGGTGCTATTAGTTTTAAATCTATTTTCCTTTTGACAGCTGTAGAACTATTAGTTTCTGAGATATAGTAAGTACGGATAATGTGGTATAGGTACTAATCATTCTGGGACTCGCAAACAAGTTTCAGTATTTTAAACATTTTCCTTTAACAATTGATATGAAAAGTTCGATGGCGCTATTAGTTTTAAATCTATTTTCCTTTTGACAGCTGTAGAACTATTAGTTTCTGAGATAAAGCAAGAGCGGGTAATGTGGTATAGGTAATAATCATTCTGAGACTAGCAAAAAGGTATCAGAATTTTACAAATTTTCCTTTAACAGTTAATATGAAATTCTAACTTCGTTTAGTGGAATTTTTACTATTATTGATCTTAAGCCAAATAATTACTACTATTGAACCATTAAATTTCTAGGGCCAAATAATCGCATTCGGTATATATAGTATATAGTTCCCACACAACATTCCAATTGGAACAAGGGGTACTTCTCTCAGACAGTGAGCGTCATTCGATTCTATTTTTAGACCTATCGAAAGGGACCTACGTTTTAACTCCATTTCCGAACGGCAAATGCATTAGTTAGAGAAGTTTTACATAACCTAATACTCAATAACCAGTGTCTGGCTGAGTGATAAGGAGAACCGCTTTTTTTTTTTAATTTTAATTTTTTTCAATTGGTTCTGAGATATAGCAAGAGCGGGTAATGTGGTATTGGTAATAATCATTCTGAGACTAGCAAAAAAGTATCAGAATTTCAAACATTTTCATTTAACAGTTGATATGAAAAGTTCGATGGCGCTATTAGTTTTAAATCTATTTTCCTTTTGACAGCTATAGAACTATTAGTTTCTGAGATAAAGCAAGAGTGGGTAATGTGGTATAGGTAATAATCATTCTGAGACTAGCAAAAAAGTATCAGAATTTTACAAATTTTCCTTTAACAGTTAATATGAAACTCTAACTTCGTTTAGTGGAATTTTTACTATTATTGATCTTTAGCCAAATAATTACTACTATTGAACCACTAAATTTCTAGGGCCAAATAATCGCATTCGATATATATAGTATATAGTTCCCACACAACATTCCAATTGGAACAAGGGGTACTTCTCTCAGACAATGAGCGTCATCCGATTCTATTTTTAGATTCATTGAAAGGCACCTACGTTTTAACTCCATCTCCGAACGGCAAATGCGTTAGTTAGAGAAGTTTTACATAACCTAATACTAAATAACCAGTGTCTAGCTGAGTGATAAGGAGAACCGCTTTTTTTTTAATTTTAATTTTTTTTTCAAGTGGTTCTGGCCCGGGATCGAACTTGAGACCTCTGGTGTGCTAGACGAATGACTAACCTGTTAAACTACGCCGGTTCAATATCGCATTTGATGTCGATAGAAGAATATAGACTTTTTAGCAAATATTTTGTAGCCTACTTTAGGGATGTTCTAAAATATTTCTGTTGCAAAAAGTTTAACAAAATTTTATATCTAAATATCATTATGTTTGGGTTGTTTTAGTATTGATATAACAACTTATGACGAATATTAATGAATATAAGTTATTACCGACACCAAAAGTAATAAGTTTTGAGGCTCTATGCTCCACTGGGAGTCAAGGATAACAGAAGATATAAGTGCATCATGTGGAAGTGGAAGTATCTAAAGGCACAACTTAACTTTCACCAAAATGATGAATAGAACATCTCCATTTTTCCAATAGAAAGGCTATCAAGTGCCCTGTAGGCATTGGACTCTAGATATTTGATTACTAACATGCTGTATACCACATTACCTGTACATATTTCAAAAACGCTTTTAGTGGAATTTAAAATATTTTTTCAAATTTAAAGTATTTATTCAAATATATCAGAATTATTGTGGGTTTAATATTTTCTCAAATGAATAAGTGGAAGAACAACACATGTATCATGTAGAGGATAAACCTATATTTTAAACGGACAAAATTGTGTAATCCAAAAACAAATGGGTATACCACATTATCACTTTCTTTATAACATTTATACTGAAACAAATTTCGATTATCTTGAGCGTTATTGGGGCATTTCAAAGACGAAATCAGAAAAAAACCTCCTCATTTGTAGAAGAAGTTCAAGCAAGACTTGGCTTGATAAACATTTATCGGGCTTTGCATCAAGAAAAACAATCTTTAAAACCAAGTTTAAATAAGGCGAAATCAGCACCCAGGACAGGCAAGCGCTGGATGCTCCAAAGAGTCTGTGATCGACGAAATCATCAAAAAAGCCCACAAAACGATTAAAAAAAAACCGTAAAGTTAAGTTCATTGGTATTGTTTAGAATCTTAAGATATCAAAGGACCTATTGTGATAGAACATTTGGCTTAAATTAGGGTCAGCAGACGACTGACGACAAAGTCTGCATTCTTGGCTTCCTGGACTCTTTGTGATACCTGCAATGGATAGAAAAGAATAGTCTCTTGAGTACTAAATCAACAAAGGGTCTATCAAGCACACCCATTATTAATATTTGAGAGCTCATATATATCGCGTGGAAACGAGTAACCCAGATGAGAAGTCCTAAGATTAGCAAGAACTAGGCATTGACATAGGAGGTGAGTTGTCGTCTCTTCCTCAATAACGTTATGACAGTAGTCATAGCTCTGAAGTTTGAGACTCCAAGCATGTAATCCTAGAACGAAGTACCTATTGAGTATCAAGATAAGATTGCGTTGTCCGTGGCACGGTTTAATACCAAGACTGCAGAACGCTTAGTCTCTTGACTACCAAAGCAACAAGACACGATCAAAGCCAGCCAACATTAAAATTCAAGACCTTAGATAGATCGTGCGGAAACGAGTAACCCAGATGAGAAGTCTTAAGATCAGCAAGGACTGGATATTGACAGAGGATGTGAGTTTTATCCTCTTCCTTCAAAACGTTACGATAGTAGTCATAGCTCTGAAAATTGAGACTCTAAGCATTCACCCCTAGAATGGAGTATCTGTTGAGGATTAACATAACGTTGCGTAGTCTGTGGCACGGTTTTAATATCAAGAATGCAGAACGCTTACTATTGTTAGTTGGCCAAGTTAGTCTTGAGACTGTGCAAGTGGTTTCTTCGGTCCAGTTGTTCTACGCGGAACAACACAAATTGCGAAACGATGATTCTTAGCAGTATTTAGAGCTGTTCCGTTGCAAAAAAGACACATTTTTAAGTCGATATGAAACATGGCTTAATTATTACCCGAGTCTACTTTACAGTCACCCGATTGGACTGCACGTGATGAACAATCAACAGGTCTGAAGAACTAAATCGCATAATTTGAGGGAAAAAAATGAAAATACTTCGTGTCACAAATCAATTAAAACGATGGCAAAATCGATATTTTCCGCATCCACCGTATTCCCCAGATCTAGCCCCAACGACTTTTTTTCTACTCAGACCTTAAGAAATGGTATTGAACAACTGTATAACCGCTATATAAATATCGCTCTGGAAGGAAAAATCTTTTGTAAATTTTGCAATCAAAATAATAAATATAATTTTGAAATTTTTCCTATAAAAAAGTGTGTTCCTTTACTTTAACGAAACAACCCAAACTTACTCAAAAGTGTTCCCGTACAAAATTTTCTATACAAAGTGTTATTTTTTTGGGTAATTTCTAACAACTTCGGGACTTTTTTGGGACTTTTTTTGTTAGAGTACGGGAACAAACATAAAAATATTCAAAATTTTTGAATAAATATTTACATTTTTATCTTTTTTCTATAAATAGTAAAAATTTTACAATAGTAAAATTTTTAAAATCTTTGAAAATAAAATTTCCAAAAAAAGGGTTTGAAAATTTTTCTAAAAATATTAATATTTTAAAAATTTTCCTACAAATGCTTAAATTTTAGAGCAAAAAGGAGTCAAATTTTAATAGAATTTCCCAATGAAATAGTAAAAGTTTTCCTCAAAATAGTAAATTTTTTTTTAAATTTTCCTATAATTATAAAATTTTCAAATCTTTAAAATAAAATAATTTTTTAAAATTGTTATTCATTCTGAAATATACAGCCATGTCCTAGAACTCAATTTCTTTCGGAAGTGGAATGAATTCCGTATTTTCCTTCTATAGAAAAAGTAAAACGAAAACTTTTTTCGGAATGAACACTTTCTATTTTTAAAGTATAATTGAATTGGTATTCAATTTAACTACGAAATGGTTCCAATTCCGAACGGAATTTTTAACATGCCTGATATAGAGATTTTTTCGGTTCGGAATTAAAACCATTCCTTAGTTAAATTTCAATCGAAATGGTTTTAGCTTCTTTAGATTCCGAAAAAAAGTTAACGGCTTTAAAACATTACAAAACGCGATTTTTAGAGTTGAAATCAGTAACTCTATCTTTGCTTCAAAAAATATTGTATAAACAAAGAAATACATTAAAATTAAATTACGCTTTGAAGCTAGAAAATGGCTTCATCCGAAAAATTTCATTTTATTTTTTCTCTAAAAGCACAACTTCGTATTGTGCTTCTAATTTTCGAACGGAATTGAGTTCTTTAACAACATGGCTCATAATTAGAAACTTCTAAAGTAGAAATAATTCCGAAATACTCTATGAAATTTCCCAAATACCTTTAGAAATTCAGATTCAATAATAAAAAATTATCAAAAATAAATAGATAATTGGGAATACAATCTGGTATGTGATGGACATTTTCGTTTTGAAATCGATCGATTTCAGACATATTTTTTAGCTAATTTTCGGTTATTTCCCCCAAAAATAATGAAAATTTTGGCTTTAATCCTTTTGACTGATATTTTATCTTTCATTTGGTTTGAATTTTTTGGGGAAATAACCGAAAATCTCAAAAATATATCTCAAAAATATATCTGAAATCGATCGATTTGAAAACGATCGTTTTCCATCACATACCTGAATATGAAAAAGTATATAGGGGCATATTCCTCTTTCATATTCCCTTAATAATAATAAGAAAATTCCGAAAAATAAGTAGATAATTCAGAAATACAATTGGAAAAGTTACATAGGGATATATTCCACTTTGATATCCCCTAAATTAACACATTTTCAAATACTTTTTTGCTTAATTTTTATAAAAATAGAAAAGTTTTAAACATAATCAAAATCATCTTACTCCATTAAAGTTATAAAAGATCCAATACATGAAAAATGTTTTAAAGTTGTAAAAGAAATAGATCCTCTCCTGCTTCTTCCAAAACTGGTGCTTAATTTCCTTATTGTTTTTGTTTTTCTTTTTTTTTGTTTTTGGGGAGTTTTAATAGCTAAAGTGCTGTTGGTGTTATTTTCTTTAAATATATTTAAATTAATTTTATAAATGTTTTTTTTTTTATTTTTGCTTTGAGAGGGTGTTGTAGGTGTAATCGGGTGTTATATTTTGTATTATTGTTTTGTTTTTTTCTCTAATGCTGCCAGCGTTTGGACTGCCTTAAATATACTTTGATAATCTTTTGTTTTTTTATTTTGATAGTTTTTGAAAATATGTAGACAAGAATATATAATAATGAAAGCTTACGCACCTTAAGCCACCTGGTTTAAACGGACACAAACCTTCTCAATACAAAAATATATATTTGGAGACCAACAACTGATGGATATAATGATCTCGTTAAGACAGTGATTGTGTTGTTTTGAGTTGTTTACTCTCGGTCTGTTTCGTCTTATAGTGATGAGGGTCTTTAGCATATGTGAGGATCTCTTATGTTCCTTTAGTAGCCCTTAAGACGATCCGCTAAAGGTGGCTTGGGTATTTTAGGTTGTTTGGCACGCGCTACACGCATACGCTCAGCTGCCTTGGCCAAACGTTTTTTACGTTCTTCTGGAGTCTCGCTGGCACGTCGTAATCGTTGTCGTGCCGCATTTTTCATCAGTCTTAGGGTTCTTTGTACTTCATTTTCATTCTGACGTCGTACACGATTTGCTTCGGCATTTTTCGCCAAACGCAAACGATACTCAGCCTCCGATTCCTTGGCGCGTTTCTCTCGCATTCTAGCAGCGTTCCGTTCCAGTCTTCGTTGGCGGGCCTCGGGTGATTCGTTACTACGGCGTCGGGCGGCTTTTTGGGCTCGTGTACTCTGCGTTGAGTTGTTGGTCAAGGTCTGATGTAAAGGATGTGTATTGCCTGCTGCTACTACTGTATTAAGGGTAGTAACGACCGTCTGTTGTTGTTGCTGTTGATGTTGCTGCTGGGCCTGGTGATGAAAGGTGTTTTCCAAATTTAAAGCGACGGCAGCAACGACTGATGTATTGGCGGCTACAACGGCAGCGTTATTTGTGGCGGCAGCTGCAGCGTTATTGTTATTGGACGTGGAGGCGGCAGAAGAGGCAGAAGTGTTATTGGCGGCTGCAGCTGCTGCTGAGGCGGAGGAGGCGGCTGCTGCTGTTACGGCTGCGGCCGCTGCTGTTACCGTATAATTGTTATAGTCTATGAGTCCCCGATTACTTGGGTAGAGGTGATGCATAGGATTATCATAATTGAGGTATTCCGGTTTAATTAAGAAGGGGTCGCGTGCGGACAGTGGGGCCGTAGGTGAGTTGAGGAAATACAAGCGGCTATGATGATCTGTCGTTATGCTCCCTCCACCTCCCACTCCTGTGGACATCTGTAGTGGTGGATTTGCGATGTTGAATCAATCGCAGCTTCTTTTCTTTTGATTTTGTTACTAAGATTTTTTCGGTCGTTTTTGTATTTTTGCTTTTTTTTTGTTTTTTCTCCGTTTTTTTTTTCTTTTTGCCAACTTTTTTTCTTTTGGTGTAAGTTGTTACCCTCCACTAGTTTTTTTCTTAACACGACTCGTTTGATTCGCGCTTTTTCTTTCGTTTCACAAAAAACTTTTCATTAACACTTAACAAAATTGAAAAAACACTTTGTTTTCAAAGTTTTTTTAAATAGTAAAGAGGATTTTTACCAAAAAAATTTTACACAAAATTTAACAAAAAAAACTTTGAGTAAACAATAAAAGCGACATAACTAATCAATATGGAAAAAATATTTCCAAAATCTTATTGGAAATGGGAAAAAGTGCGCAAACGTCATTTCCCATAAAATATAAATAATTCCAATATGACAAAGACAGAGTTGTTCAACTACCAACTAAAAACAAAACACAGAATTCAATTGTTTTTATTTCATGCAATAACAAATATGCTAACTAATATTAACTTATTTATTATTTCAGGCCCAAAATCTTCTAAATTTCTTCAAATTTATCAAAATTCTTAACAATTTCTTTAAATTTATGCCTTTCTCTAGCCTGAGTACTTTTTAATGCAACTGTGTGTGTATGTGTTTTCACACGTTTTCTTCTCTTTTCCATTTGTCAATTGTTTTCCTTTTGTTTATCATTTTCTCTGTTTATTCGTATAAGAATTTCTTCTTTTTATTTATAACTTATTATTATTTCAAAGACATACCTTTTGTTTACTGTAGTTTTATTTAAAATATCCGTTGAATTTCCTCAATTGCTTAAAAGTTTTATGTAATAAATTTTTAATTTCACTTCCACACAACATTTACATGCCGATGTACACAAGTTAGATTGAAATGTCAATTTTTGTTTACAAAAAATCTATAAAGTTGCCACATTGTTTGGTTTGTTTGTTGTTGGGTGGCTTACCGAAAATAACGGTACAATCAAACAACCCTGTTAGATACAGTAAAACCTCTAGAATGAGTTAATTATTGCAGTCATTGCCAATAGTTTGTCAATCAGAATATCTAACATAGTTTTCTTCACACATCGTGAAAATCAGTTTGGGTTCAGAGAGAACGGCTCTTGTCTTGACCAGTCAGTGCAGTAAAAATGGTATAATGGAGTCATATAATGAATTTTGTGACTCCATTTACCTAGCGTTGATACTCTAGGCCAGTGTCAATAAGAGCTATCTGTAGAGAATTTTAGAAACCGAAAATTCCAACGCAAATTCTGAACTTGGGTCCTATACAACACCGTTCAATGTAACTACGGGAGTAAGGCAAAGATGTATGTTTCTTGTCTTACTTACTTACTTACTTATATGGCCTGAATTTAAAACCTGTTAAAATCAAAGACCGATCATATTTTAGAAATCCTTGAGCTTCGATTTTGTGAGCATATTCTCCAAACGCTTAGCCTTAAAAGTTTTTCCTCCACTTGGTCTTCCCATCAAAGTTTCTCACGTCCTCTTCTAACAATAGGCGCTGACTGTTTTTATTCTAACTTTAGCTTCTTCATAGTAATTATTTTTTCCAGGAGTGGGCTACTAGCCTGATGCCCTAACGCATATTTCCTCGGCTGATACCACGAGGACATCAGTGTTTACAGTTGAAATAAAGGATAACCAAGATAAGTCTGTGCTTAGCAAGTTTGGACCAATCAGGGCCGTTGCTTTGTATCCAAAATCCCCTACATCACCACATACTTTTTATCCTTATAGCCCATTCACATTAAGCTCGAAAACTAGTTAAAGTAGTTTTCGCCTCAAAACAATATTGAAAACTTAAGTTTTCACATACAAAACGAAAACTCCTTCCGTATGAGTTTTCAACGAAAACTTATTTGAAAACTATTAAAATACCGATACAACACTGAGTTCATACCAGTTATTACAACTCTGATTCAGAAAAATGAGAAAATATCAAAAATAAATGTCAGTTGAAAAAAAATATAAACAAAAACAATAATTTTAATATTAAAAATTTCTGAAAAAACATAATGAATGTGACGAAAAATTTATTATTTTATTGTTTTTAAATGCAATTTAAAGTATATTCATAAAAAATTTTTTTCAAAAATTGTTGTGTCGGGAGCAAACACTTCACTATTTCACTAATTAATTTTTCACACACTATATAGATAAGCCTGTTGCTGTAAAATACTCTTCTTTTTATTAAAACAAAACATTACAATTTTAAGTCAACCAATTTAAATTTTAATTTAAAAATTATTCTATATTTATGTATGATTGTAAAAAAAGTCTCAAATAAACTACAATTACAATTAAATGCAATTTAATATTTCTAAGGTATTTGGTGTTCGGTTTTTAAAATTAAACGCAATTAATAAATGAATTTCTAACGAAAACTTATGAAGTGACAAATTTTCATAATGTAAATGGTAAAGTTTTCAATGGTGTTTTCATTTCCGAAAACACCTAAAAACTTATAGTGTGAATGGGCTATTATTCTAATTGACAACATCCCCTTTAAACAACTCGAGAACTTGGAATATGTCGATGACGTATGTCTTATAAGCCAAAGCTTAAGTCACCTTCAAGAAAATACAAACGCTATCACTGTTGAATTTCGAGCAGCTGGGCTGGAAATCAATATTTCGGTTTTCTCCGAGTTATTTGGAAATCTCAATAAATGTCAACAACAGCTAAGGGGCTGTTCACATATTACGTTACGTTATTTTCGCAGATACTAGCTTGTTATAGCCGGCGTTACACGGTTAGTCGCGTAATATTTCGTCCTCCAGTATTTCTTAATGGTTTTCCACAATTTGTCTTGCAACATGACGTTGATTTTGTCGAATGCATCGAATATTAGCCTGTTGTTTTGTCTCTAAAGTTCTCAAGGCAGAATGTCGTTGACTCTTCCGAATATGTCGTAAATTGATTTCGTCCTCCGTCTCTGCTGCTATTGAGCTGTTGTTCTCTTGGTAGTCGCATATTTCTATGATATTCGGTGTCATGAGCCCTTAAGGTAGACTAACGTTCTATTTAAGCAATGCATTTTTATCCTCCTTCGCCTCCACAGCTATTGAAGTAGTTTGGAGCTGCCGTTTTTCCGATAGTTGTATATTTCTATGATCTTTAGTCTCATGAGCGCTCAAAGTAGACATACTTAGTGAGTCTTTTTCATCCATCGTGATCGCAGATTTTGATGCTGTCAGGCGTTACCCCGATAGTCGAAAATTTCTATGATGGTATACTCTTTGCGCAATACGTCGTGACTTTGTCTCCCTGTCAAATGGTCTGGCGTTACCTTTCTCCCGATAGTCGAATATTTCTATGATCTTCGGTCTCATAAGCCCTCAAAGCAGGCTGACGTTCTCTTTGGACATTTCATCGTGAATTGCTATTGAAGCTGCCAGGCTTTGCAGATCATAGAAATATAAGGCTATCAATTATATTTCTATGATCTTTAGTCTTATGAGCCCTTAAAGTATACTGCCGTTTTCTTTGGGCAATACGTTGTAAATTGGTTTTAACCTCAGTCTCCGTCTCTACGAGCTATTGAAGCTGCCTGGCATTGCTGTTTTCCCGATAGTCTAATATTTTTATGAACTTTGGTCTTATGAGTCTTATAGAGAAGAATGACGTTCTCTTTGGATTTCAAAATCGGTCAAGCCGTTTAGGAGTTATTCAATTTCAAACAAACAAATAAACAAACTTACAAACATATTAATAATATCGGGTTATCCATTTGGCGGTTTCAAAAGTGAACGTAAATAAAACACATAAAATATTTTTTTCATGATATGTATTTCTTTTTTATTATAAAGTTTGAACGTTGACATTTTGTGTGAAACACTACATCATTTTAATGTCCATCACGCGAAATGTTGCAAGCATTGATTCTTTTGAGGTAATTTTCGACAACTTTTTGACATATATTGGGCGGTATTTCAGCCATAACTTGACGAATGGTGGTTTTTAAGTGGTCAAGAGTTAAAGGTTTATTTGCATAAACACGGTCTTTCGCGTAGCCCCCACAAAAATGGTGTCAAATCGCATGACCTTGGTGGCCAGTTGATGAGACGAGAAATTACGCGGCCAGGAAATGTCTCTTGTAGTAAAGCCTAGTTGTATGGCATGTGCCACCGTCTTGTTGAAACCACATATTCTTCAAGTCGTATTCTTCAATAGCAGGAAAAAATGTCAATTATCATATTATTATAACACTCGGAATTCACGGAATCGACACATTCGGGTCTTCGGCAACATTTTTACTTACAGCAGTGATATACATATATAATATAATATTTGTAACCGCTCCAGTCTCTTCAAATTTCTTCACAATTTTGCCGATTGCAAACCATAATCTCCTCTTAAAGCACGATATGTGGCTGTTGCAGAATCACCATTTTTGTAATATGTTTTGATCATTCGTATGCGTTGTGTGATACTTAAGCAATCCATTTTCGTCAATGTCAGACTTTCAACTAAAAAGAAAAAAAAATGGTTTAATAACTTAGTTTGGCAGATGTCAAATTCCACTCCAATACTTTTGAAACCACGAAATGGATAACCCTTTATATAGATAACAAGTAAGAAAGTGCTATAGTCGGTCAAGCCCGGCCATACGATACCCTTCACCACTAAGGTCAAAGGTGTTCTTTTTCCTGTATAAATTTTTCCATCATACAAACTTTTTCTCAAAACTTATGCATTTAAGCTGTTTCTGTCATTTAGACTTATATGATTATCCGATTATCTTTAAATTTGGCAAATTGATTACAATTCTTACAAAAATTATATTTGCAAAAAATGAACTTAAAATTCCCATTATCTTCAGATTTAGAAGCGTTTTAGTGATTTTTGTCTAATTTAGTGCTTTTTGACACGTAAGTTTGTATGGTCAAATGTTGACCGATTTCAACGAAATTTGGTACAGTGATTTTAGGTAGTATTTGTATTAAATTTTAGGAAAACATATTGATATTTGTGGCCAAAATATAAATTCCGGGAATTGGGACCTATGGGAGGTACCATAAATAATGGACCGATTTTGACGAGTTTCAATAGCCATGGTCCCACTATCTGTGCCAAATTTCATCAAATTATCTTTAGAATTGCGTACTGTACCTGTACTTTGATTACAAGGTTTACATAAGGGTCCAGCCAGCCAGCTGTCCAGTCAGACGGACGGACGGACTGACTGACGTCGCTAAATCGACTTAGAAAGTGATTTTAAGCCTATAGGATCTAAGACAAATATTTCTATGCGTTACATACATCAGCACAAACTTATAATACCACCTATGGTGGTGAAGGTTATAATAACTATTACAACCCCTGTAAAAATACTAAATTCAAAAAGAAAAAATATATTTAAAAATCGTTGAACAATTTATTTCTTGTGCTTTTGCATTAACCAAAAGCTGCTCACTATAAAAAAAATGGCATGGCAACACTGTTACACACTGAACATACCTCATTTATACTATTTACAAATAACACTTTTGTTGACTGTTATTAGTGATAGTTGTTAATAAAGATAAAATGTAAACAAACGGTAACAATATTTATAATAATTTAACAAATTAAATTATATTTGTAATTTATTTATCCTTTTATGTATTTTAAAAAGGTTTTACCAGAAAAAAATAATGAATAAAATATAATATTTACTCCTGCTCCATTCCACTAGAATTTCTAGTAAAATTGCGCCAACTTTCTCTGTTGTTGCAGCTGATAGACAAACAACGTTAGCAGAGCCCTGTTAAATTTACGTGAATTTTAACATTTATTACAGAAAGACGGACGTTGAAAACAAATTAGAACAACTTGTTGTTGGGGTTCGAAAGACGTTGAAAGAAGTACATACGTACAATAATTTAACTCAAGTAATTTTAAATGATTTTAGTATTATAGTAAATGTGTAAAGAAGAAGTTTACATTTAAATTGGTTTGATCAAATTACAAAAGACAAAATTACATGCAAAAAATATTGAATGGGAATGATTTTCATTAAAAACATAAAATTCAAGAAAAAATTTAACAGTTAAGAAATTTCAGTGAAGAGTTTTGCTTAGTTAACTATAATTAAACAATATGTTAACTATTGTTTTTAAGTGATTTAAATATATTTTTTGACTACAGATAAAAAGGTAAGTAAATATGTAATCTTTAAATTTACAAAAACTTTTTGAAACAACAACAATTAACAAAGAACAAGTGATAAAATAAATTGTTTAATAATCTCCGGTAATAAAATAATTGAGCATGAATTTAATTAAATTCTTTTTGATTTTTATTTGTAAACATGAGTTTGAATGTGTTGGTTTGTTTGTGTGAGCATGAGTGAGTAGTTTTTGTATCCAAAGCAGGGATGGAAAATAGGTTTGTTGACTTTGTACCAAAACAAATTGTACTTTTTAGACCATGATGATAACATTTCTTATACAAAATAAATTGTATTCGAAATTTTTGAAAAAACTTACTATAAAAAGTAAATTTTTGAAAAATTTCTTATAAAAAGTAAATTTTAGAAAAATTTCCTATAAAAAGTAAAGTTTTGAAAAATTTCCTATAAAAAGTAAATTTTTGAAAAATTTCCTATAAAAAGTAAATTTTTGAAAAATTTCCTATAAAAAGTAAAGTTTTGAAAAATTTCCTATAAAAAGTAAATTTTTGAAAAATTTCCTATAAAAAGTAAATTTTTGAAAAATTTCCTATAAAAAGTAAATTTTTGAAAAATTTCCTATAAAAAGTAAATTTTTGAAAAATTTCCTATAAAAAGTAAATTTTTGAAAAATTTCCTATAAAAAGTAAATTTTTGAAAAATTTCCTATAAAAAGTAAATTTTTGAAAAATTTCCTATAAATAGTAAATTTTTGAAAAATTTCCTATAAAAAGTAAATTTTTGAAAAATTTCCTATAAAAAGTAAATTTTTGAAAAATTTCCTATAAAAAGTAAATTTTTGAAAAATTTCCTATAAAAAGTAAATTTTTGAAAAATTTCCTATAAAAAGTAAATTTTTGAAAAATTTCCTATAAAAAGTAAATTTTTGAAAAATTTCCTATAAAAAGTAAATTTTTGAAAAATTTCCTATAAAAAGTAAATTTTTGAAAAATTTCCTATAAAAAGTAAATTTTTGAAAAATTTCCTATAAAAAGTAAATTTTTGAAAAATTTCCTATAAAAAGTAAATTTTTGAAAAATTTCCTATAAAAGGTAAATTTTTGAAAAATTTCCTATAAAAAGTAAATTTTTGAAAAATTTCCTATAAAAAGTAAATTTTTGAAAAATTTCCTATAAATAGTAAATTTTTGAAAAATTTCCTATAAATAGTAAATTTTTGAAAAATTTCCTATAAATAGTAAATTTTTGAAAAATTTCCTATAAATAGTAAATTTTTGAAAAATTTCCTATAAATAGTAAATTTTTGGAAAATTTCCTATAAAAAGTAAATTTTTGGAAAATTTCCTATAAAAAGTAAATTTTTGAAAAATTTCCTATAAAAAGTAAATTTTTGAAAAATTTCCTATAAAAAGTAAATTTTTGAAAAATTTCCTATAAAAAGTAAATTTTTGAAAAATTTCCTATAAAAAGTAAATTTTTGAAAAATTTCCTATAAAAAGTAAATTTTTGAAAAATTTCCTATAAAAAGTAAATTTTTGAAAAATTTCCTATAAAAAGTAAATTTTTGAAAAATTTCCTATAAAAAGTAAATTTTTGAAAAATTTCCTATAAATAGTAAATTTTTGAAAAATTTCCTATAAAAAGTAAATTTTTGAAATTTTTGAGCCAGTTAAGCATAACAAAGAGTGCCTTGGAAAGTGTGGTTCTAATGGCACGGGTAATCATTAGAGCATAGGATCTGATTTGCTTTGTTATGTTCATGACTTACATTTGTATAGGCTTGATGACCGAATTGCCCCGAGTATTGCCTAGGACTCTTTTGCATGAGTAGAATACAATTGATGCTTTAGACGCCCTAGATTGAGTATTTAGGATCTAAGACCAGTTTGAGTCCAAAATTACCTCAAGATATTTAGCATGGTCAGTGAGTTTTACCAGATCCAAGCATTTTGGTATTTTGTATTTCCTAGAGAATAATACAAGCTATGTTTTGGCGGGATTTTCACCCAGGCATGGGAAACGCTTCATCGATGTAAGATATCAAGAAAATTTTCCCTGCGCTGTGACAGTGTATACAAAAATTTACCTGAGATAGCTGTTGCTGTCTGCATATGCGACCGTGTTGAATGAGCAATTTATTCACCACTATCGTTCCTTAAGGGTTTTCCGGATGGCATTTTGTGAAAAACAAGTTGATTCCGATTTTTGTATAAATTCTTGCTAAGGTTAGTATTAACTGCTTTTTGTGCTTCTCCAGCCAGACTGTTAGCCCACGCACTCCTGCCCTTTCGAGCACTACGCTTTAGAGCACGATCAAGGAAGTTGTAGTTTTGTTGCAATAATGTTTTCAACCTTCGAGCTTGTGCTGCATTGATTGCGGCTTTTGCAACTTAACTTTTGATAATTATGTCCGCTGAGTCATCAGATATCTATTTTTTTATCCTAGTCTTGTTTTGAATAAATTTCAAAGATTTCTTCTTCTTCTGTTATCCTTGACTCCCAGTGGAGCATAGGGCTCTACTGAAACATCAAAATGTTCTTGCATAGATTAGGCACCCCAAAATCCTTATGCCAGCTGCCGTTGCTGGGGGATTTCTTACATGATTACCTCTTGGAGTAGTATATTCTTTAAAGTTATGGGTGGTGAGTCCAAAGACACGAGCCATCTTTGTATAGCGAGCCGCTCGATACGAGACAGACGCTTGCTTGCAGACGCAACTAACACGTTGAAAAGACGCTGTACCTAGTAAGAACAGTGTCAAACGTTTGAAATATGATGACTTTCACATTTGATATCAAACGTTATTTTCGAACTTATTTCAAACCTGAACAGATGATTGAGATTCACATTTATTTTCAAATGAGGGTTCATTTGAGAATAATCGTTTGAAAAATGATAGTTTCTCAAATTGATAATAAAGGTTATTCTGAAATCATTATCAAACCCTAATGGTGTTATATAAATTATCAAACCTTATATCAAATTTTTTTCAAACATTAAAAAAATTTAATGTTTAAGATATTTGAATGGAATGGCATTGCATTTCAAAGAAATTCTATATTTCTTTCGGACTTTTAAAAATTGATCTATATTTAACCTAGCACCTTACTTTTAAGAAGTCACCCATAGTTATGGGTCAATCAGACAATTTTATTTTATTTTTATTTTATTGTGATATTCCCTCTACCGAAGCAAATGTCTGTATCAAATTTAACCATCCATAAAGTCCCCTTTTTGTTGAGAACGCTATTATTCTCAAATCAGTATCAAACGTTTGAACTTTGAAAAAACATTTATTTTCAAATCATCCTCAATTTGAGAATAAACCTTATTTCTTGCTGGGTAGTTTCGTACTTTACCAAGTACAATTATCTTAGACTCTTGAACCAAATACGTTGGAATGGCTCTAAGATAACTCCCTCTCATATTAGCTCCGACCTAGAATCCCACACGGATTGTTTACCGCATCTTGAATTGGGTTGCTCAGTATACCAGAATGTACCACGAGGAGGTTAAGGCAGGAGTTGGATACAATTCTTACCTGGTAGCTGGAGACGCCAGCTGTATACGATTACATAGCAAATTTCAGAGAATAACATTGATTCAAATGAAAATATAACTGTTCCATCTCTGAGTACTGAGAGAGTATAAAGAGAGTAATAAACTATTACTAAGCATTACTTACTCATTTAGTTGTTGTTGGTATTTACAATGAACAAAAGAATAATTTAATTTAAATAGTTATACCCTTCACCATCATAGGTGGAAAGGGCATTATAAGTTTGTGCTGATGTATGTAACGCATATAAATATTTGTCTTAGACCCACCTTTTAGTATACCAATAGGTTTAGAATCACTTTCTGAGTCGATTTAGCGTTGTCAGTCAGTCCGTCCTGCCGTCTGGCAGGACCCCCATTGTAAACCATGTAATCAAAGTACAGGTAATTGATGAAATTGAGCACAGAACATTTTTTTGATAGTGGGATCCTGGCTATTGAAATTCGCCAAAATCGGTCCATTATGTATGGTCTTACTTCCATAGGTCTTACTTCCATAGGTCTTACTTCCCTGAATTGACATTTTGGCCACAAATATCAATATTTTTTCATGAAATCTTAAACAAATACTGTAAACGAAAATCACTGTACCAAATTTACCAAATTTCAAGATAATCGGTCCACATTTGACCCTAGCTTTCATATAAGTCCAAATGACGGAAACAGCTTGAATATATAAGTTTTGAGAAAATGTTTGTATGATGGCAAAATTTAGCAAATATTTGTCTTTATACAGGAAAAATAATACCTTCACTTAGTGGTGAAGGGTACCGTATGGTCGGGCTAGAACGACTACAGCACTTTCTTACTTGTTTTTAATTAAAAAAACATTTGGCAAACGTCACAACATTATTTTAAGTTGGTAGGAGGGAAATTATAATTATGAAATTTTGTTTTTTTCGTAAATAATCCTCTCTCTTTTCTATTTATTATCTACCTAAAAAAAATTGTTGAACGTACAATGACTGACTGTCTGCCAGCCTTTCTATCAGTTTACATATGGATAACACTAGTTAACAAAATTCAACTTTTTGCATTACGTTTGATTAGCACTAGATTTTTTATTATAATTATGGACTTTTGATAATAAAAACGGACAAAATTTAATTTTCTTAAATAGGTTGATTAAAATTCTATAAAATTTGTCATTTTTGAAAAGACGGATTTTTATTGACTTGATCATATCTTTAGAAGGGGTTGTTCGATTTTGTTACAAGTCACAGGATATTATAGCAACAAAATTATCTTCAAGTCGCTTTAAAACAATTTTTTGAATGTTTAACGGATTCGGAGTTATTACATTTTAAAATAAAAAATAAAATAAAAAAAAATCTATTTTTATACATACCATCAAAAAGAATGGGGGGTATATTGAGATTGTCATTCCGTTTGTAATTTCCTTAATATTGACTGAAAACCCAAAATTGAAGTATATTTTGAATCCTTATGAAATTCTAAGACGATAGAGCGATGTCTGTCTGTCTGTTGTCGGCACGATAAAACCTTAACAAAAGGATATAAGTCACTGAAATTTTGCAAAAATACTCTTCATTTCTTGGAAAATTTTAGTATTGAAATCGGGCAAAATCGGTTCACATTTGACCATAGCTCCCGTATAACCTCGTCTAGGCTAATCGCTTATTTCCTAATAAATGACAATGATGATAAAATTTGGTATCTAGAAGTTTTACATAAACACTAGGCAGCATATAACATTTCATCGAAATCGGTTCACATTTAACCATAGCTCCCATACAAAAAACTTACGGAAACTGCCTAAATTGCACCTGAAATACACTTAAATAACAATAAATGATAAACTGTCAAAATTGGCTTTAATATTTCGGGTACCTCCCATAGGTCTTACTTCTCGGAATAGTAATATTAGCCACAAAATTCATTATATTTTTATGAAATTTAGAAGAAATATTGCTTAGGGGCTATTCACATATTCCTTAACGCTCTTAGGGGGGGGAGGGGGTATGACTTTTGTTACGGTGGAGGAATTTTGTTTGCGTATTTCCGTGTTACACAAGCGGGAGGCAAAAATCTGCGAAAATAGCGTGAACAGCCCCTAATCAATATTTCTTCTAAATCTCATAAAAATGTACTGAATTATGTAACTAATATCTCAATTCCGGGAAGTAAGACCTATGGGAGGTACCCTAAATATTTTCATAACAATGGTCTCACTGTTCAAAAAAATGTCTGTGCCAAATTTCATAAAGAAAAAGTAATTTTGTGGCTTTGAGAAACATAAAACTATATTCCGGGGGGAAAATTGTTTAGGAGGTATTCCAAAATTTTTAAAGATTGTGTTTATTTTTAACAGGCTTTGGCCTTGTAATGAAAAAACATTTCATGTCAAGTCTCACTAAATTTTCTTTAAAATTGTAGCCTTTGTTTGATTTTTTTAAAATAATTGGATTTATATGACATTTTTCCCTAAAATTGGGCATTTTTACGTTTTTCGTAATAAAATCACTAAAAATAGCTGAATTTTCATAGTATAAGGATTATGTTATTTGGAATATTAATAGTTTTGCTATTGTTGAGAATCAATTGACATTTTTAATTTTTTATGAATTTTTTAAAAATTAAAATTTTTCGACTTTGCTAAAAAAATTTTTTTCTAAAAAAATTTTTTTCTAATTTTTTTTTGTAAATAACTCTAAAACCGTAAATTACACTAAAAATTTCTGTGAGCACGACTTAAGGCCAATTTAGTTCTTAATCTGTTGATGTACTTTCAATCAATTTGGATAAGTCGTTTTCAAGATATGCTAAGCTTGCGCAACCTCTTCAAAAATCTCAAATTTAAAAAAAAAAAATAAAAAACTATTAAAAAAAATGTTGGGCGTTTTTGTAGTTTGAGGACCATGTCACATGAAAAAGATGGAATAACATCAATATAGCTGTTGACTAGTGTAATAGGATTTATATGACATTTTTTTTTGAAATTAGATATTTTGACGTTATTCTTAAAAAAATCTCTACTAATCGATGGATTTTCATGGTATAAGGCTTATGTTATTTTGAATATTCATAGCTTTAGGATCTTCGAGAAATAATGGTTAGTTTTTGACATTTTTAATTTTTTAGGAATTTTTTAAAAAATTCAATTTTTGATTTTGCAGAAACAAATCTAAAATTTTTTTGTAAATTACAGAAAAAACTGGCGTTAGCACGTCTTAAGGGCATTTTTGTTCCTTATCCTTTGATGTATTTTTCAGTAAAATTGGATAAGTCCTTTTCAAGATATGCTTAACTAAGTAGGACAACCTTTTCAAAAATCCCAAATTTTTCAAAAAATTAAAAAAAAAAATCAATTTTGATATTTTTGTACTTAGGGGATCATAACACATAAAAAACTAATTTAACTAAAATTTAATTTTGGCTGTTGGCTAGTATAGTAGAATTTATATGTATGTCAATTTTTTTTTTGCTAAAATTGGCTATTTCTACGTTTTTCGCAATAAAGTTACTACAAACCGCTGGATTTTCATAGCATACGGCTTTTGTTATTTGGAATAATCATAGCTTTACGATCTCCGAGAAATAATGGTAAGTTTTTGACATTTTCAATTTTTTAGAAATTTAAAAAAAAATTAAATTTTTGATTTTGAAAATTTTTTATTCTAATATTACTTTGTAAATAACTTCAAAACCGTTGATCATACCCAAATCTTGTGTTAGTACATCTTAGGCGCAATTTTATTCTTTATCTATTGATGTACTTTTCAATTAAATTGGATAAGTCGTTTTCAATAGAACTAGGACAACCTCTTCGAAAATTCCAAATATTTGAAAAAAAATCGATGTAAAAAGTTTAAATTTCGGGTGTTTTATACTTAGGGGGAGACCATGGCACATAAAAAGAATTAAACTTTAATGTTATTTTAGCTGTTGACCAGTATAATAGGATTTATATGACAATTTTTTTTGTGAAATTAGGTTTTTTCACTTTATTCTAAAAAAAACCGTCTTCTTCGAAGGATTTTTATAGTATAAGAATTATGTTATTTGAAATATAATATAGCTTTACGATCGCCGAAAAACAATAGTAAGTTTTTTCCATTTTCAATTTTTTATGAATTTTTTAAAAATCAAAATTTTTCGATTTAGCAAAAAAAAAATTTTTCTAAAATTTTTTTGTTAATAACTTTAAAACCGTTGTTTACACAAAAAACTTGTGTTAGCACGTCTTAAGGGCATTTTTGTTCCTTATCCTTTGATGTATTTTTCAGTTAAATTGGATAAGTCCTTTTCAAGATATGCTTAACTAAGTAGGACAACCTTTTCAAAAATCCCAAATTTTTCAAAAAATTAAAAAAAAAAAATCAATTTTGATATTTTTGTACTTAGGGGATCATAACACATAAAAAACTAATTTAACTAAAATTTAATTTTGGCTGTTGGCTAGTATAGTAGAATTTATATGTCAATTTTTTTTTGCTAAAATTGGCTATTTCTACATTTTTCGCAATAAAGTTACTACAAATCGCTGGATTTTCATAGCATACGGCTTTTGTTATTTGGAATAATCATAGCTTTACGATCTCCGAGAAATAATGGTAAGTTTTTGACATTTTCAATTTTTTAGAAATTTTTAAAAAAATTAAATTTTTGTTTTAGAAAATTTTTTATTCTAATATTACTTTGTAAATAACTCCAAAACCGTTGATCATACCAAAATCTTTTGTCAGCACGTCCTAAGGCCATTTTTATTCTTTATCTATTGATGTATTTTTCAATTAAATTGGATAAGTCGTTTTCAAAATATTGAAATAGAACTAGGACAACCTCTTCAAAAATTCCAAATATTTGAAAAAAAAAAAATCGATGTAAAAAGTTTAAATTTCGGGTGTTTTATACTTAGGGGGAGACCATGGCCCATAAAAAGAATTAAACTTTAATGTTATTTTAGCTGTTGACCAGTATAATAAGATTTATATGACATTTTTTTTTTTTGTGAAATTAGGTTTTTTCACTTTATTCTAAAAAAAAAAATCCGTCTTCATCGATGGATTTTTATAGTACAGGGTGGCCTAGAAAGACCGAAGTGGTGTGAATTGCTTATAACTTTTTATTTAAGAGATATTTTTTTAATTTTTTTTTTTAAATACATTAAATTTATGGGGAATATTTTTGGATTAGTTATTAAAAATGATATCCCGCAAGTGGTGGCCATATTCTGCTTCGTACAAATGTGCTCTTTCCAACACATTTTCCATGACCTTTCGCAAAACTTCCGGTGGTATGTTGTTAATTTCTTCTCGAATATTGGTTTTTAACTCCTCAATAGTCCTAGGCTTATTAACATAAACTTTTCCTTTTAAATAGCCCCAAAGAAAACAGTCTGGAGCGGTTAAATCCGGGGACCGCGGAGGCCAATTAAAATTGCTGTTACGAGAAATTATTCTTTCACCAAAGATGTCGCGTAAAAGAGTCATTGTGGCCCTCGCAGTGTGCGCTGTGGCTCCATCCTGTTGGAACCATATTTGCGGATGGTTTTCCACGGCTGGCCTTACAAAATTTTGCAACATGGCCCGATATCGATCACCATTGACGGAAATGGCGACACCTTGTTCATTTTCAAAAAAAAAAAAATGGGCCAATGATCCTTTCTGAAGAAACACCGCACCAAACGGTACACTTAACTGGGTGCAATTGTCGTTGATGAAGTACTCTCGGGTTTTCCGTAGCCCATATCCTACAGTTTTGCTTGTTAACGAACCCATTTAATTGAAAATAGGCTTCGTCACTCATTATTAAGTTATGAATAAAATTTGGATTCTCTTGTGCTTTTTGCTGGAAATAAATTGCATAGTCAAGTCGTTGCTGGTAATCTGTTGGTTTCAATTCTTGGACAAGTTGAATTTTGTATGGAAACAATCCTATGGTGTGCAAAATTCGCTGCAGCGACGTTCTTGAGAGGCCCAGTTGTGACGAACGTCTCCTGGTTGATGTTTCTGGATCCTCCCGAATACTCTCCTGTACCACTTGAATATTGTCAGCCGTGTGGACAGTTCGGTGTCTGCCGGGACCAGGAAGGTTCCTTACTGCTCCTTGTTCTCGAAAATTTGCAACCAGACGGTTTATTGTTGACTGAGAGGGTGCAACCCGCACATTAAATTGACGACGGTATGCACGCTGAGTCAACACAATGGACCGTTGATTTGAAAAGTAAATTTCAACAATTTGTCTTTCTGGGCCACCCTGTATAAGGATTATGTTATTTGAAATATAATATAGCTTTACGATAGCCGAAAAGCAATAGTAAGTTTTTTTCCATTTTTAATTTTTTATGAATTTTTTAAAAATCAAAATTTTTTGATTTAGCAAAAAAAAAAAATTTCTAAAATTTTTTGTTAATAACTTTAAAACCGTTGTTTACACAAAAAACTTGTGTTAGCACGTCTTAAGGGCATTTTTGTTCCTTATCCTTTGATGTATTTCTCAAAAAAATTGGTTAAATCGTTTTCGATATATGGCAATATAACTGAGACAACTTCTTCAAAAATCCCAATTAAAAAAAAAAAAAATCGATGAAAAAATTTAAAATTTTTGGCGTTTTTGTACTAAGGGGACCATATCCCATGAACAAAATACTTTAACTTAAATATAATTTCAGCTGTAGATCAGTGTAATTCCAATTTTTTTTATAGAAATAATAAATATTAATAATATAAAACTATAAAAAAACACAAAAATTTATATGGTTTCTTTTATTTATATCTACAAATAACAAAAACAACAAAATCGTCGTCAAATAAATAATGGCAGTGATATTATTTTGAAAATAGTACGAGTACGGGTACGGGTAGATACATTTTAGTATTTAATATTCTATTGTAGTTTTATTTTATTTAATTTTATTATTCACATTTCACATATTCGTACTCGTATTCGTACCATTTACATTTACAGTTTAATATTATAATTTTTCAGAGGTTTTTTTTTTGTAGTTTTTTTTTTTGTTTTAATAACAATTGTTATTTTTTTAATTTTTCTTTTATTTCCTTATTATTTTTGTTTTCGTCTACTTAATTTTTTTTCATAACTAAAAAAATTTTTGAAATGAAATAAATACTCTCTAACAATGATTTTATAATAAATTAAATGTTAATTGAATGAATAACTATTTCGTTATTATGGGGCGAGAATTGAAAGATTAACATATAAGATTTAAAAATTTTGTTATGGTTAGACAATAAGTGGCAAATGATTGATGGTGAACATATTTATGATATAATATAATTTCAATATAAGCTAGACTAGATTGACGGTGAGCCTAAATCATTTTGCTATAAAATTGATTTATATACATTTGTATGTACAGTGCCAAACATAAGTATTGGCACAGAAGGCTGTTTTAAGTTTATGATTGTTTTAACAGCTAAAAAGTCTACCTGATAAGGTAACCAACAAATATATAAGCTATTTACAAGAAAACAAAAAAAAACCGAAAACTTTATTTTCATCATTTTTTTTTTTTTCTAAAATTTGGGATTTTTAAAGGGGTTGTCCTAGTTATAATACCATATATTGAAAACTACTTAACCAATTTTAATGAAAAATACATTAATAGATTAAGAACAAAATTACCCATTAGTCGAGCTAACACATGATTTTTGAGTGATCAACGGTTTTGGAGTTATTTACATTGCAATTCAAAAAAAAACATTTTTTTTTTTTGCAAAATCAAAAATTTTTTATTTTTTAAAAATTCATAAAATATTTAAAATGTCAAAAACTTACCATAATTTTTCGAAAATCGTAAGATTTTGAATATTCCAAATAATATTAGACGTATACTATGAAAATCAATTGATTAGTACTGATTTTATTACGAAAACCCTAAAAATACCAAATTCTAGCAACAAAAAAAAAATTTCATATAAATCCTATTACACTGGCCAACAGCTAAAATTACATTTAAGTTCAACAAATTTGTAATATTCGATGGTCCCCTAAATACAAAAACCACCTAAATTTTTTATTCTATTTTTTGAATTTATTAAATAAATAGGATTTTTGAAGAGGTTGTCCTAGTTATAATACCATATATTGAAAACTACTTAACCAATTTTAATGAAAAATACATTAATAGATTAAGAACAAAATTACTCATTAGTCGAGCTAACACATGATTTTTGAGTGATCAACGGTTTTAGAGTTATTTACATTGTAATTTAAAAAAAAAAGTTTTTTTTTTGCGAAATCAAAAAATTTTTATTTTTTAAAAATTCATTAATATATTAATATTTTAATTTTTGATTTTTAAAGAGGTTGTCCCGGTTATATTACCATATACTGAAAACGTCTTACCCAATTTTATTGAGATACACATTAGTGAGTTAGGAACAAAATTGCCCTAAAGTCGTGCTTATACAAGTTTTTTATATAACCAACGGTTTTGAAGTTATTTACATTGCAATACCAAAAATATTTTTTCTTTGGAAAAATTAAAAAAAAAATTATTTCTTAAAAGTTCATAAAAAATTTGAAATGATAAAAACTTACCATAATTTCTTGAAAATCACAGAACTATGATTATTTCAAATAATATTACCCTTATATTATTAAAATCTATCGACTAGTAGTGATTTAATGACAAAAAACATGAAAATACCCAATTTAGCAAAAATGTCATATACATATATCCTGTTGTTTTCAAATACGTTGGAATGGATCCAAGATAACTCCCTCTCACATTAGCCCTGACCTAGAACTTCACATGGGTTTTCTACCGCATCTTCAACCAGGAATTGGAGCAGGAATTGGATACAGTTCCAACCTGGTAACGGGATACGCCAGGCAACAACTGCATCCTATCTTATATTCTTAAACGAGCAATAATTGTATATATATATATATATATATATATATAGAATGGCTATCTCGAAAACCGCTCTAACGATTTTGATAAAATTTGGACAGTGGGTATCTTTTTTGATGTAAAGGTCGAAGAAGAAGGGACTTTTGGAACTTTTACCTCTAAGAGGGTAAAAACGGGTAAAAAGGGGAAAAAATCGAAAACGCTATGTCTCCTAAAGTAATAGGTATAGAAACAAAATTAAAATTACGTTTTAAACAGCTTTGAAAATAAGCGGACAGGTGTTTGGTACTTTTTAGAAACTATGTCCGATAGGGGGTAAAAAAGGGTGAAAATAGTTTTTTTGGCACCTTTTTAACCCACTCTTATATTTTAAACTAAAGAATATAGAAAGAAACTTGGTACTGCAATCAATAGATGTAAAAAAAACATGAAACACGTATTTGGTACTTTTTTGATTTTGTAGCCAAAATGGGTAAAAAAGGGATAAAATGATAACTTAACATCTCCAAAGTAATATGAATATTAACATTATACATTATGTTAAATGCGTTTTAAAAAAATGTACCGAATTCAATTGGCACCAAAAAAGTACCAAATATACATATGGAACTTTTAGAAATTAGGGAATAAAAAGGGGGAAAAATTAGTATTATTTTAAACAAATGAATGTTTGTCTGTATGTATGTTCTTTATAGAATAGTAAACTGTGAATTTGATTGTGCTCTTTAGCGAAGATGTTGCGGATAAGCCGGCGAAGGTTTTAAAGTTGATAAGACTAATTTCCGACAGGTGGCGCTACAGAAACTTACTCAAAGTCAACTTAATCGTAATCTGTACATTTAATCATGCTACAATCTTTAGCAAAGTTGTTGCACATGAGCCGACGAAGGTTTCTTAGTTGGTATGAAGAAATTTCGACAGGTGGCGCTACTGAAATTTACTCAAAGTCAATTTAATCGTATGCTGTACATTTAATCATGCTATAATCTTCAGCAAAGTTGTTACTGATAAGCCGAAGAAGGTTTATGAATTGGAATAAGCAAAGTCCGACAGGTGGCGCCACAGAAAACTACTCAAAATGAATTAAATCGTAAACTGTGCATTTGATCAGACTATAATCTTTAGCAAAGTTGTTGCGCATGAGTCGACAGAGGTTTCTGTTGATATGAATAATTTCCAAAATTATTCAAAATGAGTTAAACTGTAAACTATGCAAACTATGTGTTGGTCGGACAAAATAAATCAAATAATTCAAAATTAACTGAATATTTATACAATGTCTTTCCTCTAAATTTATTTTAGCACTTTATAATATAAAATATATAAAAACTTTAAAATTTTCCTCAAAATGCTTATCATAAAGCTCCGAGCAAGGCTTGGTCTACCAGGTACTATACATTTGTATGTACAGTGCCAAACATAAGTATTGGCACAGAAGGCTGTTTTAAGTTTATGATTGTTTTAACAGCTAAAAAGTCTACCTGATAAGGTAACCAACAAATATATAAGATATTTACAAGAAAACAAAAAAAAAACCGAAAACTTTATTTTCATCATTTTTTTTTTCTAAAATTTGGGATTTTTAAAGGGGTTGTCCTAGTTATAATACCATATATTGAAAACTACTTAACCAATTTTAATGAAAAATACATTAATAGATTAAGAACAAAATTACCCATTAGTCGAGCTAACACATGATTTTTGAGTGATCAACGGTTTTGGAGTTATTTACATTGCAATTCAAAAAAAAAAAACATTTTTTTTTTTGCAAAATCAAAAATTTTTTATTTTTTAAAAATTCATAAAATATTTAAAATGTCAAAAACTTACCATAATTTTTCGAAAATCGTAAGATTTTGAATATTCCAAATAATATTAGACGTATACTATGAAAATCAATTGATTAGTACTGATTTTATTACGAAAACCCTAAAAATACCAAATTTTAGCAAAAAAAAAAAAAAAAAAATCATATAAATCCTATTACACTGGCCAACAGCTAAAATTACATTTAAGTTCAACAAATTTGTAATATTCGATGGCCCCCTAAATACAAAAACCACCTAAATTTTTTATTCTATTTTTTGAATTTATTAAATAAATAGGATTTTTGAAGAGGTTGTCCTAGTTATAATACCATATATTAAAAACTACTTAACCAATTTTAATGAAAAATACATTAATAGATTAAGAACAAAATTACTCATTAGTCGAGCTAACACATGATTTTTGAGTGATCAACGGGTTTAGAGTTATTTACATTGTAATTAAAAAAAAAAAGTTTTTTTTTTGCGAAATCAAAAAATTTTTATTTTTTAAAAATTCATAAAATTTAAAATGGCAAAAACTTACCATAGTTCAACTATTTTTTATGCGTTATGGTTCCTTTAATACAAAAACAATCGAAAATTGTTCTCATCGATTTTTTTAATATTTTAATTTGGGATTTTTAAAGAGATTGTCCCGGTTATATTACCATATACTGAAAACGTCTTACCCAATTTTATTGAGATACACATTAGTGAGTTAGGAACAAAATTGCCCTAAAGTCGTGCTTATACAAGTTTTTTATATAACCAACGGTTTTGAAGTTATTTACATTGCAATACCGAAAATATTTTTTCTTTGGAAAAATTAAAAAAAAATTTATTTCTTAAAAGTTCATCAAAAATTTGAAATGATAAAAACTTACCATAATTTCTTGAAAATCGCAGAACTATGATTATTCCAAATAATATAACCCTTATACTATTAAAATCTATCGACTAGTAGTGATTTAATGACAAAAAACATGAAAATATCCAATTTAAGCAAAAATGTCATATACATATATCCTGTTGTTTTCAAATACGTTGGAATGGATCCAAGATAACTCCCTCTCACATTAGCCCTGACCTAGAACTTCACATGGGTTTTCTACCGCATCTTCAACCAGGAATTGGAGCAGGAATTGGATACAGTTCTAACCTGGTAGCTGGATACGCCAGGCAACAACTGCATCCCATTACATCTTAAGTCGTTAAAAATTCCTTAATTAAACCTCCAATTGAGGGCTTCATTTCACAGTTTTTGTGAAAAAATAATAAAATCTAAAATCGTTACTTTGTTTTCTAAAAAAAGCAAAGTAACCGGTTACTTTAAGATCTCTATAAATTTTAATTTTGGCTTTATCGATTCATAGATATCTACATTTTTAAATGAGAAATCAAAACTATGTAGGTACTTTTCTTTCGACAAAAACTAAGTTGGCTCGGTTTTCATCGAAATTTACCGATCGCAGAACAAAGTTCAAAATTTTCTTTACTTTATAATCAAATTGCATTTATGATTAGGTGTCCCTAAGAGTCGACGGATTTCAACCAAATTTAGTAGAGCTCTTTTCAACTAATAGACGTGTGACGAATTTCATCAAATTCTGTTGAGAATCGCTGATTGTACATTGAGAAGAAAAATAGATGAAAAATGGGGTTCTAGACTGGTATCCCAAGTAGTCAACGGATTTCGAAATTGTTTTGAATTTCTCTTATCTATATAAAACTGAACAAGTATGCAAAATTTCAACGTTGTAAGATCATTCCTTCTCAACCTTTTTTCCTAGTTTCATCACAATGCATATGAAGACCTTATTTTGAAAGTGGATTAAGTCCATTTTTTTTAAATTGAGATATAAAGGGTTTTGCGTTTTAGGGTTTTTAAAAAAATAGGTGACCAATTTTAATAAATTAAATCTTAAGTTTTGATCAGAACCTATCAAATTTTTTCTTTCAGAAAAATAAATGAATAAAAACCATTTGAAAATGCGTTTTTTAGTGGGTTGAATGGACTTATGCCACTTTCAATACAAACATTTTAAAATATTAATTTTTTGAATTGAAAAATGTAGTCCCATACATTTTTCAATTCAAAAAATTAATTAAACTGATTTCAAAACAAATAAAATTTAAATTTTTAGTTTTGTATAAAAAAATGTTTACTCTTGAATTGAAAAATGTATGGGACTTTAAATGTATTCACTTTTAAACAGGGACTGTAACGGTTATGACTTTTATAATAAAACTCAGAAAATAACAGTTACTTTTTGATTTATATTTTTTTGATCAGAAATAAAAGTTATTTTGTGCCTTTTATTATTTCAGGCAAAAATAACAGTTATATTTGCTTTATTTTTTATCGCTCAAATTATACCGGGTATTTTTGATTTATATTTTTTTGCTCAATTTATACCGGTTATTTTTGATTTATATTATACCGCTCAAAGTATACCGGGTATTTTTGATTTATATTTTATTGCTCAATTCATACCGGGTATTTTTGATTTATATTATATCGCTCAATTATAACGGGTATTTCTGATTTATATTATATCGCTCAAATTATACCGGGTATTTTTGATGTATATTATATCGCTCAAATTAAACCGGGTATTTTTGATTTATATTATATCGCTCAAATTATACCGGATATTTTTGATTTATATTATATCGCTCAAATTATACCGGATATTTTTTATTTCTATTTTATCGCTCAATTCATACCGGGTAAGTTTGATTTTTATTATATCGCTCAATATTGGACGGTTATTTTGATATAATATTATATCAAGCAATGACTGCTTTTTATTTTGTGATTCAAATTTTTTTAAGCAATTTCTGAGCGATATCTTTTAAAATTGATTTTTTAGAGCAGAAATTTGATTTTTCTATATAAAAATCGAAAATTTTGAAAATTTCCCATAAATATGGTAAATTTTGTAAATTTCCCATAAAAATGGGAAATTAGAAAAATTTCCCGAAAAATGTTAAATTTTGAAAATTTCCCGAAGAAATGGTAAATTTTGAAAATTTTCTATAAAAATGGGAAATTTTGAGTATTTCCCATAAAAATGGTAAATATTGAAAATTTCCCATTAAAATGAAAATTTTTGAAAATTTCCCATAAAAATGAAAATTTTTGAAAATTTCCCATAAAAATTAAAATTTTTGAAAATTCCCCTTAAAAATGTGAAATTTTGAAAATTTCCCTTAAAAATGGGAAATTTTGAAAATTTCCCTTAAAAATGGGAAATTTTGAAAATATCCCTTAAAAATGGGAAATTTTCAAAATTTCCCGTTTTTATGGGAAATTTTCAAAATTTCCCATATTTGAAAATTATCCATATAAATGTGAAATTTTGAAAATTTCCCATAAACAAGGAAAATTTTGAAAATATCCCATAAAAACGGAAAATTTTGAAAATTTCCCATAAAAACGGGAAATTTTGAAAATTTCCCATAAAAACGGGAAATTTTGAAAATTTCCCATAAAAATGGGAAATTTTGAAAATTTCCCGTAAAATTTTTTTTTATAAATATGGAAAATTTTTAAAATTTCCCATTCTTAAGGGAAGTAAATTTTCAAAATTTCTTATTTTTATGGACAATTTTCAAATTTTCTCATTTTTATGGGAAATTTTCAAAATTTCACATTTATATGGATAATTTTCAAATTTTCCCAATTTTATGGGAAATTTTCAAAATTTCACAATTTTATGGGAAATTTTTAAAATTTCCCTTCTAATGGGAAATTTTAAAATTTACAATTTTTTCGGGAAATTTTCAAAATTTTCCACTTATATGGGAAATATAAGTTGGAAAATTCCCCATAACCATTGTTATGGGGAATTTTCAAGATTTACCATTGTTATGGGGAATTTTCAAAATTTCCCATTTTTATGGGAAATTTTCAAATTTTGCCATTTTTATGGGAAATTTTCAAAATTTACCATTTTTATGGGAAATTTTCAAAATTTACCATTTTTATGAGAAAATTTCAAAATTTACCATTTTAATGGGAAATTTTCATAATTTATCATTTTGATGGGAAATTTTCAAAATTTACCATTTTAATGAGAACATTTTCAAAATTTTCCATTTTTATGGGAAATTTTAAAAATTTCCTATTTTTATGGAAAATTTTCAAAATTTCCCATTTTTATAAGAAATTTTCAAAATTTACCATTTTTATGGGAAATTTTCAAAATTTACCATTTTTATGGGAAATTTTCAAAATTTACCATTTTTAAGGAATATTTTAAAAATTTACCAATTTTATGGGAAATTTTAAAAATTTCCATTTTTATGGGAAATTTTCCAAATTTCCATTTTTATGGGAAATTTTCCAAATTTCCCTTTTTGATGGGAAATTTATAAGTTTTCCTGTTTTTATCAAAATTTCCGATTTTTATATAGAAAAATCAAATTTCTGCTCTAAAAAATCAATTTTAAAAGATATCGCTCAGAAATTGCTTAAAAAAATTTGAATCACAAAATAAAAAGCAGTCATTGCTTGATATAATATTATATCAAAATAACCGTCCAATATTGAGCGATATAATAAAAATCAAACTTACCCGGTATGAATTGAGCGATAAAATAGAAATAAAAAATACCCGGTATAATTTGAGCGATATAATATAAATCAAAAATATCCGGTATAATTTGAGCGATATAATATAAATCAAAAATACCCGGTTAAATTTGAGCGATATAATATAAATCAAAAATACCCGGTATAATTTGAGCGATATAATATAAATCAGAAATACCCGTTATAATTGAGCGATATAATATAAATCAAAAATACCCGGTATGAATTGAGTAATAAAATATAAATCAAAAATACCCGGTATATTTTGAGCGATATAATATAAATCAAAAATACCAGGTATAAATTGAGCAAAAAAATATAAATCAAAAATACCCGGTATAATTTGAGCGATAAAATATAAAGCAAAAATAACTGTTATTTTTGCCTAAAATAATAAAAGTCACAAAATAACTGTTATTTCTAACCAAAAAAATAAAAATCGAAAAAATAAAAGGCTTACGATAAAATTAAAATTTAAGTCAAACGAATCAAAACTGTGTTATTGAATTTTAGAACAGATAAAGTTTAATGCTTGCTTTTTTGATTTAAAAATTCAAAAATACCCGTTATTTTCAGTCCCTGCTTTTAAAACAAATAAAACGAAAAATTTTGTTTCAAATATTTTTCATAGAAAAATTCCTATAAAAAGTAAATTTTTAAAAAATTTCCTATAAAAAGTAAATTTTTGAAAAATTTCCTTATAAAAAGTAATTTTTTGAAAAATTTTTGTAAAATTTCCTATAAAAAGTAAATTTTTGTAAAATTTCTTATAAAAAGTAAATTTTTGAAAAATTTCCTATAAAAAGTAAATTTTTGAAAAATTTCCTATAAAAAGAAAATTTATGAAAAATTTCCTATAAAAAGTAAATTTTTGAAAAATTTCCTATAAAAAGTAAATTTTTGAAAAATTTCCTAAAAAAAGTAAATTTTTGAAAAATTTCCTAAAAAAAGTAAATTTTTGAAAAATTTCCTATAAAAAGTAAATTTTTGAAAAATTTCCTATAAAAAGTAAATTTTTGAAAAATTTCCTATAAAAAGTAAATTTTTTAAAATTTTAATTATTTTTTTTTTGAGGAAATCTCCTTTTAAAATTAAAAATTTTTAGTGAAAAATTTAATTTTTGGTGAAAATTTTATTTGTGGAAAACATTTTCTTTAGTGAAAAATTTTATTTTAGGTGAAAAATTAACCCAATAATTCATTACCGAATTAAAAGTAGGAATTTTGTATGAAAAATTTGAATTACAAGCTTGTCATAGCTATAGTTTTCGTTTATGAATTAGGGGGTTAATTTTTAGTAAAATTTTTCTTTTAATTTATCTAATTACACTGTGCTCGATTTGGACAACTTTTTTTACTGACAAAAGGTAGACCTAGTGGGTAAGATAATTCGAGTATCGAATAAACCAGAGCTAACCGTTTTTTTAGGTTAGCTCTGGTTTATTCACGTAACTCGAAAACTGTTTATTTTCTTGAACTAAGTAAAAAAATCGAAATTTGGCAACAAAACTATCTTTCAGGAACACTAATTATTTTTTTAAATATTGTTTTGGAAATAAATTTTTTTGCTGGCAAAAAAAATTGTTTGATTTTGTTTGTGATTTTTCAAAAAAAAAAATATTTTTTTTTGCAAACAAAAAAATTGATTTCCAAAACGAAGGATTTAAAAAATATGTAGGAAAGATAATTTTGTTGCCGAATTTCGGTTTTTTTACTTAGTTCAAGAAAATAAACTGTTTTCGAGTTACGCGAATATTTATTGCTCAACCCCTTTATTTAAAAAAAAAACGCTATAACTCGAAAACTAGGGCTAATTAACCTAAAAAATCTAACTTGTTAATAATTTGCGATTCTAATTTCTAAACCCATGATTCATTTTACTTATAAAATATGTCTGTAGTATATTAAACCACATTTTGAATTTCATTTATTCCATTAAATTAAAATTTATATATACAGGCAACTTTTAACCACATACAAAAAAAAAAACATTTTCCTAAGTTCAATTACACCAGCAGCAGCAACTGCTGCAGCAACAACAACAACAAACAATAGCAATAAAACAGCAACAAAAATCATTTAATTTTCATAAAATTCATATCTAAAGAAGAAAAATAACTCTCTCACACACGAGTTTAAGAAAATTTTGTACTTAATAAAATTCAAGAAATCAGAAAACGCTAAAATAAATAAAAATATTCATTCCGTCTAGAAGGGGCTGGAGGAGTGATGGTGAGTGTGAGAGGAGGAAAATTAAATAATAAACCTTAATAAAATCACATCAAAAACAAGTAAGAAAGTGCTATAGTCGGCCAAGCCCGACCATACGATACCCTTCACCACTAAGGTCAAAGGTATTATATTTCCTGTAAAAGACAAATATTTGCTAAATTTTGCCATCATGCAAACATTTTCTCAAAACTTATATATTTAAGCTGGTTTTGTCATTTTGACTTATATGGGGGCTAGGGTCAAATGTGGACCAATTATCTTGAAATTTAGCAAATTTATTACAGTTTATACAAAAATTAGGTATGCGAAAAACAAACTCAAAATTCTCATTATCTTCAGATTTATGAGCGTTTTTAGAGATTTTTGTCTCATTTAGTGCGTTTTGACAGAAGAGTTTATATGGGAGCTATGTTAAAATGTGAACCGATTTTTGGTACAGTCATTTTGGTTTACATAAGCATTATTTAGTTTAAATTTCATAAAAAAAATATTGATATTTGTGGCCAATATATCAATTCCAGTAAGTGGGACCTATGGGAGGTACCATATATAATAGAGTCGTCGTTCATCCAGACCAACGGAAGGACATTGCTAAATCGATTGGTTGCAGGAGCTTTATAGTTCAACATTTAAAAGTATGTAAGTGGTTTCCTTAGTGTTTACTTTGAACAAAATTCGGTACCGTAACCTGGTATGGTTTTACATTAATAAGTAGTTAAATGCTTTTCGTTTAGCTTAATATTTAGTTAGGATAAACATGCTGATAGTAATACGACAGGTCCATATATTTTGTTAGGAGTTCCTAAAATAAAAAGGATATGTTATATATATCAAAATTATAGCCAAATGTTTACCGATTGTAACAAAATTTTACATACTGGCTGGTTTTTATATAGAGTTTATTATTGTTTTTTATATGAAAGCTATAGTCAAATATGGACCGATTCCTATAAAATTTGATATACTGACCAATAGTTACATAAAACATCTCTTTTCTAAATTTAGTCATCATAGCTATCACAATTGTATTCAATTTATCAGCAATCATATGTTTCCCGGATCGGGGTTATATGGGGGCTCTAACTAAATGTGAACCGATTTTGTTCATTTTCAATACACAACTTTTTGAAGATATCGAAAATTTATTAGCTTTTAACTGGCCTTTGCTACATTTTTTTTTTTGGTTTCCGGGAGTGTTTTTTATATGAAAGCTATAGTCAAATATGGACTGATTCCTATAAAATTTGATATACTGACCTATAGCTACATAAAACTTCTCTTTTCTAAATTAAGTCGTTATAGCTATAACAATTGTATTCAATTTATCAGCAATCATATGTTTCCCGGATCGGGGTTATATGGGGGCTCTAACTAAATGTGAACCGATTTCGTTCATTTTCAATACACAACTTTTTGAAGATATCGAAAATTTATTAGCTTTTAACTGGCCTTTGCTACATTTTTTTTTTGGTTTCCGGGAGTGTTTTTTATATGAAAGCTATAGTCAAATATGGACTGATTCCTATAAAATTTGATATACTGACCTATAGCTACATAAAACTTCTCTTTTCTAAATTAAGTCGTTATAGCTATAACAATTGTATTCAATTTATCAGCAATCATATGTTTCCCGGATCGGGGTTATATGGGGGCTCTAACTAAATGTGAACCGATTTCGTTCATTTTCAATACACAACTTTTTGAAGATATCGAAAATTTATTAGCTTTTAACTGGCCTTTGCTACATTTTTTTTTTTTGGTTTCCGGGAGTGTTTTTTATATGAAAGCTATAGTCAAATATGGACTGATTCCTATAAAATTTGATATACTGACCTATAGCTACATAAAACTTCTCTTTTCTAAATTAAGTCGTTATAGCTATAACAATTGTATTCAATTTATCAGCATTAATGTGTTTCCCGGATCGGGGTTATATGGGAGCTCTAACTAAATGTAAACCTATTTCGTCGATTCTCAATACAAAACTTTTTGAAGATATCGAAAATACTTTGGTAAAATTTTTAGCTATTTTCGTAAAGGCGCTATAGCGCTTTTATCTGACGGACAGATGGACATAAACCGTATTTTCTTTTTGTATTTTTGTGTTTCCGTAAGTTTTTTATATGGGAGCTATGGTCAAATGTTGATCGATTGTAACAAAATTTCGCACACTGGTTGAGCATGACATAAGACTTCCTTGTGCTAAATATTGCGGCCAAAGCTATTATAGTTTATCATTTATTGGCATTTAAGTGTATTTTAGGTGTAATTTAGGCTGTTTCCGTAAGTTTTTTGTATGGGAGCTATGGTTAAATGTGAACCGATTTGGATAAAATTTGATATGCTATCTAGTACTTATGTAAAACTTCTATATACCAAATTTTATTATCATGGCTTTTATTATTTCTCATTTATTAGCAAATACGCAATTAGCCTAGACGAGGTTATATGGAATCCTTTCGTTAAGGTTTTATCGTACCGACAACAAACAGACAGACGGACAGATAGACGGACATTGCTCAATCGTCTTCGAATTTCATAAGGATTCAGAATATACATACTTCAATTTTGTTTTTTGAGCCAATATTAAGGAATTTACAAACGAAATGACAATCTCAATATACCCCCATTCTTTTTGATGGTGGGTATAACAAGTGTCGCCGACCAGACGGACTGCATCTTGCCTAATATAACCTAAGTATATTTTGTGTGTAATTTAGGCTGTTTCCGTAAGTTTTTTGTATGGGAGCTATAGTTAAATGTGAAACGATTTGGATGAAATTTGATATGCTATCTAGTACATATGTAAAACTTCTACAGTGGAATCGCAATAGAGTGAACTAATTCGTGCACTCTATTAAATATTATTAAATATTTATTAAATATTATTATATAATTACAAAGGAGTAAAGTAATTTTCAAGAGTTTTTTGCTTTGTACAAGCATTTTTTGCTTTTGCACCGCTAAATCGCGGAATTTATGCAAAACTAAAATATTTTCGTAATTGTTTTTGTTATTTTCTGCCCAGTCAATAGCTTTTTTAAAAATCTGCACGGCCTGCGCTGCTGTAATGTCTGGTTTGGCTACTGCTACTTTCTCGATGTCATTGTTAGTCTCAGAAATGGCATCAGAAACGCCTTCAGCAGAAATTGGAAATGAACTTTCAGCATTGTTCCATTCTATAATGTCATCAATGGTAAAAACTTCATGCGAATAATAAATTTAATACATATACGTTTAGTTCTTCCAGATGTTGTTGCCGAAGTGACCTGTGCAATATGTTTAACGGTATATTTTCCTCGTCATCGTCACTATCTTCTTCTATCTGCACAGAATCACCCAAAAGACTTGACCAGCATTTTTTATAATGTTCGGTTCCAACTCGTGCCAAGTTAGCATTAGAATACAAATGACGTCTTTGAGTGTTAATTGTTTAAAAAACTCGTTAAAATTGTCCTTTTTAATGGCCCGTTGAAGAAGATGTTTTCTATAATTGAGTTTGTTCAATTATGTATAAGAAAAACAAAAGTTCACTCTATTGAGTTGGGTACTGCTCACTCTATAAAGTAACTAATGGAAAAAATCGGGAGTTCGTAGTATCAAGTAGTTCATATTACCAAGTGTTCACTCTATTGCGATTGCACTGTATATACCAAATTTTATTATCAAAGCTTTTATAATTTGTCATTTATAAGCAAATAAGCAATTAGCCTAGACGATGTTATATGGGAGCTATGGTCAAATGTGAACCGATTTTGCCCGATTACAATACCACAATTTTTCAAGAAATGAAGTATATTTATGATAAATTTCAGTGACCTATATCCTTTCGTTAAGGTTTTATCGTGCCGACTACATACAGACAGACATACGGACAGACGGGCGGATAGACGGCTATCGCTCAATCGTCTTCGAATTTTATAAGGATTCAGAAGTACTTATCAAAATTTTCCAAGAAATTAAGAATATTTATGCCAAATTTCAGTGAACTATATATATCCTTTCGTTAAGGTTTTATCGTGCTGACAACAGACAGACAGACGGACAGATAGGCGGCTATCGCTCAATCGTCTTCGAATTTTATAAGGATTCAGAATATATCGGGTGTTTTTTATTGAGGTATAGAACTTTAAGTTGGCATCACTTTTTTAACTGGCGGCCATTTTGTCAGCTGTCAAGTGATTAATATTTAGTTTGGTTTGAAATTTCATCATGAACAGGTTGACAAAAGAACAACGCTTGCAAATCGTGCAAATTAATTTCGAAAATAATGGTTCAGTTCGCGAAGTTTACCGTAAGCTCCGTCCATTTTATGGTCGACATAATCGTCCATCAGAGCAATTAATTCGGTTAACCATGGATTGTTTTTGCACTATGTTTACTCTATGTGATAATACGCATCCGCAGCGACGTCGAACAGTGCGCACCGAAGAAACAATTGCCGCTGTAGAGCAAAGTGTTGAAGAGGACCCGAATGAATCGATTCGCCACCGTGCACAGCAATTGAAGCTTTGTCCATCAACTTTATGGAAGATTTTGCGCAAAGATCTTGGCTTGCGACCTTACAAGATCCAGCTTGTGCAAGAATTAAAGCCGCGAGACCATGCAATGCGTCGTGATTTTGGTGTATGGGCCGAAAATGAGATTGATCTCGATGCTGATTTTCATCGCAAATTGGTCAATTGGCCACCAAGATCGTGCGATTTGACACCACTGGATTATTTTCTTTGGGGATATGTGAAGTCGCTCGTCTACGCCAACAAACCAGAAACGTTAGGGGACTTGGAAGCCAACATTCGTGGCGTTATTGCCAACATACGGCCCCATATGCTCGAAAAAGTAGTTGAAAATTGGACCTGTAGAATTGGCTTTATTCGAGCCAGCCGCGGCGGCCACATGCCCGAAATCATATTTAAACATTAATGGCATAAAATTATCCTTCCAATAAAGCCAAATTGATGGACATTAAAACGATTTCCTTGTGTTTTATTTCAATTCGAAGTTCTATACCTCTAAAAAAACACCCATTATTTTAATTTTGGTTTTTGAGCCAATATTAAGGAAATTACAAACGGAATGACAATCTCAATATACCCCCCATTCTTTTTGATGGTGGGTATAACAACACACAACTCAACCTCAGACTCATACTCGAACTTAGGACAAACAAAAACATTCAGGCAAACAACATAAGAAGTCTTACGAGATTTTTTAAACGAACTTCGGCTTTAGGTTGCTAATGTTTCTTGCTGCTAATGTTTATTGTTGTTGTTGTTGGTTGCTCTGTTTTGCAGTTTAAAAAATTATGAACGGAAAATAAAATTAAAAAATATAAGAAAGAAAAATATGTAAAGACTATAAAATATCAACTACAACAAAATTATGTTGAAATGAACTTTTCGTTGGAGTTCAAATATAAATTCAACTAAAATGGGAAAAATAACTTAGCTCAGCACTATTTTTTATACATATTTTTTTCTTAAGTTAATATAAAAAAAATCTAAATTTATTTCGTTATTATATTTTTAAAGAAAACAACGACATCTATTTTTTGTTGTTGGTTGGGCTCTTTCTTGTAGGAAGAAAAAGTAGCAGCAACAATTTTTGTAGTCATTTCTGCTTCATGTTTCGTTCAGAGAATCGAACAGGCTAACAGAAATTTCAGCAACGAAAATGTTGTCAGTTGTGCTGTATGAGCTGCAAGTGTTTTTGTTGGTTTTTTTAAGAGTTTTTGTAACAATCAAAACAACAACAACAAAAACAACTTCGTCATTATTATCAAAATTCAATAAAAAAAACAAAATCATAAAATAAATAAATGAACGAACTAAAAATTCTCGCATATCCGTTTATTTAAATTTGAAATATTTACTCTCTTTTTTCTCTCTTTTACTAATACAATTTTACTCTTTTAATAACACTGTGCTAGTTGAAAAACCCGACAAAAGGCCCAGTTAGAACAGTGTCAAACGTTTGAAATATGATGACTTTTATATTTGATATCAAACGTTTTTTTCAAACTTTTTTCAAACCTGAACAGATGTTTGAGATTTACATTCATTTTCAAATGAGGGTTCATTTGAGAATAAACGTTTGAAAAATGATAGTTTCTCAAATTGAGAATAAAGGTTATTCTCAAATCATTACATTTGATATCAAACGTTTTTTTCAAACTTTTTTCAAACCTGAACAGATGTTTGAGATTTACATTCATTTTCAAATGAGGGTTCGTTTGAGAACAAACGTTTGAAAAATGATAGTTTCTCAAATTGAGAATAAAGGTTATTCTCAAATCATTATCAAACCCTAAGATGATTTGAGAATAATTTGAAAAATGGTGTTATATAAATTTGATATCAAACCTTATTTCAAATTTTTTTCAAACGTTAAAAAAATAACACACTGATACATTTTGAGGAAAAAGAAATACACTTTTAAGGAAACCTATATCAAACGATAGGCCTTATTGAGTGTATCAGTTTGTCATTTTTAGAAATTTCGATATACCCTCAAAATCGAAAGTTATCGATAAAAAACGATTTTTTTGGTCTTCTCGAACAAAAATAGGCCTAGCTAAGTCATTTGTTTATCGATTTGAAATTTTAACACGGTTTGAGACAGACAAGACATCAGGCTTTCTTCTTGTTAAAAAAAAATTTTTATTTCATCAAATTATCACAAAAATATTTTCAAACAAATTTAAATTTTTATTCTTTTTTTCGATTTTTTCACATTGGGACGCCGTTTTCCGCAGTATTTTGTTAGGAATGCCAAACTTTTTTATATTTACTTGAAAAGTGCATTAAATATTTTGTGAACCTAGATTATTTAAATTTAAATTAACAGCGAATTAAAAGACAAAAGAAGCATTTTTAGTTAACTTCTTAAGTCACTTTTTTCGAATTTCAAGGAGTGTCGGCCAGAAAAATGTGCAATTTTTCGGTTTTTGCAAATTTTGACCTATAAGCTTAACTTTTTGACCAAATCTGAATGTTAATTTTTAATTTAGACCCAATTTGCTTTCCATCAACAAATATCATAAAATCAAATAGATGTCTTCAAGGACCCAGAATTTCTATGAAAATTTCCGATAACTCAAAAAATCCTTAGCCGATTTATACGCTACTTACGTAGATAGAAAGCTAATTGAGTCTACATTATTAAAAAAGTTAAAATTTGCAAGAACTAAAAAATTTGCCATATTTTTTCTTATAAACGCAATTTTCAACTTCATGGCCTGGGCGCCACGTGATAACGTAGTCCGATTTGGCTTAAATTTTGTTATTTGAAGTTTCTCACCGAATGCCATAAAAATCCGACCGCCATTTCTCTACTTTCGAAAAAAGTTGAAAAAAAACTCTAACGTAGTATTTGTATTGAAAATTTTCTAATATACAAATAATACTGAATTCACCTTTTTTACTAAAATTGTTATATCTCTGTTAATATGTTTACGATTTTAATTAAAGTACTCTTGTTTTACAAAATGGTAACCATGATTCTTTTTCTAAGTCAAAATATATTAGGTCTTCTGATAATTTTACGAAAAAAAAGCTTCCGAAGTTGAAAAAATCGAAAAAAAAATAAAATTTTAACTTCAGCGGAAAATATTTTTATGATAAATTGGTCATGTTAAAAAAAGGTCTTTACGAAGTGAAAGCCTATTTTGTTTTTTGTCGAAACACATTTTAAAATTTTAAATCGATGTAAAAATGACTCAGTTAAGCCTTCTTTTCTCCGCTAAGTCCAAAAAAATCGTTTTTTATCGATAACTTTCGATTTTGAGGGTATATCGAAAATTTAAAAAATGGTAAAATGATCTTCTAACCGAGTTCTACTGGTTGAGCTTGGTTTCGTTCCGAGTGTATTTTCACTGTATCAGAGTGTAATTTATGTTAAAAAAATTAATGTTTAAGATATTTTAATGGAATCGCATTGTATTTCAAAGAAATTCGTTATTTCTTTCGGATGTTTTAAAATTGATCCATATTTGGTTTGATAATGATTTGAGAATAAAGGCATTTCTCAATTTGAGAATGAAGTGTCCTTTTTGTTGAGAACGCTATTATTCTCAAATCAGTATCAAACGTTTGACCTTTGAAAAAAGATTTATTTTCAAATCATCCTCAATTTGAGAATAAACCTTTTTTCTAACTGGAGGGAGACCTAGAGCTGAATTCAATTGTGCTAATCGTTTTTAGGTTAGCTCTAGTTTTCGAGATATAGCGTTATAAAAAAATTAAAAAGGTTGCACAATAAATATTCGCATAACTCGAAAACTGTTAAGTTTCTTGAACTAAGTAAAAAACCGAAATTCGGCAACAAAATTTTTTTTCAAAAAAATCCTATAAAAAGCAAATTTTTGAAAAACTTGGTTTAATCAGAGTACAAACAAGCAGTCAGATCCCGAGATGAAGCTTTCAGTAACTGGCGTAATAACCAAAATCCAGTTACTAATTCGCAACGCAAACGTGAAAGGCGTACATGTGCCAAAGTAAAAGACGTGAAAAAGGTCGAAAGAGTATCTGTAACTATGCCAAAGATATTCTTTCGCGCCCGTGCTGTAAAAAGGGTTTTAGCAGATCTCAACATAAACAAGTCGTCAGGGCCGGATGGTATTCCAGCACTGGTCTTGAAGTAGTGCTGTTCGACGCTTTCGCGTCCATTAGCTAACCTTTTCAGCTAACCTTTTCAGTATGGATTTCGTAGGGAACGCTCTACGGGAGACCTGCTAGCCTTCCTTTCGGAAAAATTGTGTCATTCAATACACCGTTTTGGCAAAAGTAAAGTTGTGGCTCTGGATATTTCCAAGGCGTTTGATAGAGTGTGGCACGTAGCACTTCTACCAAAACTTATTGCTTTTGGTGTCGGTGATAGCTTCTCTCGATTTATATCGAGCTTCCTCAGAGATCCCACTATAAGAGTTGTTGTAGATGGGATCTCATCAAACGATTTTAAGCTAAATTCAGGGGTACCGCAAGGCTCCGTTCTTTCTCCTACCCTATTTCTTATCTTTATAAACGACCTCTACGTCAAACTTCCAATCCTATTTTCTCTTTTGCAGATGATAGTAACATTTGCCCTTCGTATTCATTCAATCATAGACCAAACCTTTTAGAGCTTGAATGAATGAATCATTAAACCGCGATTTAGAAACAATCTCAGAATGGGGTCATGCGAATAGAGTCGATTTTAATGAGCGGAAATCTTAGTGTTGTATGCTTACGCACAAACGCATGGCAGATCATGTTACTTCATCTTTATTAATGGGTTATGAAAATATAGAGAAATCAGATACTCTTGATGTTTTGGGCATGAGAATTCAATGTGATGTCCGTTGGACTGATCACATTTTTCAAGTGTCGAAAGAAGCATTCAAGTGTCTCGGTTTTCTTAAACGGTGTAAGAGATACTTCACTCCATCTGATCTCCTTACTATTTACACCACCTATATTCGACCGAAAATGAAATACAACTCTCATGTATGAGCCGGTGTTTCAAAGTTATTTTCGAGCTTCTCGACCGAGTGCAGGAGAGGGCGAAGGTGCTTATTGGTGACAGTAGAGTATCCAACTCTATTGATTCACTAGAGCACCGTCACAATGTGGGTTGTGTCACACTGTTCTATCGTTACTACTTTGGAATGTGCTCTAATGAAATCAGGGAACTTGTTCCTGAAACTCGGACTTTTTTACGCAATACACGTCATTATGTTAGAGCTCATTTCTTTGTGGTCGATTGAACGATATACCAAACAGCATACTACAGAAAAAATTCATTCTACAGCCGTGATCGATGTGGAATTCACTTACCGCAGACGTTTTTCCAGCCAATTGCAAAATAGGTAAATTTAAAGCCATACACTAAGAGAAAAGCTGCGGGTTAAAATCAAGCTGTGTCGGGCTTACTTTTAGAAAACTGAAATTTTGAACAAATCAAGCCTGCAAAAAAGTTAAATGAAGATAAAATTAAGAATTGCGGTGTTACATCAAGATTGAGATCTTGAAATAAGAATAAAAACCCTAAATTAAGAATAAAATTCTTGACTTAAGATTACGTCAAGAATAATTTTTTTTAAATCTAAAAATTCTTAAAACAAGCATAAAATTCTTAATTTAATGCAAAACGATTTTAAATAAAAAAAAAAACATTTCTGTATGCGAAAATTTCTTTAGTTGTGCTTTTCTTTCAGCGTGTTAAGGTGAAAATTAATAAAAGTTAAACAAACAATCTGTTCCAATGGAAAATTCTTAAATTTTAAATATTGATGAAAGCTCTGCAAATAATTAGATGACTGTGGCTATTGAAGCAGTTATTCCGGCGGAGGAAAACAGTTTAAATACTCCTGGAGAAGAAACCATAGAAGGCCAATCAGGGTTAGATCTCCAAACCATTGAAAGCCAGTCGGGGTTCAATCTCCAGACAATCTGAGGATTTCCACCAAATAGTTCTAGTGAGTTTGTACTTTTAAATGTTGAAAAAGAACAATTTCAGCATTCCGCCGGGAACCAAGACGAGGAAAGTTTGAAAAAAACTTTTAAAAGAGTTCGACTTGGAAATTCGTGAGAAATTGTTTTTTTGGAAGAAAGAACAGGTAGAGATATTTTAAGAGAAACTAATCATTATAAAAGATTTATAAACATCTATGTATTGTAGTTTGGAATAGACGACGGTACAATGTCAATGCCATCGAAAGTGGAAGACTGGCTAGAAACTGTGAAAAGTCAATGTAAATATTATAAATATATGTAACTTTACTAGCCCTCCTTTACATGTATATTTTATAAATAGTGGTAAAGCATTTATAAGACTTAAGTATATATAAATATATTATATACACAAAAGCGTATGAATTTTCATTATTTTAATTACATATATTTTAATAAAACTACAATAAATTGAAAAAAAAAAAAATAATAATATAAAATCTTTTATTTTGTTTGCTGGGTTTATGGCGTATTCGAATTTCGAATGGCGTATTCGAATTTCGAAAAGCATTAAATTAAGAGGGAACGTTCTTCAAATAAGAACAAACATTCTTAAACTAAGCCTGAGTCAGACTTGAAATAAGCCCACATTAATCTTACTTTAAGAATGCATGATTCTTAAAACAACATTTTTATTCTTAAATTAAGAACGAAGCAGCTTAAAAACCAACCTAAGAATTATCGTTCTAAAAATAAGATTTTCGACTTGATTTTAGGATTTTCAAGCTTAACAGACTTTTACGACGTTTCCGACTTGATTTAAGTCCGATTAGATTAGATTTTTCCCTCAGTGTAAACACTACTCCATCTTACCTCCCTCCCATTACCTATTTTTCTACTTCCAACACAATGCATTGCATAAGTAGAGGTCATCCCCTGAGTTGCCGAATTTTGATTTTTTTTACTTAGTTCAAGAAAATAAACAGTTTTCAAATTACTCGAATATTTTTTACGCAACCTCCTCCATTTTTTAAATAGCGCTATATCTCTAAAACTAGAGCTAACCTAAAAAAAACGGTTAGCACCATTAAATTCAGCGTACTCGAATTATCTTTACCCACTAGGTCTGTCGATTTTTTTCACTAGCACAGTGTAATTGGTGTTATTTTTCTTTTCTTTCCTTAATAATTTGCTTGCAGTGTGTGTGTGTTTCCTTCTTTATACCCTTCACCACCATAGGCGGAAAGGGTATTATAAGTTTGTGCTGATGTTTGTAACGCATAGAAATATTTGTCTTAGACCCACCTTTTAGTATACCAATAGGTTTATAATCACTTTCTGAGTCGATTTATCGATGTCCGTCCGTCTGGCTGGCTGGACCCCCATGTAAACCTTGTCATCAAACTACAGGTCGCAATTCTAAAGATAATTTGATGAAATTTGGCACAGATAATTTTTTTGATAATGGGACCATGGCTATTGAAATTGGTCAAAATTGGCCCATTATTTATGGTACCTCCCATAGGTCCCACTTCCCGGAATTGCTGTATTGGCCACGAATATCAATATTTTTTCATGAAATTTAAAACAAATACTGCTTATGTCAACTAAAATCACTGTACCAAATTTTGTTGAAATCGGTCCACATTTGACCATAGCTCCCATACTAACTCTTCTTTAAAAACGCACTAAATGAGACAAAAAATCACTATAACGCTCGTAAATCTAAAGATAATAGAAATTTTGAGTCAATTTTTTGCATACATAATTTTTGTAACAACTGTAATTAATCTGCCAAATTTCGAGATAATCGGTCCACATTTGACCCTAGCTCTCATATAAGTCCAAATGACGGAAACAGGTTGAATATATAAGTTTTGAGAAAATGTTTGTATGATGGCAAAATTTAGCAAATATTTGTCTTTACACACGAAAAATAACACCTTTGACCTTAGTGGTGAAGGGTATCGTATGGTCGGCTTGACCGACTATAGCGCTTTCTTACTTGTTTTTCTTTTCTTTCCTTAATAATTTGCTTGCAGTGTGTGTGTGTGTTTCCTTCTTTATACCCTTCACCACCATAGGCGGAAAGGGTATTATAAGTTTGTGCTGATGTTTGCAACGCATAGAAATATTTGTCTTACACCCACCTTTTAGTATACCAATAGACTTAGAATCACTTTCTGAGTCGATTTAGCGATGTCCGTCCGTCTGGCTGGCTGGCTGGACCCCCATGTAAACCTTGTAATCAAACTACAGGTCGCAATTCTAAAGATAATTTGATAAAATTTGGCACAGATAATTTTTCTGATAATGGGACCATGGCTATTGAAATTGGTCGAAATCGGTCCTTTATTTATGGTACCTCCCATAGGTCCCACTTCCCGGAATTGCTATATTGGCCACAAATGTCAATATTTTTTCATGAAATTTAAAACAGATACTGCCTGTGTAAACTTAAATCAATATACCAAATTTCGTTGAAATCGGTCCACATTTGACCATAGCTCCCATACAAACTCTTCTTCAAAAACGCACTAAATGAGACAAAAAATCACTAAAACGCTCGTAAATCTAAAGATAATGAAAATTTTGAGTTTATTTTTTGCATACATAATTTTTGTAACAACTGTAATCAATTTGCCAAATTTCGAGTTAATCGGTCCGCATTTGACCCTAGCTCTCATATAAGTCCAAATGACGGAAACAGGTTGAATATATACGTTTTGAGAAAATGTTTGTATGATGGCAAAATTTAGCAAATATTTGTCTTTACACACGAAAAATAACACCTTTGACCTTAGTGGTGAAGGGTATCGTATGGTCGGCTTGACCGACTATAGCGCTTTCTTACTTGTTTTCGTTAATTTTAAGAAAATAAACGTAAGTTATTAAAAAAAAGTTTTTTATTTCAATTGATTTATATTAAATTTTATAACAAAATTTAAACTTTTTGTAATTTTAAGGCATATTTTTTTATCTCCTATACCGAATATAGGACATTTTTCATGTATAAGAGTATAAGGGGTGATGTTCTGGTTGGTCTTAACTTGGTAAGCCCAGACTTATCTTCGTTATCCTTCTTCTTAAACTGTGAACACTTCCTCCTTGTGGTATCACCTGGAAAAAAATAACTTACATAAAAAAGCGAAAAAAAGGAATAAATGGTTGCGGATTCATGATCAGCAAAAGAATACGAAACCTAATCGTGTTGATGCCAAGGTGAGAACACGTGTGGGTGTGTCGCGGAAAATACAGACGGAAAAACAAAGAAAATTTTACATAGCAAAGCTACAATTCCATCAAATTGCTCCCAATTAATCTGAGAAAATATTCTCAGCACTCTGTGAGAACATATTGCCAACTCCATGAAAACTGCTGCAAAATATGTATTAGGGTTCCAAAACCCTCTTTCTAAAAACTCTTGGTATGTCGAGGAGTACCGCAATGCCACTGCTGAGAAAAATACAGCCTACATGGCAACTCTACAGTTAGTAGCTACTCGTCGAACTTTAGAAAGATATCGATATCAATAAGGCGTATGTCCAACTTATGGAAACTATAATATGGTGATGCGCAAAATATCGGGTGGTTAAATTTCAAGGGCCGATGTTGATTTTGAATAAAACACAAACTATTTAGGAAATTATTGTAATTTTATTTTATTATGATGTATTGGTATTACTCAATTATGTATGGATCAAAATATCGGCCAAATGGGCGCCGCGACCACAGCAACACACCTCCATCCGATGGTCCAAATTTACGATGACCCCGAGGCATAATGGAGGTTCTATGCCGTTAATGTGATGAATTATCTGATCCTTTAGCTCTTGAATTGTTGCTGGAATATTGACGTACACCTTTTCTTTCAAATAACCCCAAAGATGTCAAATCACATGATCTTGGCGGCGAATTGACATCGCCATTACGTGAGATAACACAGCCATTGAATTTGTTGCGCAAAAGAGCCATTGTTTCGTTAGCTGTGTGGCAAGTGGCACCGTCCTGCTGAAACCACATATCGTCCACATCCATATCTTCCAATTTGGGTCATAAAAAGTTCTTTATCATCTCACGATAGCGAACACCATTCACAGTAACTGCCTGACCGGCCTCAGCTACACTATCGCGAACAGCAGCAATATTTTCTGCAGTACGAGCTGTGCGAGCATGCACTGGTGTTCTCACATCTTCTACAGACCCGGTTTGCTCGAATTTTTCCACGATTTTTGCGATTGTACGCACATTTGGACGATCAAATTGACCAAAAAAATCACGATATGCATTTTGATTTGAACTCCCATTTTCATAATAAGTCTGGATAACTTTAACACGTTGTTGGATTGTGTATCTCTCCATGGTTCAAATTGAGTAAGTCTGAAATAGAGAAATGTCAAATAAAATTTGGAAAAAAAATTGGCGTTTAGGTGTGGTTCACATTCAACATCGGCCCTTACAATTTAACCACCCTTTAGAAAGGGACCTAAGGATTTTGTTCACTTTGGTGTACCATCACTGAGCTTGTTGGTATTGGTCACATTTGAAAGCGATACATCTCATGACGTCAGGAACGTGTTGGTCAACCTTGAAAACGCTCGTAGGTCTTCCCTACCTCTTGTTTTGTGTAGTAGGTCCCTTTCTCTCACATATGGTTAGAAGAACAATGCCAGACGATTGGATTCTCAGTGTTATTTGCCCAGTGCACAAAAGTCCCATGAAATTGATATCGTGGGTCGCAAATTGCGCGAGGTGACTGTCGTCTTTTCAAGTATTGAGAGGGAATCAATGAAAATTGGTCTAGTTGTCAATGAATCAAAAACAAAACTGATGAAGAAAGATACTTCGAAAAATCTTTGAACCGGTCTGCGTTATTAATAAATATCGACATCGATTAAGCCATTAGCTGTATAAGCTGTACGCTCACATCGACATAGTTAAATGCATTAAATAGCAGCTAGTGCGTTGACAAGGACATATCGCGAGTACGGATAAAAATACCCCAGGGAGAAAAATGTTCGAAAAACTTGGATGAAAACACCAAGTAGAAGAAAATCTTTCAAAGCTACAAAATTGAAGAATATGCGCACAAGATCGAAGCGCATGAAATTCTAAAATATGCTCGACCTTTGACCTTAAAAGGTTGTGAATATAGGCCAATTAAGTAAGTATGACTTAATTCTATATCTTCTACTGAGTAAAGAATACTATTCTATTTCTTGTCCTGAGTATAATACAACAATCTACGAGTATCTCTTATACTATTGTCTTATTCTGCGTGTCTTATACTGCATTTCAGACGTCATTCTCTATGAAAATTTTATTAAATTTAAAGTCACGATTTTATCAAAATTCCAACAAAATGTCGAATAATTTTTTTTTAAGTCAAAGTAAGTCAATACGATTCAGTTTAATCAAATGAAATGCATTACATATTTAATTATCAAATACATAAATTTTTAAATTCCGATTACTCCTCAGCCGCATTATTTTGTTACTTGGGCTTGGTTTTCCAGCACAATTTTATTTTTTGATTTTACCCATTAACTTTTTTACTTTATTTATGCAAATAATAATTTTTAAACTATTTTATTGCAATTCACAATAAAAGCAGTAACAACTACAACTAAAGCAACAACAACAAAAGAATCAAACCAACAAAATTACCAACGAATAATAAAAATCAACTGCAAACAAGTTTTGAAAATAAAACTCAAACTAAAAAAAAAAAAAAAATAAATGCTATAAATTTCTAAAACTTTGCAAAATATGAAAGAAAAAAAAAAAAACAAGAAGAAAATGTGAAAAAATTCCAACAAGACATTCATTCAGTCGATCGATAGTTAAAAAGAAAATTTAAATAAAATTTTTCGTATGGAAGTATTTGTGGTTTTGGGAGTGAGTGTGCGAGTGTGTGAGTGTATGTGTACACAATTAATTAATAACTCTGGAAATTTTTAAAAGCTGCAGATGTTTGTCGAGAAAATAATATAATAAAATAAAAATGTGATTACAATAGAGTTTTGAAAAATTTCATTTAAAATTCCTAAATACATACGAATACGAGCACTCGTATACGTACAAACATAAAATAATAAGTAAAACACACATGTTCAAATAATTTAATTTGTTTATGTAAATTGAGTTAATTTTTTGTATTTCTTTTCTTCGCATTTACTTAAATAATATTAAATTGAAAATAACAATAATGAAAAAAATCTCTTATATTAAATAACAAGACAAATAATCAAATTTAATTTTTTCATAAAATTATTTACACGAACACAATTTTTTTGAATATGGGCAAATCCGATCAACATTAAACCAAGGACAAAATTTTAAAACTGTCAAAATCAAATATTTGCGTTTATGGAAAAATTTACCATACATTGATCCTTTAAAATATATAAAGGATACAATTTTTGATTAGTCTGTTCGTAAATGGCAGGTCTGCACCCATCTCGAATTTTTTTTAAATTATTTAAAAGGTTTTTAAAAAGTTCATAGAAATCGCAAAAACATCCATTTAGGTATCAAGTTTCAGTAGGGGCTTAAAGTCTGCATAATTTCATACAATTAGATGTAAAAGACCCCATCAAAAGTAATTGGAGTGACTTAAATAACGTCAAGTAAAACAGGGCTCACAGTGTGTAGCGTTCGTCACAGAAATAAAGGTTTTTTTTATTTGACTAGTGCAATTTTTCTTTTTTCTGCAATTAAACGTGGTTCGTAAAGAGAACTTATAGTATGCATTACATAAGGCTAAAAATATATAGATGTTAATCAGGGGTGTCATAGAAACCAAGTCGGTTTTTAAATTTCTCGGTTATGAATACCAATACTGGTATTATTTGGTGTCATGAAACCAAGTCGGTTTTGTTATTATTGGTTTGAAATCAAACAAAAGGTTCGAATCAATTGTTTATTATTTCATTTGAATTTTTTGTGAAACATCAAAAATCAAATAAAAAATAAAAATTATTAAAAAATAATTTGAAGAAAAATTTTGTGGTATAGGTATAAAAAAAAAAACGCTGCTGTTTGGACAAATGAAGCTTGTATACCCCAAAATAATGGAATGACTGAATGAAAAAAATTTAATCTACCTACACCAAGAAACAAACCACAGCCAATCAATAGACGATTGTCACTTACATGGGATATCCGTTAAATTGATATGCATTTGCTTCGCCAGTACCTTTACACAAAGAATATTCTAGCCTTACAATTTTCCCCATTTTTTAAATTTTTTATGTTTGTCGATAAGGTTCATTGATTAAAAAGACACAAAAAAGTACCAAAACTTGCTTTTATCTTATTACATGATAAAAAATTCTATGTAAACTTTTCACCCATCTCTTTTTATTTGAAAATTAAAGCTAAAAAGTACCAACAAAAAATTTTCTCTTTTTCTCCCCTTTTTTTCGAAAATTACTTACCACTTGTACTGTTATTTTTGTAGCTGATCCAAACTCGATTTAAATTTTAGTTTTATTGTTTTTAGTTTGGGAATCATATAATTTACCCTTTTTTATCAAAAATCCGTTCTTAGTGGATCTTTAAATAGAAAAAAGTCACCAGCTGGTCAGTAACGCCTTTGTTTTAAATAGACATACCAATTTTGAAATGAAATCTGTTAACTGTAAGTTGTTTGGTTTATTTCCAATACTAAACCAATAATATTATTTTCTGTGACACATAAAACCAATAGAAAATGTAGTTCGAACATTAGTATTGGAATTCATGACACCAATTTAATTTTTTTGTCGTTTTCAAAACCAATACCAATGAAATTGGTTTCTATGACACCCCTGAATATAGCATTTTTTAGAATAATATGTATAGAAAAAGGTGTAGCGTCCGTCACAGTATATATTTTTTGCACAATAATATTTATTAAATACAAAATTTGCTAACACATTTCCGTCTTATCCATAAAGTTAAAACACTGTCTATATCCGCAAAATATGGGGGTGTCATAGAAACCAATTTCATTGGTATTGGTTTTGAAAACGACAAACAAAATGAAATTAGTGTCATGAATTCCAATATAAATGTTCGAGCTACATTTTCTATTGGTTTTATGTGTCACAGAAAATAATATTATTGGTTTGGTATTGGAAATAAACCAAGAAACTTACAGCTAACAGATTTCATTTCAAAATTGGTATGTCTATTTAAAACAAAGGCGTTACTGGCCAGCTGGTGCCTTTTTCGATTTAAAGATCCACTAAGAACGGATTTTAGATAATTCGGCCTTTTGGGGGATAAAAAAGGGTAAATTCTATGATTCCCAAACTAAAAACAATAGAACTACAATTTAAATCGAGTTTAGATGAGCTACAAAAATAACAGTACAAGTGGTAAGTAATTTTCGAAAAAAAGGGGGTATACAAGCTTCATTTGTCCAAACAGCAGCGTTTTTTTTTATACCTATACCACAAACATCGCAAAAAACTGAAAATTTTTCTTCAAATTATTTTTTAATAATTTTTATTTTTTATTTGATTTTTGATGTTTCACAAAAAATTCAAATGAAATAATAAACAATTGATTCGAACATTTTGTTTGATTTCAAACCAATAATAACAAAACCGACTTGGTTTCACGACACCAAATAATACCAGTATTGGTTTTCAAAACCGAGAAATTTAAAAACCGACTTGGTTTCTATGACACCCCTGATTGTTATTTTTTAATGTTAAATATTAATAAATACATATTTGACTATTTTTGCTGTAACTTTGAAATTAAAAACGATCAATTAAATATAAAATAAATATTAAATATTTGTTTATGTTTAGTTTTAACAAAAAATAAGTTTTTTTCAAAATTCATGGTAAAAAATCTAGCAACAAAAGTGTTCGAAAATGATCCCGAGGGAACTCGTAGATGTTGAAGTGCGAAACTTTGATGGAAATACCAAGTAGAAAAAAATCTTTCAAACTCTTCTGTCAAAACGCACTAAATGAGACAAAAATCTCTAAAAACGCTCATAAATCTAAAGATAATGACAATTTTAAGTTTATTTTTTGCATACATAATTTTTGTAACAACTGTAATCAATCTGCGAAATATAGAGATAATCGGTCCATTCATTTGATCCTAGCTCTCATATAAGTCCAAATGACGAAAACAGCTTAAATTTTTGTCTTTATACAGGAAAAAGAACACCTTTGACCTTAGTGGTGAAGGGTATCGTATGGTCGGTCTTGACTGACTATAGCACTTTCTTACTTGTTTAATATCTCGAACTGTTTTGTGTTGAGAAATTTCTTAGACCTACCTTTTAGTATACCAATAGGCTTAGAATCACTTTCTGAGTCGATTTAGCGATGTCCGTCCGTCCGTCTGGCTGGCTGGACCCCCATGTAAACCTTGTAATCAAACTACAGGTCGCAATTCTAAAGATAATTTGATGAAATTTGATAATGGGACCATGGCTATTGAAATTCGTCAAAATCGGTCCATTATTTATGGTACCTCCCATAGGTCCCACTTCCCGGAATTGATATATTGGCCACAAATATCAATATTTTTTCATGAAATTTAAATCAAATACTGCTTATGTAAACTAAAATCACTGTATCAAATTTCGTTGAAATCGGTCCATATTTGACCATAGCTCCCATACAAACTTTTCTTTAAAAACGCACTAAATGGAACAAAAATCACTAAAACGCTCGTAAATCTAAAGATAATGAGAATTTTAAGTATATTTTTTGCATACATAATTTTTGTAACAACTTTAATCAATTTGCCAAATTTCGAGATAATCGGTCCACATTTGACCCTTGCTCTCGTATAAGTCAAAGTGATAAAAACAGTTTAAATATATAAGTTTTGAGAAAATGTTTGTATGATGGCAAAATTTAGCAAATATTTGTCTTTATACAGGAAAAAGAACACCTTTGACCATAGTGGTGAAGGGTATCGTATGGTCGGTCTTGACCGACTATAGCACTTTCTTACTTGTTTAATATCTCGAACTGTTTTGTGTTGAGAAATTTCTAAAGTAAATTTTTTTTGCTGATCGAAAAAATTACTAAGAAATTTGTATTGGAAGTTATTATTTCCCAGTAAAACTTTTCATTACCAAATAATGAGTTAAACAGTTAAACTATTGAACACGAACTACTTACTCATTCGCTGTTTAAGTTATTACATTAACATGGGGATGTCATTGGAGGCAAGTACTTACCAATTGCAGAAATGTAATGACTTGGGTAAGCAATTTGAAAGCAACAACAACAACAGCAACAACTTTTTTGTTGTTGTTTTATTAAAAACATATATTTTTAAACGAAATACAAAATTTTTTTTTATGATCCCATGGGGGCTCGAACCCAGACCCTCCGACTGCTAGGCAGAGACTCTTCCACTGAGCTACTTCATATGTTGAAAACTTAGCAGCTTATAATTAATATAAACAATTTTTATTTTTAGATCCAAAATCATGTGAAAATAACTTTGTTTTTCCCTGCTTTTTGTTGCTTTGTTGTAATTTTTGGAAAAATATTTTTATACGATTTTTTGTAATTATTTTAAAACTTTTTTAAAATTATTTTAAAACTTAAACAATTTTAATCTTCTTTTTTGTATAAGTTTTTACATAAGATTGACTCTTACTTACTTAAATGTTACAACCTGTTAAGGTCAAAGTCCGAGCATATTTTAGAATTCCATGGATTTAGATCTTGTGCGAATATTCTCCAATTTTATAGGCCAAGCTTTGAAAAATATTCCTCTACTTGGTCTTTCTATCGAAGTTTCGGACATCCTTCTCTAACATTAGGTAGTGGGACATTTCAATTCTAATTTTATCCTCTTCATTGTATTTTTTTCAAGAGAGGGTTACTAGCCCGTAATCCTAACCCATTTTTATCGATCTTATGGGACAACTCTCGGAATATGTTAACTCCCCGGGTGATACCATGAGGAGGTGTGTGTTCACAGTTGAGATGAAGGATGACCCAGATAAGTTGGGCTTACCAAGTTAAGACCAATTAGAATCGTGTTTGGTATTCAACATCACCTACATAATCAAAATTGACTCATGATGGTATTTTTTCATTAACGTGAGTTAGTTTTACACATTTTTTTTACAGAAGATAATATTTAAGATCTTAAAATTCAAAAATCATTTAAAAAGTCTCTTTTAATACAAAAAAAAAACTAAAAAAATTGTTGTCCTTGGTGGGATTTGAACCGGGGACATTCGGTTTAAATTACCATCTTAATTACAAATAAGTACTTCTGTAATAACTTATTATTTATTCGGATGGTATGTTGTAGTCGTTACAAGGTAACCAGTTATCAGAGTACTTGCCATTACCAAAGTTTTGCTGGGTTTATTATATATTCGTAGAGAATTTGGTTCTAGAATGATTTTAATCCAAATGCACCCGTTTTTATGAGAATTTTTGAGTTTTTGAAAGTATAACAAAAATGTCAAGTTGATTTTGCAAATTTCTGAAATGCAGTTATATAGCCCCATATAATCTCTTTTTATTTCAAAAATAAAAAGTAGCGTGAATTCATAGACGAATCAAGAAAATATGATTTAAAAAAAAGAAACATTTTTTTTTACTCAATAAAAATTTTAGATTATGACGATATTGCAGCAAATGAGCGATTAGTATCTATTTATCTACATGCATAAATAAGTACAAAAATATTTCAAAATTAAATTAAACAACTAGAAGAAGATTATCAATTTAATTTATTTTTTTAAACACGAATTCATGGATTACTTTACAAAAAAAAAAAAAAAATACTAAAAAAATATATAAATTCTAGTTCTGGTGGATAGAAAACAAACACAACAACAATTTATGTAATTTAGTGCTAGTCTTTAAATAATAAATATTACTAAAAAAAACAACAACTACAAAATAATGACGATGATGATGTTAAAAAAAAAACAAATTAAATTGAAAAAAGAAAACAGAATATCAGAATCAGAAATATTGTTTGTAAGAATCAGCAATTGCAAAAAGAATTTTTACATTCATTTATCTAAATCACAGAAAATATCTGGTTGCAAAACGATCATTGGAACGGAGAGAGGGTCTTTAACTTCCACACACACACACTCACACATTCTTGAAACTATATAAAACGACTTAAAAACCTAAAACTGATATTCAGCCAAAAGATACAAACGACAGATATTTATTTCACAGATTGCAATAACCTCTAAAAATATATAAATTTAAAAACCGAGGAAGAAAAAAAAAAAAACCAACAAATAAAACTAGAAAACAATCTTCCAAATAAAACGCATTCAATTCAATTCAAAGTTGGAAAAAAACAGGCTCAAAAGAAAATCCATAAATGCAGATACATATTTCTTTTTATTATATTTATTTATACTTTTTTTTCTACTGACAATTTACTAGTATTTCAATTTAAACGAAGAAAAAAGTAAACGCATACTTGGTCTATGCACCAAAACAACCAAATGAAGGCACCACCAAAATATTGAAAACCCGCATCCATATCCATATTTAAACCCCAAACTCATTCCTCAGATGCAAACACACACTCACTCACACATCCACACTCATACACATCTTTAACTAAAACACAGATACGTTTTTACTTGCAGTTCCTCTTTCTACTTTTGCTTGTACAAAATAAATAAAATCATAAATAAAAAATGACTTTATGAGGAAAAATTAATAATAAGAAAATATATTTCTTCTATTTACGAATGAATTTTGTACGAATGTTAATTTACTCGTACTATTATAATCTTTTTTCCTCACATTTTTATTTTAAATAATAATGAATACACTTTGAATACTCGTTCTTGTTCAATTCGAATGTACGAATTTTACACACATACTCACACACACACACACAGATACTTGTACTAATACCTATACACCTTCCTCCTCGTCATAGATTTAAAGATCAGACTTTTAACGTATAAAAAAACTGAAATATTTGTGTATAATTTTATTATATTTTAAAAAAAAGTATACAAAAAATAAGTAAACTTTATTTTTTAATGTTTGTTTGAATGTAAACGGTATAACAAGTGTTGCCATTTAAGTAAAGTTCTCATGGATGAATTTTTTAATATTTTCCAGAAGCTTGACTTTAAAAAGGACCTTTTACTATAAAAATTTTTCTATAAAAATTTTTCAATAAAAATTTTAATATAAAAATTTTTCTATAAAAATTTTTCTATGAAAAATTTTAATATAAAAATTTTTCTATGAAAAATTTTAATATAAAAATTTTTCTATAAAAATTTTAATATAAAAATTTTTCTAAAAAATTTTAATATAAACATTTTTCTAAAAAAAATTTAATGTAAAAATTTTTCTATAAAAATTTTAATGTAAAAATTTTTCTATAAAAATTTTTCTAAAAAATTTTAATATAAAAATTTTTCTAAAAAATTTTAATATAAAAATTTTTCTAAAAAAATTTTAATGTAAAAATTTTTCTAAAAAAATAACAAAATAGTCGGGATGTAAATATTATTCAAAAAGAAGTGTATTTGCATTTGATCCCAAATCTGTTACATTTATTTATTAATGTAACAGACCAATTTAAAAAATGTTTGCGGAGAAACCAAATTCCTCGACGCGTTTCGATGGTTGGTTAAGCCATCTCTTCAGGAGGATTATCCCCAATTTAGACAGATCGAAAACCTCGCATTATTACTAAATTTTTCTATAAAAATTTTAATGTAAAAATTTTTCTATAAAAATTTTAATATACAAATTTTTCTATAAAAATTTCAATATAAAAATTTTACTAGAAATTTTTTTCTATAAATATTTCAGTATAATATAAAAATTTTTCTAAAAAATTTTACTATAAAAATTTCACTATAAAATTTTTTCTACAAAAATTTTACTCAAAGATTTTTCTCTTTAAATTTTTATAGTAAAATTTTTTTAGAAACATTTTTATATTTAAATTTTTATGGAAAAATTTTTATATTGAAATATTTATAGAAAAATTTTTATAGTGAAATTTTTATTGAAAAAAATTTTCTAGTGAAATTTTTATAGAAAAATTTCTAGTGAAATTTTTATAGAAAATTTTTATATTGAAATTTTTGTAGAAAAATATTTATATTAAAATTTTTATATTTTTTTTCATAGAAAAATTGTTATAGTAAAATTTTAATAGAAAAATTGTTATAGAAAAATTTTATAGTGAAAAATTTTATAGAAAAATGCTTTATAGTAAAATTTTTATAAAAAAAAAATCATAATGAAATTTTTATAAAAAAATTTTTAAGAAAAATTTTTATAGAAAAATTTTTAAAGAACAAATTTTATAGAAAAATTTTGATAGTGAAATTTTTATAAAAACAATTTTTTTGTGAAATTTTTATAGGAAAATTTATAAATGAAATTTCTATAGAAAATTTGTAAAGATAAATTTTTATTGAAATACGATTTTTTTTAATAAACATTTCACTGTAACAATTTTTCTATAAAAATTTCACTATGAAAATTTTACTATAAAAATTTCACTATAAAATTTTTTCTATAAAAATGTTACTCAAAAATTGTTTCCATTAAAATTGTTATAGAACATTTTTATAGAAAAATAGTAAAATTTTTATAGAAAAGTTTTTTAAGTGAATTTTTAATAGAAAAATTGTTATAGAAAAATTTTCATAGTGAAATTTTATTAGAAAAATTTTCATAGCTAAATTTTGTATAGTAAAATTTGTATAGAAAAATTTTAAAATGAAATTTTTATACAAAAATTTGTAAAGAAAAATTTTTGTAGAAAAATTTGTTAAGAAAAATTTTGATAGAACAATTTTTAAAGAAAAATTTTTATAAAAAAATTGTGTTAGTAAAATTTTTATAGAAAAATTTGTATAAAAAAAATATTATACTAAAAGTTTTATAGAAAAATTTTTATGGTGAAATTTTTATAAAAAAATGTTTGTAGTGAAATTTTTATAGAAAATTTTTGGAGTGAAATTATTATAGAAAAACTTTTATAGTGAAATTTTTTATTAAAAATTCTATAGAAAAATTTTTATATTAAAAATGTTATGGACATTTTTTTTGTGAAATTTTTATAGAAAAATTATTACTGTAAAAGTTTTTGTAAAAACATTTTCATAATAAAATTTTTACAAAAAAATCTTTATAATAAAATTTTTTATAGCATAATTTTTATAAAAACAATTTTATAGTGAAATTTCTATAGAAAAATTTGTATAATTAAATTTTTATAGAATATTTATGTATTGAAATTTTTATTGAAAAATTTTTCTATAAAAATTCTTTTATAAAAATTTCACTGTAAAAATTTTTCTATAAAAATTTCACTGTAAAAATTTTTCTAAGAAATTTCACTATAAAAATTTTTCTATAAAATTTTCACTATAAAAATTTCACTCTAAAATTTTGTCTATAAAAATTTCACTACAAAAATTTTACTACAAAAATTTTTCTATAAAAATTTCACTACAAAAATGTTTCTATAAAAATTTCCTACAAAAATTTTTCTATAATAATTTCACTATAAAAATTTGTAAAGAAAAATATTTATAGAAAAATTTATAAAGAAAAATTTTTATAGAAAAATGTTTATTTTTAAATATTTTTAAAGAAAAATTTTTAAAAACAAATTTTGATAGTGAAATTTTTATAGAAAAATTTTGATAGTTAAATTTTTATAGAAAAAATTTTGTTTGTGAAATTTTTATAGAAAAATTTTTATAGTAGAATCTTTTTGTAGAAAAATTTTTATTTTTCTGTTAAATTTTTTTATAAAAGTTTTTCTATAAAAATTTCACTATATTTTTTTTTAATTTCACTTTAAAAATTTTTCTATAAAATTTACACTTAAAAATTTTTCTCTAAAAAAATATTCTATAAAAATTTCAATATAAAAATTTCACTATAAAATTTTTTGTAAAAAAAATTTCACTAGAAAAATTTTTTTTAATAAAAAAAATTTGAATAGAAAAATTTTTTATAATGAAATTTCTACAGAAATTTTTTTTATAAAAAAATTTTTGTAGTAAAATTTTTAATAGAATTTTTATCGAAAAATTTTTATAGTGAAACTTTTATCGAAAAATTTTGATAGTGAAATTCTTACAGAAATTGAAATTATGAAAAAACAAATTTTAGTAAAATTTTTTTTAGAAAATAAATTTTCTATAAAAATTTCACTAGATTTTTCTATAAAAATTTTTCTAATAAATTTTTTTTGTGACATTTTTATAAAAAAAAAATTTCTAGTGTAATTTTTATAAAAAAATTTGCGTAGAGAAAATTTTCTAAAAAATGTCACTAACAATTTTTTTTTTTATAAAAATTTCACTAAAAAAATTTTCCTATTGAAATTTCACTATAAAAATTTCTGTAAGAATTTCACTATAAACATTTTTCTAAAACAATTTGACTATAAAAATTTTCTTTAAATATTTCACTATAAACATTTTTTGATAAAAATTATACTATAAAATTTTCTTTAAAAATTTCACTATAAAAATTTTTCGATAAAAGTTTCATTATAAAAATTTTTCTTTAAAAATTTCACTATAAATTTTTTTCTTTAAAAATTTCACTATACAAATTTTTGTTTAAAAATTTCACTACAAAAATTTTTCTATAAAAATTTCACTATAAAAATTTTTCCATAAAAATTTGACTTTAAAATTTTTTTAAAAAATTTCCACTATACAAATTTTTCTATAAAAATTTTTCTCTAAAAATTTCAATATTACAATTTTTCGAAAAATTAGGTTTCATCAGGTTCGAGTTCATTTAATTTTCAAATTATTAATTTTGAAAATTAGAAAAGTAATTGTGGAGAAAAACTGAAAAAAATATTTTTAAACGCGGCTCAGTGGATTGCAATTTCTGTCCCGCCACAGGACGTCATCAACACTTAGCGTTCTCGACCACAGTCGAGTTGTCAAATTGCAGAGATAATTATCAATTTAACACATTGAGTTTGATCGAACATCACTACAATTTTTCTATAAAAATTTCACTATAAAAATTTTTCTACAAAAGTTTCACTTTTAAAATTTTTCTATAAAAATTTCACTATAAGAATTTCAGTGTAAAAATTTCACTGTAAGATTTTTTTTATAAAAATTTCACTTCAAAAAATTTTTCTATAAAAATTTCAATATAAAAGTTTTTCTATAAAAATTTCATTTTAAAAATCTTTCTAAAAAAATTTCGTTATAAAAATTTGTCTGTAAAAATTTCACTATAAAAATTTCTCTATTAAAATTTTACTATACAAATTTTTCTACAAAAATTTCACTATAAAATTTTTTTCGATAAATTTTTTTTTAAATAAATAAACAAAAATTTCACTATAAATTTTTTTTATAAAAATTTCACTATAAATTTTTTTTTTCAAAAATTTCACTATAAATTTTTTTTATAATAATTTCACTATAAAAATTTTTATATAAAAATTTTACTATAAATTTTTTTTATAAAAATTTCACTCGAAAAATGTTTTTTTTATAAAAATTTTAGTATAATTTTTTTTTTATAAAAATTTCGCAATAAAAGTTTTTTAAAAAAAGTTTCGCTATAAAAATTTTTCTATAATAATTTTACTATAAAAATTGGTCTAGAAAAATATTTCTATAAAAATTTCACTATAAAAATTTTGCGATAAAGAAAAAAACTCATGGCAACACTTAAACAATATTCATCCTTTTTACTTCTCCAGTAATTTGTGATTGTATAAATTACGAGAATTTTCGTCGTTATAGATTTTTCTTTTAATTTGTTCGTTCTGTTTTTTTTTTGCTCCTCTAAGAAACATACTCGCTTTCGAAATATGTAGTTACCCTGACTATAATGAACGACAAACGGCGTATGAACACACCAACAATAACAACGAACAAGAATAATAAAAATAAAGTTTTTTAAATCCCAAAAAACCAAACGACATAGCCATAGCCTCATCTCATACACACTTTAAGTCGTTCAGTTAATGCGATTCGCAAAAGTACGAGTACGTAAAAGTTACTTTACTATTTATTATCTTCACAAAATGTCCAGGGGCAGGGGAGGGGGAACTAAAATAGTAGCGGCTTAGGGAGGGAATCTGCTAGGAACCTAGGATTAGGGGTAAGCAAGAGTAAAGAGTGGAGTAACCCATTTAGATGAGAAAACTTAAGTTTTAACTAGGCGCACCAAAAGATAACCAAGTAAATTCTACAAAAAAAAAAGACACCAAAAATAATACGTCGAAATATGTATCTTCTGTAGGAACAGCTTAAAACTTTAGCTATTATTTGTGCTTAAAAATAAATTCCTTACAACAGCAAAAGCAACAAGAACAATATCAATACTATATATTACAATAATTTCAATTCATTTTTTAGAAAAAAGAAAACAGCAACCGAACAACCAAACATCAGGCAACTTGCAAAAACAGCATCATCATCCTCCATGCTTCATACCTACCACCACCACAATCATCATATCCTCTTCTCCACTTCTTACCTGGTTGTCGAGTTTTGTTTTTTATTTTTCACTAAAAATAAAATTGTACTTTCTTGGAGCCTGTCAAAAAATTAAACATCCAACCATCCAATCCAGCCAAAGTGGTTTGTTCACTTTGTTCTGGTTGCCTTCGCTGCTGCTGCTGCGGCTGCATCGCTAGTTCTTCTTTTTGTGTTCCGATTAGTTCTTTCGTTTCAGTTCGTTAAAATTTATTATTGTTTCATTATGATTTTTTATTTCATTTCTTGTATGAATACGACCATACAACCACAACAACAAGTTCGAGTGCAACGATTATTATTTACCTAGGTCAGGGTTGCCGTTTCAGTTTCAATTTCGCTTTCGTGTTGTTTTACAACAAGTAAGCTTTTGCAAACTTTACGTATCCTTGTTTCAGAGGGTCATTTGTGGCGTAATAAATATAATCGATTATTATCGATATTCATAATAAATGTAGAATTTATTTTGAGTTTTTAGAAATGATTAAATAACGACTTAAAATATAAAATTGTTATACCTAAAGTTTATTTTTTCAATGATATTTCTTATGATTTCAATTTATCTAAACCTACGAAGGCAGGTCAATAAGTTTGTACATACTCACTTATATGACCAATATTTACAACCTGTTAAGGTCAAAGGCCGATCATATTTTATAATTCCATGTGCTTCGATCTTGTGATGATATTTATCGTAGATTAAGCTCTGAAATCTTTTCCCTTTACTTGGTCTTTCCGTCGAAGATTCGGACGTCCTCTTCTAACATTAAGGGTGCCGTTTTTATTCTAATTTTAGCTTTTTCATAGTAATTGCTTTTTCCAGGAGTGGGTTACTAGAACGGCATACTTACCCATATTTTTATCGTGCTTATGGGGGAAGCAAATATTTAATTTAATAATAAGAGTATTGAGGGAGGAACAAATACCGGCAGAGTGGACAACGGGTATCATAGTCCCAATCCCCCAAATGTGGGACAAACGAATCTGAGGAAACTATCGTTTAATTACACTGTTAAACGTATGCTACAAAGTTTTCTCCGAAATGATTGCAAGGCGTTTAAGTATCATAGCGGAAGCAATGCTTGGAGAATACCAATGTGGGTATTCGATAGACCCTATAGGTCTATAATTGACCAAGTATTTGTCCTTAAACAAACCCTTGAAAAAGTAATGAATTAAATAACGATGTTCATATGCTATTCGTTGACTTTAAACGAGCATTTGACAGCATAATCCAATCTAAAAAGTTGCACTAAAGCAAGAGCATGTTGAAAAATTCGATATAAATACAGGTGTAAGGCAAGGTGACAATTTGTCCACAGTCCTATTTACTCAACGCCTGCACTACTTAAAATCACACAGGAACAGGAAATCTGTTCTACCGGTCAGGGATAATAATCGCCTACGCTGATGACATAGCAATATTAGCTAGGAATAGATGATTTGTAAATATACAATCATCTTTATTGGACGTATTACTTTTGGTTAATTGATTCAAAAGCAAATGATCCGTGATTCTCAACATCGGTGACTTCAGTCTTGAAGGAGTAGACCACTTTAAGTACTTGGGTGTTCAAATAACCAACGACAATAGCTCAAAAGACTGCGTACAAGACCGTATTATATCAGCAAATAAATCGTATTATCTATATAGTAATATATTTAAATAAAAACTATTGTCAAGAACCTGTAAATCAACCCCTTAATTTATAAACGAATCATAAAATTATTAAAGTCTTATAATTAGAATTTTGTATGGAAAATTTGAATTATAAGCTTGTTATAGCAATATTTTTCGTTAGTGAATTAGGGGGTAAAAATATACAAGACTATTATAAGGCCTATAGCTAGTTTCGGATCAGAAGTATGGTCCATGACGTGTTCTGAGGAGGATTCGCTAAGAATATTTGAAAGAAAAATCCTTAGACGAATATTTGGCCCAAGAAAGGAAGAAGGTGAATTCTTTTTGAGAAGCAATAAAAAGCTCGTAGAGCTCAATCAAAGCGAAGTCTTTGTTAAATACATCAAATCAAAAAAGATTAAGTTGGATAGGCCATGTATTACGAATGGATCAGTATAGAGCTCAAAAGCTTATTATTGACTACATCCCACAATGCATAAGCAGCCAAGGTAGAAGACCACTCTTGCGCCTTATTAACAACATTGAAGACGAAATGCGAGTGATATAAATAAGGAACTGGCGCACCCTTATCCAAAACAGAGAGAAATGGAAGAGAGTTGTGAAGAAAGCCAAAACCTATCCCGGGTTGTAGTCCTAAAAGATGATGATGATGGGAAAACGGCGGCACATGTTAGCTCACTACATTAACTGGCGTTAACGTAGTTCCCTAGGTGATACCACGAGGAGGTCAGTGTCCTGGGCTTAAAGCCAAAACCTATCCCGGGTTGTAGTCCTAAAAGATGATGATGATGGGAAAACGGCGGCACATGTTAGCTCACTACATTAACTGGCGTTAACGTAGTTCCCTAGGTGATACCACGAGGAGGTCAGTGTTCTGGGCTTAAAAAGTTAGGACCTATCAGAATCGTTGCTTGGTATCCAATATCCAAATATCAAAAAATTAGAATTATTTTTTTTTCCTCCTAAGGTGGCAACTCTTTTGATGCATTCCTTTCTAAAACTGAAACACACCAAAATGAAAATAATATTTATCATCTAGAGCCTATTGGAAATATCATATATTTTAATTTTTCGTGTCTATTTTTCTCTATATTTTTCGTAATAAGTTCTTTATTTTTAAATTCCTGTTTTGGTTCTTTGTTCACAAATAAAGGGTGGGCAAATTTGATGTTAGGAAGTAAATTGGCTTAAAAAAACTTTTTAATAATTGAATATGAATTCGGGCAAATGTCCACATCTAGCAACGCGCAGATGTTTCCTCTTTTCACAAAATTTTGAACCACATTTTGAAAAAATCTTCGCTTAACTTATCAAGAAGGCGCCAAATTTCATCTTTTACACTGTTAGTTATTTGTGTTTTGCTTACTTAAATCCGATCTTTTAAATGGCTCTAAAGATAATAATCCAGAGATATAATTACAAGGACGATACAGTTAATTGGTATAGAACAATTTCCCATGCAATAACTGAATTATTTGGCCTGTGTCGTCGTCTTGCTGTAGCATTAGAGTTGTCAATATTAGTCTATTGTGGCCACAACAAATCTGTTTATAGATATTTTATAGTACCATACCGATCTAGAGCTGGAGATTTTATCTCATCGGAGTATTATTTTGCCTTGTAGTTAGCTGACCGATAGCCGAAGTATCTATTTTGTCGGATTTTTTTAATTAGAACCACTCAGGGTTTGACCCCCATATCGTAATGGTACTAGGAAATAGGTTGTGGGAAGGAGGATATCGACAACATACAGTTGTGATATAACGGATTGACGTATGTTGATCCAGTGAATCAATAGTTGGATACCCTTCTGTTACCGATGAGCACTTTTGTCATCTCTTGCACTTGGTCGAGTAGCTCTAAAATAGACTTTAAAGGAAGTTGTATTCCATTTTCAGTCGGATATAGATGGTTGGAGTGAATTATCTCTTTCACCGTTTTAAAAAACTGAGGTTCTAAAATGCTTCTTTTAACACTTGCAAAATGTTTAGTCCAACGAACATCACATTGATTTCTCACGCCCGTAACTTCAAGAGCATCCGAGTCCTGAATATTTACACCATCTATGAATACAGATGAAGTAACTTAATCTGCCGTGCGTGAATGTGTGAACATTAAAGTCGTTTTCAAGATAGCGATTTAATGATCTATTGATGTTTTGTCTCAGCCTCAATCTGTAAATATTGGGTCTGTGATTGAATGAATATGAATGTCACACTTATTATCATCTGCAAATCAGTAGATAGGATTGGAAGTTTGACATAGAAGGTCATAATTGAATATAAGAAATTGAGTAGGAGAAAGAACTGAGCCTGCGGTACGCCTGAATTGATCTTGAACTCGTACGATATGATCCCATCTATAACAACTCATGCGATCTCTAAGGAAGCTCGATATAGATCGAGAGAATTTATTACTGACACCAAAAGCAACAAGTAAGTTGTGAGACTTCAAATATTTATTCAAATGGTGGTTAACCATACTCTCCATTACTTTGGGAAGTGCTGAACAAATTGCTTTTGGACGATAATTTTCGGGGTTATTCCAAAACAAAGGAAATTCATCGGCATGGCATAAAATGCTGGAAAGGCTACGAATTTGGAGAATATGCGCATAAGATCGACACTTGAAGAACTGTGAGTTCCTGAAGTGTCTCACTTCAAGAACTGTGAGTTTGACGTCAAGGTCTCTGTTTTTGGTGGAACCAGCTCGACGTAGGGTATTATGGGTTGTTTAAACTGACTGAAACAACCACAGGAAATCGTTATCGAAAGCAGTTAATGCGTTTGAGCCGAGCATTAAATGACAAACGGCCGTAATACAACGTATTGCGAAAGTGATAAAGACACACTTTTAAAAATGGAAATCCAAATCCTACTAAACTGACGTATTCTCTAGATATTGCTCCCTCGGATTATCGCTTGTTTTGATCAATGGCACATGGCCTGGCGGATCAGCACTTCTGGTCTTATAAAGAAGTAAGAAATTGGAAAAGTTGACCAGTTTTTTCAGCTCGCGATTCGTACACTGCGCGAAAGATGGGAGAAAGTAGTGGCCAGCGAAGGGCAATACTTTGAATCATAAATGTATAGCCAGTTTATTATAATTATTATATATATATATAGTTATTTTATTATTGTACACCTAATACTATAATAAATGTTGGTGGGGATAACCTTTCCTCGACGTTTTTCGAAGGTTGGCTAGGCCTTGAACATTAGGAGAGTATTCCTAATTCTAGACATAAGAGTAAGCATGAGTTTGGATGCGGTTTCGTGGTAAGCAAAATAATTCGAAATCTGGTTTCCAGGTTCAGCCCACTAAATGAAAGGTCAGCGACAATACGCGTCAAAGCTAAGTATTTTGTTCTCAGTCTGATTTGTGCACACGCTCCACAGGGGAGTAGACGTAAGAGAAAGTTGTTTTATTACTACTGCTGGCAAATTCAGCCTTCAAATCTCAAATCTCCGCAATATGCCACCGATTTAAAAAAAAAAAAACATCTCAGCTTCTCCGAGAAAATATCTCTAGTTCCAACGGCATTAACCCACAGTGGCAGATATTGCCAACTTCATAAAGAGTGCTGCAAAATCGGTACTAGGGTTCCAAACCCATCACTCTTAAAACTCTTGGTACGATGACGAATGCCGCATCGCCACTGCCGAAAAAAAATGCAGCCAAAGATATCGGGAATGAGAGAAAGATTCTATGAAAAATGTTTGGACCAATCTCGTCAACAATGAATATCGATACCAATTTAATCATGAGCTGTATGAGTTATACGCTGACATTGATTGACATGATAAAACTCATTAAACAACATCGGTTGCATTGGCTAGGACATGTTGTGCGAATGGATGAAAGTACTCCAGCAAGAAGTTGAAGAAAATCTTTCAAAGCTTAGACTACGAAATTGGAGCGCATGGAATTCTAAAATATGCTCGGCCTTTGACCAAAACAGGTTGTAATATAGGTCATTTAAGTTTTTAATTCACAAACGTTCAAGAGTATGTGATTCCATGATTAAAAGTTACCAACTTTTTACTAAATTATTGTCAAATAATGTAAGCTCAATTCTGGACATTTCATCATTTGGCAGTCAATTGACTTCCCCAACTCAAATTTACCCACCCTGTAAAAAAAACGAATATTAAAGTACGGAAGAAAAACAAATGTGTTTCAGTGCAAACAATTTTCGCTACAACAGCAACAAAAGTTTATGCCGCCAAATAACAACTAAAACAAGAACCACCTTAACAACAACAACAATAACAACTACAACATCCATGAGTTATTTTCTCAGCCTCATTCAAATCTCAGAGATCAAACAAACAACTGCAACAACAACACAAATTTTAAGAAGAAATAAGGCAAAAATAAATATCGCATATTTTTCGGTGTTGTTGCTGCCGTTGTTGCAACGACAATGTTTGGTTGCAAGGACAGACGGACGGAAGCAGCAAGTGCTGCAATAAAGTGTTTTTTCATTGTTATTGCACAAAGCAACAACAAAAATTATAGTGTGTGTTCATGTAAAGCTAGTGGTGGGTTAAGCTTTTTGTTGGTGATTCGGTGGTTGGTTGGATGGAATGACTTACTAAACGACTGACTGACTGACTGAAAGTTGGAACGACCAGCCGGCCGGCAAGCCTTGTTTATACGATTGCTCTGACTGTTGTTCCTGTGTGTCGTTGTCATTGTTGTTGTTGTAGTTTTTGCTGCCATCGTATTCTGTTTTCCTACAATTTACAATTCATTTACTATTTATTTATTTATTACATATTTTATTTTCATTTGTTTTGTTGTAAATACGAAATGCGAATGTATTTGTTTGTTTGTTTTTGTTGCAACTCGTATTGTATTGATATGAAAAATTTAAATGCATTTATATTGTTGCTGTTGTTGCTGCTGTTTCTTTTTTTAAATATTGCTTGGAGATTGCAATTTTGTTTATTTCATTTAATATTTGTTTTGTTGCAGTTGTTGGCGAAATATTTCGTTTTTCTCGTTGTTGTTTGTTTTTTTCCACATTTTAATTTCCTTTACTCATTTTCTTTTCATATAAAATATTTCTGATTTTTGTTGTTGTTGTTTTTGTTGCTGCTGCTATAATTTTCGTGAGAGCTTTAGTCGTTTTGTGTCTTTGGTTTTGGGTTCGTTAGTTTTTTTGTTGCTGTAGCTGGAAGTAGAAAATGTGTTTACATTAAAATTAAGTTTAAGTAATAAAATATTTAAAATCTGTTACTCTCATCAAAAGCAGTTAGTCCAAAACAAGGGGGTGCCCTTTCAAATCATCGGTCCAAAATTGTTGTTCATACTACACATGAACTCAAGAACTTACAATACCTCAATTTTATCGGTTAGTTTCTTACAGCGAAGTATCCAGTATTTCTTGTTAATTCCTTAATTAAAACAAGTAAGAAAAGCTATAGTCGGTCAAGCCCAACTATATCATACCTTTCACTACTAAGGTCAAATATGGACTAACAATTAAACAAGTTTTCCTTAAGTCTGAAAGATACACATACATATATCATGTGCTATTTTTTCAAAATATAGAGATTTATGTCATTTCCGGCTAAGGGCCTGATAAGGTAGCTATGGTCTATTGTGGACCGATTGTTACCAAATTTTGGTTATTGGTTTACATTTATAAAATATTTATCTGTGCAAATTTTTAGTAATCAAATGCATTTATCTTTAGAGTTATAAACGTTTTTGTGCTTTTATGTGTATATAATCGTCTTTTGAGAATGTGTCTTGTATGGGAGGTATGGTCAAATATTGACCGATTCCAACAAAATTAGATACATTGATTAAGATTATCATAAGCAATATTTTGGCTGAGTATTATTAAAATACAGCTAAACTTGTGGCTGTAAAGGACCAAAAACTCTATTCCGGGAAGGCATTCCTATGGGAGGTACCCGAAATAGTAATCCGTTTTTTCTCAAAAAGTATAGGAATTATCATTGGACCCAAATATGAGCCTGTGCCATCAAATTATTTTTAAAGTTACGACCTGTATAATGATAACAAGCTTACATTGATAACCGGCCAGTCAGCCAGCCGGACGGACGTCGTTAAAACAACTCAGGGAGTGACTCCAATACTAAAAGGTGGGTCTCAGAATAATATATTTCTATGCGTTACAAGCATCAGCACAAACCCAATATACTCCTATGGTGGTGAAGGATATAAATAGTTAGGTTAGAATCTAAAATACAGTCAATAAACCTATAATTTATATCTCATCTTCCCCAGATTTCATGGTATATTATGTTATGACTAGTATTTTCAAAGCGTTTAAGAGTATTTCCGTATCGGGTAATATACGTAGATCAGTGAACTACATGAACTTGCTAAAATACACTACGTAAAAAGCTATGGGTTTCAGGAACACGATCCTGAGTGAAACAGTGAAATACTAACAGCGCAGAAAAGAAATAGAACAGAAGAAAGAATTGAGCCTTGCGGTGTCCCCGAATAAATCTTGAACTCGTTTAGAGATATTTCATCTATAGCATCTCTAATATGTATTGAGATCTCTAAGAAAACTCGATATAAACCGAGAAATGTTATTACCAAGACCAAAAGCAATAAGTTTTGATAGAAGTGAACCATGCCAAACTATATCAAACGCTTGAAAATATTTATGTTTACTTTCGCCAAAAGGCCACACCCTTTATTACTTTAGAGAGTGCCAAACAAATTGCTATTGGGTGGTTATTTTCGAGGCTATTAGACTCGTCCTTTTTGGTAATTAGCCACTTTCCAACACATTAGAAATTCACCGGCAGGGCACAAGGTGCTCAAAAGGCTGGCTAGTGGAAGAAGAATTAAGAACGAAAAAGAAGCAGAAGTGGTGCAATGATTAGAGTTAGCTAGTGGTAAAATTACATCTACTTCGCACTTGTTGGGGTGCGATGTAAGAAACATATTGTCCTTTTGAAGTTGTGTTGCTCGAATGGCAAAAACATGCAGAATTGTGAACTTTGAAATCACCAGCAACAATGATTTCACTGTTCTGGCAATTCTCCGGGATTTTCGTAATTGAATCAGAAAAGGCGTCGAAGCTAGATGATGTTGCGTGCCTTGCCAACTTTGGGCTTCTATACCGAAACTCGATAATAACGGTGGCCACTGTTCTGGATCTCAATCTAAAAAACCTCTAGTTATACGAGATATGGTCAATAAGCCCGTGTCCCTATGGTTAAAACACAGGTTTTTATAGAGAAAGTTTATTTATTTTAGTGAAAGGTAAGTCTACTTAAATAGACTTACCTTTCAGAATTTTATATCCCTTCCGAAAAAAATGATTGTCGTTGTCATAGGATTTTTTTGTGAGATAATTTCGTTGTTGGAGTCGAATCTCTTTAAGTTTGGGAACAAGAAATAATCACTCGGGATAAAATCTAAAGAATATTTCTGTAACGGGTGCAATTTGTAGTCCAATTCATGCATTTTTGCCTTAGAAATTGCTGCGGTGGAAAATAATTTTTTTCTTGACCAAACGCTGTTGCTTTTTTTTCAATTCCCCATTGAATGGACACAATGAGTTGGTTTTAAAGATGGTAAATGTGGTTAATACCCCGTTCATCCCAAAAAACCGGTCGTCATCCCACCTTTGCCTTCTTTGCAGCCGATTTACCCTGACAAAGCTACTGTCCTTATTCCGGTGGGTTGTGCCTATATTAACAATTGAATCTGAGCAATGTGGATTGCCTATCGTGTCCACAACCTCTTGCACTTCTAATCTTCAATCGGCTAAAACCATATCGTAAATATAGTTTTAGCCGACATCCAAAACAAATTTCCAATTGTTTTGGACGTCAGGACCTCAACTGAGGCATCATCCGTTCTTATGAGAAAACTCGATATAAATTGAGAGAACTCGATAAAAGTGGACAAAGGTAGTAGAGCTGGAACTGAATGTCTTAGTCGACGATGTAAAAATACAGGCGAAAGCCTTACCTAAATAGTGGGAGTGACATTTGACAGCTTATAATTCTTCACCATATGTATATAAATTAAATAAAATTACATAGTAAAAATAAGCCCCTCCGGCAGCACTTGGGGAAAAAATAAAGAAGCCTTACGTGCGACTTATAAAGCAATTGTTCGGTCAGTGGTAAACTATGCCACACCCGTCTCTTCATCAACTGTGAGCAAAACGCAGTGGAAAAAGCTTCAGAACTGTCAAAATGCAGCCCTCTGGACAGTAACATGCTGCCTAAAAATTTCCCCAGAAAGCCATCTACATGAGGAGACAAAAGTCGTACCACTTAAGGAACATAGCCAAATGCTAACAAGGCAGTTCTTTCTGAAATGTCATCGAAGGGGTCATCCGAAACACCATCTAACGAAATTAGATTCTCCCCCGAGACATTACAGAAAGTACCTTCGTGGCTATGAGAGTGATAACAGACATCATACCACCAGCCACTCAATAGCAACTTATACAAAGCTTTTCTGGAAGAAATTCATAGGAGCATGGTAACCTCAACGATAACTAGTTACCGGCTGATGTTGTACTTGGTGGTCTTCCACCACCTATTGCAGAGGAAGAAAGAAGACTGCCGAGATATACAAGGGTATTAGTAGACTTAATTCATACTGCTCCAGAATTAATTCTACAATACCGAACAACTGCCCAGCTTGTGGTAAAAGTCCACATGATACAGAGCATCTCCTCCAACGCTCAGCAAATCCGACTCCCTAACTTCTGAATATCTATTTACTCACCCCATTTAAGTGGCTCGTAAACCGGAACTGGACTTAGAGGAGTCCCTGGATTTCGGAGAAAATCAGTGACATATTTTTCATATTTATTAAGAGGTCACGCTGTTACAACAACAACTACGATTATTATAGCTGGATCTGTTCCAAATCACGGGATGTCTTGATTTTTAAATCAAACAAGTCATACATGACTGATAATGGTAATATTTAAGTGATCAATTCAGACATTTGATGTGTTTAGCTTCTTATTCAAATACTTTTCATGTAGAGTTTTACTTTAAATCGCCTATTAATAAGGCAAAATCTGCATTCGGCACTATCAGAGCTTTTTGGGAATCCCGGCAAATATCAACAATAACTTAGTTACGCATATACAACTCGAATGTCAAGTCCATTTTGTATTACGGTTGCGAAACTTGCAAACGCACAAATGCTATCGATATGCGCCTGCCAATCTTTGCAAACAAATGCTTAACAAATCCTTAATATATGGTGACCAAATTGCATAAGTAATGAAGATCTAAATACTAAACGCGACAAACCAAATCCCTGCTTCTGTAGAGGTATGTCAACTGAAATAGCGGTGGATAGTCCACACCCTTTGAAGACCAAATACCAACAGCGCTTCGTTGGAATCCACAGTCAAGCGGCCGTCGCACCTGCTAGAACGTGGAGAAGGTCAATTGATGCGGAGTTGCAAGCAGCAAACTTAAAGGATGGTTGAGGCCCTATGCTCCACTGGGAGTCAAGGATAACAGAAGAAGAATAAGGGTAACTTGTAATCAAACTACAGGTCGCAATTCTACAGATAATTTGATGAAATTTGGCACAGATCATTTTTTTGATAATGGGACCACGACTATTGAAATTCGTCAAAATCGGTCCATTATTTATGGTACCTCCCATAGGTACCACTTCTCGGAATTGATATATTGGCCACAAAAATCGATATTTTTTCATGAAATTTTTAACAAATACTGCTTATGTACCATAGCTCCCATACAAACTCTTTTCTCAAAACGCGCTAAATGAGACAAAATTCACTAAAACGCTCCTAAATCCGAAGACAATGAGAATTTTAAGTTTATTTTTTGCTTACATAACTTTTGTAATAACTGTAATCAATTTACCAGATTTCGGGATAATCGATCCACATTTGACCCTAGCTCTCATATAAGTCCAAATGACTGAAACAGCTTAAATGTATAAGTTTTGATAATATGTTTGTATGATGGTAAAATTTAGCAAATATTTGTCTTTATACACGAAAAAGAACACCTTTGACATTAGTGGTGAAGGGTATCGTATGGTCGGGCTTGACCGACTATAGTACTTTCTTAATTGTTTTCTAATAATTTCATTAATATATAACAAGATCTTTCCATTTGTACAAAGAAGAGCCGAAAAAAAATCGCGATATTATGGAAATTAAAAAAAAAAAAATTTTTGGTCAAAATGGTCTAAAAAAAACTTTTTTTACTATCAGCACTAAATTGCCCCTCAAGTGGTGGGATGAAGAAAGTTTGTGCAAAAAAAGTAATAAGCCAGAGCTTCGGGAAAGCTTCTCCCAAAAACTGATCAGTCGTTTTGGGGACATCCCATGGCAACCGAGGTAGCCCGTTCTAACTCACATGACAAACTTTAGTGCAAAACGATCATACCGAGCTCCTCTACAAATACCTGTGACAATTTATGAAAATTTGCACATGACACAATTTTTCGAGTGTAAAGTGCTAAACTAAATATTACAACAATGTAACAACGATAACAATAATAATGAGAATAAAATATCTAAAGTAAATTTTCCAATCTATTTTATACTTTAGCTAAATTTACACAGAAACGCACACACATACTCATACATTTAACTGCAAATAAACCCATACATTCTCAATATTTGTGAGCTCGTTTCTTCAATTTATTTAATTTTTGTATTTCAAAACTAGGAGTGTAAGTATGAACAAGTGAGTATCTAGCAGATAGTACAAACCTTCATATAAATACATATATACATTTTACATAGAAGTCTCTTACTAAGAAGAAACTTTACTTTACTTACGGGGGTCTCTTCAAGTAAAATAATGGTCGGTCGGTCGGTCGCTTGTATTATAAATTTTACTAAAGCAGTTGAAAATTTTTATTTTATTTTAATTTTTTTTGTTATTCAAACATTTCGGAAAAAAGAATTTGCGCTCATTACATTATTATTATTAAGTTAAACTCGTACTCGCACTCGCCGTCTGTCGCACAGTCGTAGATACATTCATGAATACTTCTATGTGTGTACTTATGTATGTGCATACGACGTTACGTTCATTTGTTTAGACGGATGGATGATGGTCTGACGGTGGTTCAGACGATAAGTTGTTTGGTTCGATGGATGGATGGTAGGTTCGTTGGTTGGTTGGTCGATAGGCCGGTAGGTTCGTTAGTTTTTGTTTTTGGTATGTTTTTAATTTTATTTTATTCCCTGCTGCTAGATAAACTGGTAAAATTTATAAAATTCATAGTTTCAATTATTTGTCTTAAAAATATAGAAGAAAAAGTGTGTGTTCGAGTGTAATTGTTCGTAATGGGAAAGAAAGAGAAAGATAACAATTTGACTACATATTTGATTTTATTATTTTTTATTTTATTTTTTTTTTTTTTGGAACAACGAACGACGACAAAGCTTTTATAAGTTTTCTTGACTTTTAATAAAATAAAAAATTATTTCAGTTTTTATACCCACCATCAAAAAGAATGGGGGGTATATTGAGATTGTCATTCCGTTTGTAATTTCCTTAATGTTGACTCAAAAACCAAAAGCGATATATATTCTGAATCCTTATGAAATTCTAAGACGATTGAGCGATGTCCGCCTGTCTGTCCGTCTGTCTGTTTGTTGTCGGCACGATAAAACCTTAACGAAAGGATATAGGTCACTGAAATTTGGCATAAATATTCTTCATTTCTTGGAAATCGGGCGAAATCGGTTCACATTTGACCATAGCTCCCATATAACCTCGTCTAGGCTAATTGCTAATTTGCTAATTTGCTAATAAATGACTAATTATAACAGCTATGATGATAAAATTTAGTATATAGAAGTTTTACATAAGTACTAGGCAGCATGTAAAATTTTATCCAAATCTGTTCACATTTAACCATAGCTCCCATACAAAAAACTTACGGAAACAGCCTAAGTTTCACCTAAAATATACTTAAATGCCAATAAATCTAAAAAGATAACAGATATAACCACCAAATTTAGCACATGGAAGTCTTATGTCAATGCCAACCAGTGTTGCAATCGGTCACCATTTGACCATAGCTCCCATATAAAAAACTTACGGAAACACAAAAATACAAAAAGAAAAGGTGGTTTATGTCCGTCTGTCCGTCGGATAAAAGTGCGATAGCGCCTTTACGAAAAGAGCTAAAGGAACAAAATTTTACAAAAGTACAGGGTGGCCCAGAAAGACCGAAGTGGTGTGAATTGCTTATAACTTTTTATTTAAGAGATATTTTTATAATTTTTTTTTTTTAATACATTAAATTTATGGGGAATATTTTTGGATTAGTTATTAAAAATGATATTCCGCAAGTGGTGGCCATATTCTGCTTCGCACAAATGTGCTCTTTCCAACACATTTTCCATGACCTTTCGCAAAACTTCCGGTGGTATGTTGTTAATTTCTTCTCGAATATTGGTTTTTAACTCCTCAATAGTCCTAGGCTTATTAACATAAACTTTTCCTTTTAAATAGCCCCAAAGAAAACAGTCTGGAGCGGTTAAATCCGGGGACCGCGGAGGCCAATTAAAATTGCTGTTACGAGAAATTATTCTTTTACCAAAGATGTCGCGTAAAAGAGTCATTGTGGCCCTCGCAGTGTGCGCTGTGGCTCCATCCTGTTGGAACCATATTTGCGGATGGTTTTCCACGGCTGGCCTTACAAAATTTTGCAACATGGCCCGATATCGATCACCATTGACGGAAATGGCGACACCTTGTTCATTTTCAAAAAAAATGGGCCAATGATCCTTTCTGAAGAAACACCGCACCAAACGGTACACTTAACTGGGTGCAATTGTCGTTGATGAAGTACTCTCGGGTTTTCCGTAGCCCATATCCTACAGTTTTGCTTGTTAACGAACCCATTTAATTGAAAATGGGCTTCGTCACTCATTATTAAGTTATGAATAAAATTTGGATTCTCTTGTGCTTTTTGCTGGAAATAAATTGCATAGTCAAGTCGTTGCTGGTAATCTGTTGGTTTCAATTCTTGGACAAGTTGAATTTTGTATGGAAACAATCCTATGGTGTGCAAAATTCGCTGCAGCGACGTTCTTGAGAGGCCCAGTTGTGACGAACGTCTCCTGGTTGATGTTTCTGGATCCTCCCGAATACTCTCCTCTACCGCTTGAATATTGTCAGCCGTGTGGACAGTTCGGTGTCTGCCGGGACCAGGAAGGTTCCTTACTGCTCCTTGTTCTCGAAAATTTGCAACCAGACGGTTTATTGTTGACTGAGAGGGTGCAACCCGCACATTAAATTGACAACGGTATGCACGCTGAGTCAACACAATAGACCGTTGATTTGAAAAGTAAATTTCAACAATTTGGGCACGTTGTTCAATTGTGTATTGCTCCATTATAAATTATCCAAGTCTTCTTTACAAAATACTGAAAAGAAAAGAAAAGAAAAAAAAATTATAATAAAAAAGTTATAAGGAATTCACACCACTTCGGTCTTTCTGGGCCACCCTGTATTTTCGATATCTTGAAAAAGTTGTGTATTGAAAATGGACGAAATCGGTTCACATTTAGTTAGAGCTCCCATATAACCCCGATCCGGGAAACACATTAATGCTGATAAATTGAACACAATTGTAATAGCTATGACGACTAAATTTAGAAAAGAGAAGTTTTATGTAACTATTGGTCAGTATATCACATTTTATAGGAATCGGTCCATATTTGACTATAGCTTTCATATAAAAAAAACTCCCGGAAATTAGAAACTATGGCAGCTATAGCCACTAAATTTTGCAAGAATACGCTCTATATAAAAACCAGCCAGTGTCAAAAAAAAAATTGGGAGATACAAGCAGCATATTAAGATTGCATCAATGTCCAGACTTTATATACGGTAGATGCATTAGGAACTCCATATAAAATATATGGACCTGTCCACCTTAGGTGGAAAGGGTATTATAAGTTTGTGCTGATGTATGTAACGCATAGAAATATTTGTCTTAGACCCACCTTTTAGTATACTAAAAGGCTTAGAATCACTTTCTGAGTTGACTTAGCGATGTCCGTCCGTCCGTCTGGCTGGCTGGACCCCCATGTAAACCTTGTAATCAAACTACAGGTTGCAATTCTACAGATAATTTGATGAAATTTGGAACAGATCATTTTTTTGATAATAGGACCATGGCTATTGAAATTGGTCAAAATCGGTCCATTATTTATGGTACCTCCCATAGGTCCCACTTCCCGGAATTGATATATTGGCCACAAATATTAATATTTTTTCATGAAATTTAAAACAAATACTTCTTATGTAAACTAAAATCACTGTACCAAATTTCGTTAAAATCGGTGCACATTTGACCATAGCTCCCATACAAAATCTTCTGTCAAAACGCACTAAATGAGACAAAAATCACTAAAACGCTCGTAAATCGAAAGATAATGAGAATTTTTAAGTTTATTTTTTCCATATATAATTTTTGTAACAACTGTAATCAATTTGCCAAATATCGAGCTAATCGGTCCACATTTGATCCTAGCTCTCACATAAGACCAATTGACGGAAACAGCTTAAATATATAAATTTTGAGAAAATGTTTGTATGATGGCAAAATTTAGCAAATATTTGTCTTTATACAGGAAAAATAACACCTTTGACCTTAGTGGTGAATGGTATCGTATGGTCGGGCTTGACCGACTATAGCACTTTCTTACTTGTTTTTCATAAATTTTGTTCTTGTTGTTATTTGTCTTTGTACTATTTAAGGTTTCGTTTCTAAAAGAGTATGTATGCGTGTGTGTGTTTCAACCAAACAAATAAATAAATTTTAAGTTTGAAAATAATTTTATTTTTTTTTAAACAATATTTAAGCAACAACAACAACAGCAACATCATCATCAGCAACAATAAAAAAGTTCACATATTTTTGTTGACTGTTGAATTGTTTGTTGTATGTTGTCGCTTGGTTGGTTGGTTGGTTGGCTGTTTTTGGTTGGATCGTTGTTGTGGCTGATTTTTTCGGTTTGTTTCATTTCGGTAGTCTTTAATGGTTCGGATGGATGTTGTTGGTGGATAACTTTGAACTCTTCTTCTGGATGTGGATGTATTGCGATTTTGTTGTTATGAATTTATTGTTTGAATTTATTTTTGTGTTTTCCAAAGTTTATTGTTCAGATTTTCGTACATAAAGTTATTTTTATTTTTCATAAATTGAGCCTATTTTTTATTATATTATTCGCAAATTTGAGCACAGTGGGATAAAACATGAAAAAATGTGAATAAAATATGGTTTGATTAAACTGGTTAACACTAAAATTTACAATGGACTACAAAAACAACCGAAATTTAAAATTTGTAAAAAAAAATTAAATTTTTGATTTGATTTTTGTGATTCAAAATATTGGCAAAAAATTGTCTATTATATTTAAAAATTTAAGTAAATGTCGCAATTTTTATACCCTTCACCACCATAGGTGGAAAGGGTATTATAACTTTGTGCTGATGAATGTAACACATAGAAATATTTGTCTTAGGTCCACCTTTTAGTATACCAATAGGCTTAGAATCGCTTTCTGAGTCGATTTAACGATGTCAATTCGTCCGTCCGTCTGGCTGGACGGCTGGCTGGCTGGCTTGACCCCCATGTAAACCATGTAATCAAAGTACAGGTCGCAGTTCTAAAGATATTTTGATGAAATTTGCCACAGATAAATTTTTTCATAGTGGGACCATGGGTATTGAAATTCGTCAAAATCGGTCTATAGGTCCCACTTTCCGGAATTGATATTTTGACCACAAATATCAATATTTTTTCATAAAATTTAAACCAAATACTGCTTATGTGAACTGTACCAAATTTCGTTGAACAGTTCGTTGACAGGTGACCATAGCAAACTCTTCTATCAAAACACACTAAATGAGACAAAAATCTCTAAAAACGGCCATAAATATGAAGATAATGACAATTTGTAGTTTATTTTTTTCAAAGGTTTACATGGTTTACATGGCTGGACCCCCATGTAAACCCTGTAATCAAACTACAGGTCGCAGTTCTAAAGATAATTTGATGAAATTTGGCACAGATAATTTTTTTGATAATGGGACCATGGCTATTGAAATTCGTCAAAATCGGTCCATTATTTATGGTACCTCCCATAGGTCCCACTTCCCGGAATTGCTATATTGGCCACAAATATCAATATTTTTCCACGAAATTTAAAACAAATACTGCTTATGTCAACTTAAATCACTGTACCAAATTTCGTTTAAATCGGTCCACATTTGACCATAGCTCCCATACAAACTCTTCTTTAAAAACGCTCTAAATGAGACAAAAAATCACTAAAACACTCGTAAATCTAAAGATAATGAAAATTTTGAGTTTATTTTTTGCATACATAATTTGTAACAACTGTAATCAATTTGCAAAATTTCGAGATAATCGGTCCACATTTGACCCTAGCTCTCATATAAGTCCAAATGACGGAAACAGGTTGAATATATACGTTTTGAGAAAATGTTTGTATGATGGCAAAATTTAGCAAATATTTGTCTTTATACAGGAAAAATAACACCTTTGACCTTAGTGGTGAAGGGTATCGTATGGTCGGCTTGACCGATTATATCGCTTTCTTACTTGTTTTTCATAAAATTTAAACCAAATACTGCTTATGTGAACTGTACCAAATTTCGTTGAACAGTTCGTTGACAGGTGACCATAGCAAACTCTTCTATCAAAACACACTAAATGAGACAAAAATCTCTAAAAACGGCCATAAATATGAAGATAATGACAATTTTTAGTTTATTTTTTTCAAAGGTTTACATGGTTTACATGGCTGGACCCCCATGTAAACCCTGTAATCAAACTACAGGTCGCAGTTCTAAAGATAATTTGATAAAATTTCTCACAGATAATTTTTTTGATAATGGGACCATGGCTATTGAAATTCGTCAAAATCGGTCCATTATTTATGGTACCTCCCATAGGTCCCACTTCCCGGAATTGCTATATTGGCCACAAATATCTAAATTTTTTCATGAAATTTAAAACAAATACTGCTTATGTAAACTTAAATCACTGTACCAAATTTCGTTGAAATCGGTCCACATTTGACCATAGCTCCCATACAAACTCTTCTTTAAAAACGCTCTAAATGAGACAAAAAATCACTAAAACACTCGTAAATCTAAAGATAATGAAAATTTTGAGTTTATTTTTTGCATACATAATTTGTAACAACTGTAATCAATTTGCCAAATTTCGAGATAATCGGTCCACATTTGACCCTAGCTCTCATATAAGTCCAAATGACGGAAACAGGTTGAATATATAAGTTTTGAGAAAATGTTTGTATGATGGCAAAATTTAGCAAATATTTGTCTTTATACAGGAAAAATAACACCTTTGACCTTAGTGGTGAAGGGTATCGTATGGTCGGCTTGACCGACTATAGCGTTTCTTACTTGTTTTTATTATAATTTTTTTATTATTATTCGCAAATTTGAGCACAGTGGGATAAAAGATTTAAAAATTTGAAGCCTACCTACTTAAATCACTTAAAACGATATATAATTGTCATTTCCCAACCGATTTGAAAAATAGAATATATAAGTCAAGATCTGCAAAATACATTGCTACATGCATATGCTATCTCTTACGGTTTAAAAGATATTCGACTTCAAAAAATAAATTTTCAATTTTTGTCCCAAACTGTACTGATTTTTTACTAATATCTAAATAATCTATATAAATATAAGTTTTGTTATTTTTTTTGAAAACTTTAAATAAAGAAAATCGGTTTATATCCGCTATATCCACATACATTTTTTTAAATCCGCAAAACCGGTTAGAAGTTACAGATTAATTTCCTTTATATTTTTAAACCAACCCGAAATTTAAAATTTGTAAAAAAAAAATAATTTTGGGATTTTTGATTTGATTTTTGTGATTTTGTCCAGAAATTGTCTATTATTATTAAAAATGTAAGTATATGTCGCAATTTTTTTTTTCCGGACTTTAGTTTTACGTTTCTCAAATCAAACATGAAAATAAGAAAAGTTATTTTTTGCATTATTAGGACCAGCTTATGCCATGCTTTGGAACTAGGGAAATAGGTTGTGGGAGTGAGGATAGAGGGAGTAGTGTTAGTGCACATTTGATTTAAATTTTCCTATATTGCAATTGTCAGGAAAAACTTCTGCGGAAATTGAATTCTACATATCTACTTTACAGCTAAAGAACGAATTTTGCCTATAAAAAGTCGTTCGGGATGATATAGGAGATGTTGGATACCAAGCAACGGTTCTGACTGGCCTTAACTTGGTAAGCCCAGACTTATCTTGGTCATCCTTCATCTCAACCGTAGACACTGACTTACTGGTGGTATCACCCAGGGAACTATGTTAACACCTGTTCATGTGGTTAGCTAACATGTGCCGCGAGTTCTCCCATAAGAACGATCAAAATATAGGTTAAGACTTAGGGCTAGTAATCCACTCCTGTAAAAAAAGCAATTACAATGAAAAAACTAAAATCATAATAAAAACGGCCCTCTTATGTTAGAAGAGGACGTCCGACAAATCTTTCAATGATTGACCAACGAAATTGGAGAATATGCACACAAGAACGAAGCACATTTCTAAAATGTGCTCGGCCTTTGACCTTAACAGGTTGTAAATATAGGGCATTTAAGTTAGTTAAGTTATGTAATGTCATCTAGATGTCTTTCGTTGAGTTGAACACACTTGGTTCAATTGGGCTGATTTCTCAAGAGTTAGATCGGCCGAACTCGGTGTCAATGGGATGTCCCTAAAGCAATTGATCAGTTTTTTAGGAAATTTTCCTAAAGCAAATTCATCGAAGCTCTTGCTCTGTGTGCAATAGCCCCATCCTGTTGAAACCACGTATGTGAAGAGCACGATGGATGAGCTCGCAGGTTTGGCAAAAATAATTTAGTAAATGAGCCTCGTAGCGTGGGATTTATAGTGCGAACATTTTTTGTTTAAATCAAAGACACATTCTTTCAGTTCTTGAACAATTTGAATTTTAAGAGGATGGAGCTTCCTTCTTTTAATTTCAAGAATAATTCATGAAATTCAAGATGAGACTTTTACGTATATGACCTGACCGACCTTTTCTATATTATCGGGAAAACTGCAACGCCTGGCAACTTCAATTAAGAGGACGGAAATGCCAGGCCGTTTGAGGGAGGATGAAACAAGTTCACGACATATTGCCCAAAATAAACCTACCCAGTAAGAAAAGAGGTTTATTCTCAAATTGAGGATGATTTGAAAATAAATCTTTTTTCAAAGGTCAAACGTTTGATATGATTTAATAATGATTTGAGAATAATAGCGTTCTCAACAAAAAGGGGACTTTATTCTCAAATTGAGAAATGCCTTTATTCTCAAATTATTATCAAACCTCATTCTCAAAGGTTTTTCAAATGTGGATATCATCTACATGTGGAACATAAATAAAATGACGTTTTATTTTTGATATTTTTGGGTTTGTTGATTTTGTTTTTGAAAACGGTACATTATACTTAAATTCTTTTGCTTAAAATATAATTATTTTTTAATGTTAGGTAAAAAAAAAACTTTTAAGAAACAAAGAAAATTTACTTATGCAGATGAATATTATTGAAATTTAATTAAAATAATTTAATGAAATTTAGTACAGACATTTTCTTCTGTAGGGACTATCACAATTAAAATTGGCGTTTGGTCCATAATTTTGGGTGACTTTTTAAGTAAGGTTCTATGGTCAAATATGGATCAATTTAAAAAAATCCGAAAGAAATAACGAATTTCTTTGAAAAGCTATGCCATTCCATTAAAATATCTTAAATTTTAATTTTAATATTTATAATTAATTTTATTTAATATTTATAACAATTATATTTTTTAATGTTTGAAAAAAAATTGAAATAAGGTTTGATATCAAATTTATATAACACCATTTTTCAAATTATTCTCAAATCATCTTAGGGTTTGATTTGAGAATAACCTTTATTCTCAATTTGAAAAACTATAATTTTTCAAACGTTTATTCTCAAATACACCCTCATTTGAAAATTAATGTGAATCTCAAACATCTGTTCAGGTTTGAAAAAAGTTTAAAAAACGTTTGATATTTATGGAAAAGTCATCATATTTCAAAGGTTTGACACTGTTCTTACTGGGTAAATAGAGGGCTCATGAAATCGAAGATCATAGAAATATTCAACTATCGGGAAAACGGCAACTCGTGGCAGCTTCATTTTCAAAGATTTCGAAACACGTGCAAAATTTTGAGATATTCTCAAAAAACCGTTTTCGCTTAGGTCGTAGTACTTTAGTACCTCAAACTCTTACATTTGCAGAAAAGTTAAAAATTTTAAAGTCAAAAAAGTGTACAAATTTTGTTTTTTTTTTCAGAGATTCTTAACAAAAAAGACAATTTTGATTTACAAATGTGACAAAAATAGTAAAATCGGATACAAACTGGCTATGGGTCGATAAGTTGACAAACCTCGTTAAAATCGGGTTTTTGAGTATAACTCTTAAATTTGGACGTATTTCTGAAGTGAACAATTTTTCATGTACTTAATAAGGCCTACAACCCAAACTAATTCGATTCCCGAGTTTGTTAAGTGTAACAGAGTGCAAATATTTCTGAAGGTAATGGGTGTTTTTTTTAGAGGTATAGAACTTCGAATTGAAATAAAACACAAGAAAATCGTTTTAATGTCCATCAATTTGGCTTTATTGGAAGGATAATTTTATGCCATTAATGTTTAAATATGATTTCGGGCATGTGGCCGCCGCGGCTGGCTCGAATAAAGCCAATTCTACAGGTCCAATTTTCAACTACTTTTTCGAGCATATGGGGCCGTATGTTGGCAATAACGCCACGAATGTTGGCTTCCAAGTCCCCTAACGTTTCTGGTTTGTTGGCGTAGACGAGCGACTTCACATATCCCCAAAGAAAATAATCCAGTGGTGTCAAATCGCACGATCTTGGTGGCCAATTGACAGGTCCATTCCTCGAAATTATGGGCTCATCGAATGTTTCCTTCAATAAATCAATTTTGACGTGCGCTGTGTGGCATGTAGCGTCGTCTTGTTGGAACCACAACTCATCCACATTCATGCCATCCAATTGGGGAACAAAATAGTCGGTTATCATGGCTCTATACCGGTCTCCATTTATGGTAACTGATTCTCCAGCATTATTTCGGAAGAAGTATGGCCCAATGACCCCACCAGCCCAGTCAGTTTTTGTGGATGTAATGGCGTCTCAAGGGTCTCATGTGGATTCTCTTCACTCCAAATGCGGCAATTTTGCTTGTTGACGTAGCCATTCAACCAAAAATGAGCCTCATCACTGAACAAAATTTTGCGATGAAAATCAGCATCGAGATCAATCTCATTTTCGGCCCAAACACCAAAATCACGACGCATTGCATGGTCTCGCGGCTTTAATTCTTGCACAAGCTGGATCTTGAAAGGTCGCAAGCCAAGATCTTTGCGCAAAATCTTCCATAAAGTTGATGGACAAAGCTTCAATTGCTGTGCACGGTGGCGAATCAATTCATTCGGGTCCTCTTCAACACTTTGCTCTACAGCGGCAATTGTTTCTTCGGTGCGCACTGTTCGACGTCGCTGCGGATGCGTATTATCACATAGAGTAAACGTAGTGCGAAAACGATCCATGGTTAACCGAATTAATTGCTCTGATGGACGATTATGTCGACCATAAAATGGACGGAGCTTGCGGTAAACTTCGCGAACTGAACCATTATTTTCGAAATAAATTTGCACGATTTGCAAGCGTTGTTCTTTTGTCAACCTGTTCATGATGAAATGGCAAACCAAACTAAATATTAATCACTTGACAGCTGACAAAATGGCCGCCAGTTAAAAAAGTGATGCCAACTTAAAGTTCTATACCTCAATAAAAAACACCCGATATTATTTCTTTCGATGAATTTTTTCTAGTCGTTGCTAAATTTCATATGCCAAAAAAAAAGTATGTTTCAGTTTCTTGACTCTTTTTTTATGTTTTCGTATTTGACTGGCAATAAATAAATAACTAAATAATAAATATATGTAAAATAAATATGAACTACACGAAAAAGAAGAAAAAATGCCAGCTTTGCCTTCTTTAGCAACTTTTTTATTTCAATATAAATATACAATTTTTTTTCTCGAATGAGTGCGAGTTTATTTTTTCAATTTTCATAAAATTCATATTAAGTTTCATTTGCTGTTTATGATATTGTATTGTTGTAAGTTGTTGTTGTATCGTGTATTTAGATATTTGTGAATTCTATTGTTATAAAAATATAAATTGTACAACAATAGAAACGAATCGAATAAGCTAATGAAACGTGTGTTCAATTGTCATATTTTGTATTTATATTTGAAACTACCGGTGAGCAAATGAATCAGTGAGTGAATGAGTGACTTGGGTTAGTGGTAACGTATTATTTTTCTATTTTTTATAATTTTTATTATTTAATAAAAATATTAAAAAAAAACAATCACACAAACTTTTAAAGATCCCCCCATCCATTTATAGTCGTTTTATTTCATATGTTTTAGTTTCTTTTTTAAATGTATGTGTTTTTATAAGTCCATGTGTGTGTGTTTGTTTGTGCGTGTATTTAATATTTTTCACAAATATGGAATTTTTGAATTTATGTTTAAATAATTGAAATTGTATTGTATTGAAATTATATACTCGTATGTTCACAATTTTTCTTTATTTTTATTTTTCTTTTTTTTTTTCCATAGAAAGCCCAACAATAAAGAAAATATTTATACGTTTTTTATAATAAAATATTCATTCGTACTCGTATTCCTTATAAATGTATCATGAGACTGAGACTGAATATCTTTGTTACAAAGTTACTTTAAAAATTTAATTTATTTGTTGTTTTCTTGTCTTATTTTATTTTTATTAAACTGTACTACTTTTATAAATTAAATTATACATTTAGTTTATTTTTTGCTTAAATTAAGTAAATTTAAAATATTTACTAAATAATTGCACAGGAAATTTTTAAAATTTCCTAATTTTAAAGGAAATTTTCAAAATTTCCCAATTTTAAAGGAAATTTTCAAAATTTTCTAATTTTAAAGGAAATTTTCAAAATTTCCTAATTTTAAAGGAAATTTTCAAAATTTCGTAATTTTAATAGAATTTTTCAAAATTTTCTAATTTTAAAGAAAATTTTCAAAATTTCTTAATTTTAAAGAAAATTTTCAAAATTTCTTAATTTTAAAGGAAATTTTCAAAATTTCCTATTTTTAAAGGATATTTTCAAAATTTCCTATTTTTATAGAAAATTTTCAAAATTTCCTATTTTTATAGGAAATTTTCAAAATTTCCTATTTTTATAGGAAATTTTCAAAATTTCCTATTTTTATAGGAAATTTTCAAAATTTCCTATTTTTATAGGAAATTTTCAAAATTTCCTATTTTTATAGGAAATTTTCAAAATTTCCTATTTTTATAGGAAATTTTCAAAATTTCCTATTTTTATAGGAAATTTTCAAAATGTCCTATTTTTATAGGAAATTTTCAAAATGTCCTATTTTTATAGGAAATTTTCAAAATTTCCTATTTTTTATAGGAAATTGTCAAAATTTCCTATTTTTTATAGGAAATTGTCAAAACTTCCTTCTTTTTATAGGAAATTTTAAAAATTGCCTTTTTTATAAGAAATTTTCAAAATTTCCTATTTTTTCATAGGAAATTTTTAAAGTTTTCTATTTTTTCGTAGGTTATTTTCAAAATTTCCTATTTTAATACGAAATTTTGAAAATTTCCTATAAAAAAGAAAATTTTAAAAATTTCCTATAAAAACAGAAAATTTTTAAAGGAAATTTAAAAAATTTCCTGTAAAAATAGGAAATTTTTAAAATTTTCTTTTTTGTAGGTAATTTTGAAAATTTCCTTTTTTTATAGAAAATTTTGAAAAATTTTTTTATAGGACATTTTTAAAATTCCTATTTTTATAGGAAATTTTTAAAATTTCCTATTTTTATAGGAAATTTTTCAAATTTCATATTTTTGGAAATTTTTAAAATTTCCTAGTTTTGGAAATTTTTAAAATTTCCTATTTTTAGAAATTTTTAAAATTTCTTATTTTTGGAAATTTTAAAAATTTCCTATTTTTGAAAATTTTTAAAATTTCCTATTTTTGGAAATTTTTAAAATTTCCCATTTTTGGTAACTTTTAAAATTTTCTGTGTGTATAGGAAATTTTTAAGGGAAATTTATAGGAAATTTTAAAAATTTCCTATTTTTATAGGAAATTTTAAAAATTTCCTATTTTTATAGGAAATTTTTTAAAATTTCCTATTTTTATAGGAAATTTTTTAAAATTTCCTATTTTTATAGGAAATTTTCAAAATTTCCTATTTTTATAGGAAATTTTGAAAATTTCTTATTTTTATAGGAAATTTCGCAAATTTCTTAATTTTATAGCAAATTTCGCAAATTTCTTATTTTTATAGGAAATTTTGAAAATTTCTTATTTTTATAGGAAATTTTGAAAATTTCTTATTTTTACAGGAAATTTTGAAAATTTCCTTTTTTATAGGAAATTTTGAAAATTTCCTTTGTTTATAGGAAATTTTGAAAATTTCTTATTTTTATAGGAAATTTTGATAGGAAATTTTGAAAATTTCCCATTTTTATAGGAAATTTTAAAAATTTCCCATTTTTATAGGAAATTTTCAAAATTTTCCATTTTTCTATAGGAAATTTTCAAAATTTCCTATTTTTATAGGAAATTTTGAGAATTTCTTATTTTTATAGGAAATTTTCAAAATTTCCTATTTTTATATGAAATTTTCAAAATTTCCTATTTTTAAAGGAAATTTTCAAAATTTCCTATTTTTTAAGGAAATTTTCAAAATTTCCTATTTTTAAAGAAAATTTTCAAAATTTCCTATTTTTAAAGGAAATTTTTCAAAATTTTCTAGTTTTATAGGAAATTTTCAAATATTCCTATTTTTCGATAGGAAATTTTCAAAATTTCCTTTTTTTGATAGGAAATTTTCAAAATTTCATATTTTTCGATAGGAAATTTTCAAAATTTTTATATTTTGCGATGGGAAATTTTCAAAATTTCCTATTTTTCGATAGGAAATTTTCAAAATTTGCTATTTTTATAGGAAATTTTTAAAATTTCCTATTTTAATTTTAAATTTTAAAAGTTAAATTTCCCTATATTTTTTATAGAAAATATTCCAAATTTTTTTTTTTTAGAGGAAATTTTCTAAGTTTCTTTTTTTATAGCAAATTTTGAAAATTTTATTTATTTCTAGAAAATCTTGAAGATTTCCTAATTTTGAAAATTTCCTATTTTTATAGTTAATTTTAAAAAATTTCCTATTTTTATAGAAAATTTTGAAAATTTTTTATTTTTATAGAAAATTTTGAAAATTTCCTATTTTTATACATGTAAAATGTATGTAAGAAAATGTTCTTGTAATTAATTTTTTATGAATATACGTAAATTAATATCCTATAGATACTTTTTGAATACATATCTCGTCTTCTTATCTTGTTTCATTTATTTCTTTTTAATACAATTTTTATACATTTTTTATTATTTTTCATAAATAATTGAAAAACAAACATAAAAGAAGAAATGAGTAAAAATTGGAAAAAAAAACAAACGAAACTTGTAAATTTTTACATTTCTAGAGTAAAAATTTTCTAGTTTACCAAATCTCGTTGTTGTTGTTATTGTCTTTGTAGTTCTTGTACAATAAAATTCTAAATGTTTTTTAAGTGTTTGTATTGGTATTAGTAGTAGAATAAGTATCTGTGTGTGTTTGATTCCCTGGAAGAGTGTTTGTGTGTGTGTGTGTGGAGGTTTCTGAAAAATATTTTTTGATTTTGAATTGGTTGGAACGAGCAAAATAAACGAAAAATACTCGTTTCCAATTTAGAAGAAGAAATATTTGTAAATAATTGTAAAATTTCTTAAAAAAACTAAGATTTTTTAGGTGAGTGTGTGTGTGTGTATGTGTGGAAGTGTAAGTCTAAGAGTATCTGTGTGAGTTTAATGTTTTTTTATTGTTATTATTAATATACAACAACAACAAGAAATTTTCTTATATTCTCAAATGAATGTTGTTGTTGTTATTGTAATTGTTGTTGTATTTTTATTATTATTTTCATTATTATAATTTATTTTTCTTTTATTTATTATACGAATTTTATTTTTTAGATTCACTTAGAGTCGGAGTCAAATACAGCCGAGTCGAGTCACAGGCAGAAAAGGCAGCCAGTGGCAAGTCAGTCAGTCACATACAAGACTTTGCCAATAATCGTAGTCATGGACGTCGTTCGTCGCAGTCTGTTTTAGATATTGGATCAGAAGAGTTGTTCGTTCCGTTCGTAGAGTAATAAGACCTTAAACGTGTGAATGCTATTAGTTAAAACGCGCGCGGGTTTAATAATAATTTTCAATTTTTTTCGATAGAAAAAGATTACAACAATTTATTACCTACTACACAACAACAAAATAAGTGAAGAAAATTTCTTAAGCCAACAAGAAATATTTTTTGATAAGTGAATAAAAAAAATGTATGAAATAACAAAATAATTTCCTTTTTCCTCTTTATAATTAAAATAAATGAAAATTCAAATTTGATAAAAATTTAGAAAAATTATTTAAAATTTTTTTTATAAAATTAATTTACAAAATAAAAGTTTAAAATAATTTTAAAACGTTGCCTTGATACCAGGAGTTCAGAAATTTGAAGCCAGAAACTTTTTAAATTTTACAAAATCTCTCTCGCTCTTTGTCTCTTTGACTTTTTGTACAAAGTGCTCTCAGTTTTATTTAATGTTTAAAAAAATGTGTGATATTTTTGTTGTTGCTGTTCTCCTCTTCCTCGTGTTTGTTATTGTTGTCGTCTAATTTATTTGTTTTTCTTTGCTAAATAATAACAAAAATAAAAAAAGTTTGAAAAAAATCCCAAGTTTCTTTTAATTTAATCATTTGTTTGTCTATTTAACGTTCAGTGCTCTTTATCTAAATCACTCTATCTCTCTCGCACTCTCTTTCTCTCTTTGTAACAACATTCGTAAACAGGGCTGCCAGAAGATTTTCGTGAAAAACAGTAAAATTTCAGAAATCGCCAAAAAAAATCGGAGTTGTAAAAAATGTATCATATCTACAGTACGAGCTCGATTTGCGTAACTGGTAGGAAAACGCGACTGTTGCTTTTGAAGAAAAGTTCTCATAACCGAATTTCTATAGAAAATTGTTTGATATGAAAAAGTTTCTGTAGAAAATTTTTCTATATGAAAAAATTTCTATAAAAAAAACTTCTATAGAAAATTTTTTTGTATGAAAAAATTTCTATAGAAAATTTTTCTATATGAAAAAATTTTTATAGAAAATTTTTCTATATGAAAAAATTTTTATAGAAAATTTTTCTATATTAAAAATTTTTCTACATGAAAAAATTTCTATAGAAAATTTTTTGATATGAAAAAATTTCTATAGAAAATTTTTCTATATGAAAAAAATTCTATAGAAAAATTTCTGTATGAAAAAATTTCTATAGAAAATTTTTCTATATGAAAAAATTTCAATAGAAATTGTGTAGATATGAAAAAAATTCTAAAGAAAATGAAAAAAAAAATTCTGAAGAAAATTTTGTTTTAAGAAAATATTTATATAATTTTTTTTATAAGCGAAAATTTATATAAAAAATTTTCTATAGACAATTTTTCTTTATGAAAAAATTTCCATAGAAAACTTTTCTATATGAAAAAATTTCTATAGAAAATTTTTCTATATGAATAAATTTTTATAGAAAATTTTTCTATATGAAAAAATTTATGAAAAAATTTCCATAGAAAATTTTTCTATGTGAAAAACTATATAAAATTTTTCTATATGAAAAAATTTCTATAGAAATTTTTCTATATGAAAAAATTTCTATAGAAAATTTTTCTATATGAAAAAATTTATATGAAAAAAATTCTATGAATATGAAAAAAATTCTATAAAAAATTTTTCTATAGAAAATTTTTTGATATGAAAAAATGTCCATAGAAAATTTTTCTATATGAAAAAATTTCCATAGAAAATTTTTCTATATGAAAAAATTTCAATAGAAAATTTTTCTATATGAAAAAATTTCTATAAAAAATTTTTCTATATAAAAAAAATTTCTATAGAAAATTTTTATACAAAAAAATTTAAATAGAAATAAAATTTTTTTTATAAAAAAAAAAATTATATAAATAAAAATTTCTATAGAAAATTTTTCTATATGAAAAAAATTCTATAGAAAATTTTTCTATATGAAAAAATTTCTATAAAAAATTTTTCTATATAAAAAAAATTTCTATAGAAAATTTTTCTATATGAAAAAATTTCTATAGAAAATTTTTAGATCTAAAAAAATGTCTATAAAAAATTTTTATATGAAAAAATTTTTATAGAAAAATTTTTATGCGAAAAAATTTCTATAGAAAATTTTTCTTTATGAAAAAATTTCTATAGAAATTTTTTTCTTAAGTTTTTAGTATAGAAAATTTCTTTAAACACACAAAAAGTTGCAATTATAAACCCTGTAATGTTAAAAAATTGGTGGTTGTGCTAATCGGGGTGTTGTAGTTACCGGTGGTTCCACAAATCGAACTCGTACTGTATAGCCGAATATTAACAAAATTTTCATTAAAAACTTTCAATTAGCACAAATTTTCATTGAAAATTTTTCTATATAATAAATTTCATACTGAAGTTTTTTCTATACAAAAAATGTTATATTGAAAATTTTTCTATACAAAGAATTTTATATTGAAATTTTTTCTATACAAAAAAAAAAAATATATATATATATATATACAATCTTCTTCTGTACAAAAAATCTTATATTGAAGATTTTTCTATAATTTTTCTATAAAAAAAAATTTAATGAAGAAAATTTTTCTATACAAAAAAGTTTATATAGAACATTTTTTTATTAAAAAAATTTTATATGAAAAATTCTTCTTAACAAAAAAATTTATAGTTATAATGAAATTTTCGGTAAAAAAAAAAAAATTAAAATGGAAAATTTCACTACAGAAAAAATTTTAAATCAAAAATTTTTCTATAGAAAAGTTTTCGTTCCCAAATTTTGGCTCTTTAAATTTTAATATATCGGAATTATTGAAAACTTATATCGTTTTTAAACACCGATTTGTCATATATATTAAGTTTGTTTTCGTTACAATCTCAAAAATCTCCAATTTTCTAGGCAAAATCTGCAAATCGGCACTTAATTATTTTTCGGGTCAAAAATCGCCAAAATGGCGATAAATCGGCGAATCTGGCAGCCCTGTTCAAAAACATTCGTATCTCTTGGATACTATTATTATTATTGTTCTCACACTTGTTGTTATTACTATTTAGCAAAAAGTGTTTGAGTGTGTGTGTGTGTTCGATTGTGTGTGAAGTGATTTTTATGATTTGTTTACTTTAACAAGTTGCTGTTGGCAGAGGTTCGTTCCACATGTTATCATCATACATGTTACAAAAACTGTAACACACAAAAGCAAAAAAATTTAATTCCTTCCGTCCACATAAAAAAACAGAAAAATAAAATCGTAGAAATAACAAAAAAATGCAACAAATTCGCGTGTATGTGAAAAATCTCAACTGAAGTTAAGAATAAAAATCTTAAAAAGATACAAAAAATTTGGTTTTATCAACCACTTGTTAGCAAAAAAATTTTAGAATTTTGTAAAAAAAGAAGAAAAAAATTAAAACAAAAAAAAAAAATAAATTAAAATAAAATAAATAACAAAAATTATAAATAAGATTGAAAAAATATCACCAACATTTTAATGTTTCCCTCAACATGGCTGCAACCTCTACTTCTACGCCGCACCAACTTTTACTCTCCAGTCAAATGCAATTATGCCGCATTTGCATTTCATCGACAGCAGCAACATCTTCTTCATCGAATGTTAGCAATGGCATCAATAATTATTCCACGCAAATGATTTCAATTTTTGGCGAAGATTCATTGTGGAAAAAAATTACAACATTGGCTGATGTTAAGGTAATGAAAAACTTTTATTAGAAATATTCTACAAAAAAAATGTTCTTTAAAAGAATAAATATTAGGTGTGGAAAAAAATAAATTAGAAAAAAAAAATTCTAAGAATTTTAGAGCAAACATTTTATAAAAAAATTTACATTTTGTAACAAATATGTTTTGTAAAAGAAAGTAAAAAAAAACAAGTAAGAAAGCGCTATAGTCGGTCAAGCCGACCATACGATACCCTTCACCACTAAGGTCAAAGGTGTTATTTTTCCTGTATAAAGACAAATATTTGCTAAATTTTGCCATCATACAAACATTTTCTCAAAACTTATATATTTAACCTGTTTCCGTCATTTGGACTTATATGAGAGCTAGGGTCAAATGTGGACCGATTATCTCGAAATTTGGCAAATTGATTACAGTTGTTACACAAATTATGTATGCGAAAAATAAACTCAAAATTTTCATTATCTTTAGATTTACGAGCGTTTTAGTGATTTTTTGTCTCATTTAGTGCGTTTTTAAAGAAGAGTTTGTATGGGAGCTATGGTCAAATGTGGACCGATTTCAACGAAATTTGATACAGTGATTTAAGTTTACATAAGCAGTATCTCTTTTAAATTTCATGAAAAAATATTGATATTTGTGGCCAATATATCAATTCCGGGAAGTGGGACCTATGGGAGGTACCATAAATAATGGACCGATTTTGACCAATTTCAATAGCCATGGTCCCATTGTCAAAAAAATTATCTATGCCAAATTTCATCAAATTATCTTTAGAATTGCGACCTGTAGTTTGATTACAAGGTTTACATGGGGGTCCAGCCAGCCAGACGGACGGACGGACATCGCTAAATCGACTCAGAAAGTGATTCTAAGCCTATTGGTATACTAAAAGGTGGGTCTAAGACAAATATTTCTATGCGTTACAAACATCAGCACAAACTTATAATACCCTTTCCACCTATGGTGGTGAAGGGTATAACAAATTTGTTGAGAAAAATTCGGAATGAAAAATTTTTATTAGTTGAAAATTTTCTATGAAATAATTTTTAAACAAAAACATTTTCTTTAAAAAAATATTAAAATGTCGAAATTTTTAAAATTTATCGAAATTTTGCATATCAAAAATTTTTTATATCGGAAAATTTTATTCTGAAAAATAAAATATCAAAGAAATTAAATATCAAAAAATTGTTAATGAACAAATTTTTAAATAAAAATATTTTATATTAAAAAAAAAAAAAATTGTAAGTGTCAAAATTTTAAAATGAATCAAAATTAAGCATAACAAAAAATTTTTATATTGAAAAAAATAATTCCGAAGAATTTTTCTATAATGTATCAAAAATTTGTATTAGCAAAAATTGTTTATGAAATAATTTTTAAACAAAAACATTTTCTTTTAAAAATATTAAAATGTCGAAATTTTTTAATTTACAAAATTTTGCATATCAAACATTTTTTATATCAAAAAATTTGATTCTGAAAAATTTAAGTATCAAAATATTGTCTATAAACAAATTTTAAAATTAAAACATTTTCTATTAAAAAAATTTAAGTTTTAAAAATTTGAAATAAATCAAAATTAAGCATATCAAAAAATTTGTGTATGGAAAAATTTTATTCTAAAGAATTTTTTTAAAAAACATTTTACAAAAAATAATTCATGTTAAAAAAAATGTCTATGAAATAATTTTTAGCTTTTAAATTTTTCTATTAAAGAAATTTTTAAAAAGCAATTTTTTCGCAAGAATCAAATTTTTTGTGAAAAAATTTTATTCTGAAAAATAAAATATCAAAGATATTAAATATCAAAAAATTGTTAATGAACAAATTTTTAAATAAAAATATTTTATATTAAAAAAAAAAAAAATTGTAAGTGTCAAAATTTTAAAATGAATCAAACTTAAGCATAACAAAAAATGTTTATATTGAAAAAAATAATTCCGAAGAATTTTTCTATAATGTATCAAAAATTTGTATTAGCAAAAATTGTTTATGAAATAATTTTTAAACAAAAACATTTTATTTTAAAAATATTAAAATGTCGAAATTTTTTAATTTACAAAATTTTGCATATCAAACATTTTTTATATCAAAAAATTTGATTCAATTATAAACCCTGTAATGTTAAAAAATTGGTCGTTGTGCTAATCGGGGTGTTGTAGTTACCGGTGTTTCCACAAATCGAACTCGTACTGTATAGCCGAATATTAACAAAATTTTCATTAAAAACTTTTAATTAGCACAAATTTTCATTGAAAATTTCTCTATATAACAAATTTCATACTGAAGTTTTTTCAATACAAAAAATGTTATATTGAAAATTTTTCTATACAAAGAATTTTATATTAAAAATTTTTCTATACAAAAAAAATTTTATTAATTCTTCTTATGTTGAAAATTTTTCTATACAAAAAATTTTATATGGAACATTTTTGTATGCAAAAATAAAATTAATGAAGAAAATTTTCCTACACAAAAAAGTTTATATGAACAATTTATTTGTTAAAAAGAAAAATTTATGAAAAATTATTTTTTACAAAAAAAATGTATAGTTATAAGAACATTTTCGGTAAAAAAAATGAAATAAAAAATTTCACAATAGAAAAATTTTAAATCTAAAATTTTTCTATAGAAAAATTTTCGTTACCAAATTTTGACTCGGTAAATTTTAATATATCGGAATTGAAAATTTACATCATTTTTAACCACTGATTTGTCATATATATGTATATAAAATTAAGTTTGTTATCGATATAATATCAAAAATCGCGAATTTTCTAGGCAAAATCTGCAAATCGGCACTTAATCATGTTTCAGGTCAAAAATCTCCAAAATGGCGATAAATCGGCAAATCTGGCCAAAAAAATTTGATTCTGAAAAATTTAAATATAAAAATATTGTCTATAAACAAATTTTAAAATTAAAACATTTTCTATTAAAAAAAATTTAAGTTTTAAAAATTTGAAATAAATCAAAATTAAGCATATCAAAAAATTTGTATATGGAAAAATTTTATTCTAAAGAATTTTTTTAAAAAACATTTTACAAAAAATAATTCATATTAAAAAAAATGTCTATGAAATAATTTTTAGCTTTTAAATTTTTCTATTAAAGAAATTTTTAAAAAGCAATTTTTTCGCAAGAATCAAATTTTTTGTGAAAAAATTTTATTCTGAAAAATAAAATAACAAAGATATTAAATATCAAAAAATTGTTTATAAACAAATTTTTAAATAAAAATATTTTATATTAAAAAAAAAAAAAAATTGTAAGTGTCAAAATTTTGAAATGAATCAAAATTAAGCATAACAAAAAATTTTTATATTGAAAAAAATAATTCCGAAGAATTTTTCTATAATGTATCAAAAATTTTTATTAGCAAAAATGGTTTATGAAATAATTTTTAAACAAAAACATTTTCTTTTAAAAATATTAAAATGTAGAAATTTTTTAATTTACAAAATTTTGCATATCAAACATTTTTTATATCAAAAAATTTGATTCAATTATAAACCCTGTAATGTTAAAAAATTGGTCGTTGTGCTAATCGGGGTGTTGTAGTTACCGGTGTTTCCACAAATCGAACTCGTTTTTGTATAGCCGAATATTAACAAAATTTTCATTAAAAACTTTTAATTAGCACAAATTTTCATTGAAAATTTCTCTATATAACAAATTTTATACTGAAGTTTTTTCTATACAAAAAATGTTATATTGAAAATATTTCTATACAAAGAATTTTATATTAAAAATTTTTCTATACAAAAAAAAATTTATTAAATCTTCTTATGTTGAAAATTTTTCTATACAAAAAATTTTATATGGAACATTTTTGTATGCAAAAATAAAATTAATGAAGAAAATTTTCCTACACAAAAAAGTTTATATGAACATTTTATTTGTGAAAAAGAAAAATTTATGAAAAATTATTTTTTACAAAAAAATGTATAGTTATAAGAACATTTTCGGTAAAAAAAAATGAAATAAAAAATTTCACAATAGAAAAATTTTAAATCTAAAATTTTTCTATAGAAAAATTTTCGTTATCAAATTTTGACTCGGTAAATTTTAATATATCGGAATTATTGAAAACTTACATCATTTTTAACCACTGATTTGTCATATATATGTATATAAATTTAAGTTTGTTTTCAAAAATCTCCAAAATGGCGATAAATCGGCAAATCTGGCAAAAAAAAATTTGATTCTGAAAAATTTAAATATAAAAATATTGTCTATAAACAAATTTTAAAATGAAAACATTTTCTATAAAAAAAAATTTTAAGTTTTAAAAATTTGAAATAAATCAAAATTAAGCATATCAAAAAATTTGTATATGGAAAAATTTTATTCTAAAGAATTTTTTTTAAAAACATTTTACAAAAAATAATTCATATTAAAAAAAATGTCTATGAAATAATTTTTAGCTTTTAAATTTTTCTATTAAAGAAATTTTTAAAAAGCAATTTTTTCGCAATAATCAAATTTTTTGTGAAAAAATTTCATATTTTTATCTCAAATATACATAACAGTTTTTTGACAAAAAGTAGAATAATTTTCGAGATATTCTAAAATGTTAAAAAAAAAGATGGTGACACTTGTAATGTAAATATCTTTTAAAAAATAAGTCGTTTTATGTATTTCTTTCTGCTTTATGGAATATAATCCGATTACTAAAATATCCATGGGTCGTTAGTAGAGATTAGTCAAAAAATAAAAAATTACAGTGGACAAAGTTCAAAGTTCATGAAAAAATTTATGAATTTTAGAAATTTTGTAGTATAATTAACAATATTACAGTTTTTATATAGAAAATGGTGATGATTAATGATATCAAAGTTTTTCTATAAAAAATCAAAGATATTGGAAGTTTTATGTAGAAATTTTTACGATATTACAATTTTTCTTTAGGAAAATTTAGAGTTTTTTACAGAAAAGTTTACGATGTTATAATTTTTCTTAAGAAAAATATGAAATATTATATTTATTGTATACGATATTACAATTTTTCTATACAAAAATTTACGATATTAGAATTAAAAAAAAAAAATTACGATATTAGAATTTTTTTATAAAAAAATTTACGATATAAGAATTTTTTTTATAAATCTACGATATTACGATATTATTCAATAAAAATTTTACAAAAATTGTATTTTTCGAAAGAAAAATTTAAAATATTTTTCTATAGAAATGGAATATTTTTAACAAAAGTTTCAATATTATAACTTTTCTTTAGAAAAATATGCGATATTAAGAGTTTTATTTACAATTTTTTAAAATAAAAATTTACGATATCAGATTTTTTCTACAAAAAATTTTACGATATTATAATTTTTCCAAAGAAAAATTTACGTTATTAGAATTTTTCTAAATAAAAATTTACGATATTAGATTTTTTTATAAAAAAATTATGATATTAAAATTTTCCCAAAGAAACGTTTACGATATTATAATTTTTTTAGTTGAAAACGTAAGTGATGTTCGATCAAACTCAATGAGTTAAATTGATGATTATCTCTGCAATTTGACAACTCGACTGTGGTCGAGGGCGCTAAGTGCTGATGACGTCCTGTGGCGGGACAGAAATTGCAATCCACTGAGCCGCGTTCAAAAATAATTTTTTCAGTTTTTCTCCACAATTACTTTTCAAATTTTCAAAATTAATAATTTGAATATTAAATGAACTCAAGCCTGATTAAACCTAATTTTTCAATTAATTCTAAAGTTCGAATAATTAAATCCCAAATAATTTTTTTAAGCAAAATAAGCGATATTAGAATTCTTCTAAATAAAAATTTACGATATTAGGTTTTTTCCAAAAAAAATTTCTTCTTCTGTTATCCTTGACTCCCAGTGAAGCATAGGACCTCATCAAATAATTTACGATATGAAAATTTGTCTTAAGAAAAATTTATTATAATAGAATTTATCTATACAAAAATTTACGATATTAAACCTATTATATTATTGATATTTTTATATTAAAATTATTCAGTAGAAAACTTTACGATATTAGTCTTTTTCTACAGAAAAATCTGAGATATTCGAGATATTTTTTTAAAGAAATAGATTTTTTAAAGAAAAGTTTACGATATTATAATTTTTCTTTAGAAAAAAATGTGATATTAGAATTGTTATAAAAAAATAACGGTTTTAAAATTTTTCTAAATTAAAATTTACAATATTAGAATTTTTCCAAATGAAAATTAACGATATTAGAATTTTTCTATAAAAAAATTTACAATATTATAACTTTTATATCATTAGGTTTTTATATAAAAATTATTTAATAAAAAACTTCTACAATATTCGAATTTTTCTATAGAAATTTATCTTTTTTATAGAAAACTTTACGATATTATAATTTTTCCTTTGCGATATTAGAATTAAAAAAAAAAAAAATTACGGTATTAGAATTTTTCTATAAAAAAAATTTACGATATTAAAATTATTCCGAAGAAAAATTTATGTTATTATAACTTTTTTTTTTGTAAAAATTTACGATATTATAATTTTAAAAACAAAAAATTTTATAAGATATGTTTAAAATATTATAAAATAAAAAACATTACGATATTAAAATTTTTTATAGAAAAATTTCGAATGTTAATATTTTGAATGGATATTTTTTATATCAAACTATTTCTATAGGGAAATTTAAGTTATGAAAATTGTTAAATAGAAAAATTTATAGTTTTCTTATATAGAAATAATTTTCTAATATAGAAAATTTATAATATTAGAATTTTTCATTTAAAAACTTCTTTTTGTTGACCAGTGTAATCCAATTTGAATATTTTTATTCATTTTAGTTTGTAGTAAATATTCATGACGTGATTATTTTATAAATTTCGAGATATTACTTTGTTAACAATAGTTTTAATTACAATTTCTATTAAGAGTTTATATTTTTAAATTACACTGTGAGACAAAAATATTAATGTTGTATTAAACAGGATCAAATTATAGACGTTCGATAAAATTCGGCAAAAAAAAATGTTTATATCGTTTTTATACCCATTTATTCTTACGATTAATTTCTACTTTTTTGTTAACAAGCAAGAAAGTGTTAACAAGCAAGATAGTCGGTCAAGCCCGACCGAGGGTATCCCCACTAAGGTCAAAGGTGTTCTTTTTCCTATATAAAGACAAAAATTTGCTAAATTTTGTCATCATACAAACATTTTCTCAAAACTTATATATTTAAGCTGTTTCCGTCATTTGGATTTATTTGAGAGCTAGGGTCAAATGTGGACCGATTATCTCGAAATTAAGTTTTTACAAAATCTATTATAGTTTTTGCAAAAAATAAACTTAAAATTCTCATTATCTTCGGACTTATAAGCGTTTTAGAGATTTTTGTCTCATTTAGTGCGTTTTCACAGAAGAGTTTGTATAGGAGCTATAGTCAAATGTGGACCGATTTCAACGAAATTTGGTACAGTTATATTTGGTACAGTTGTATATATATATATATATATATATATATATATAGAATGGCTATGTCGAAAACGGCTATAACGATTTTGATAAATATTGGACGGTGGGTACCTTTTTTGTCATATAGATCGAGTAAGAAGGGACTTTTGGTAATTTTGCCGCAAAGGGGGTAAAAACGGGTAAAAAGAAAATCTAAAACGTTGTATTTCCTAAAGTAATAGGTATACAAACAAAATCTAAATTACATTTTGAACAACTATAAAAATAAGCGGACAGGTGTTTGGTACTTTTTTGAAACTATGCCCCATAGGCGGTAACAAATTGTAAAATTAGTGTTTTTGGTACATTTTAAACCCACTCTTATTTTTTGAACCAAAGAATATAGAAAGGAACTTTGTAATGCAATCAATAAATGTGAAAAAAATATTCAACACGTATTTGGTACTTTTTTGATTTCGGTTGCCAAAATGGGTAAAAATGGATAAAATGATAACTTAGGAACAATGTGTTAAATGCTTTTTTATAAAATGTAAATGTCAATTAGTTCAAAGAAGTACTAAATATGCATATGAAACTTTTTTGAAATTAGGGGATAAAAAGGGCAAAAAATAGTAATGTTATAACTTTTAAACAAATGAATGTTTGTCTGTATGTATGTTCTTTATAGAGAAGTAAATTATTCATTTGATCATGTTATACTCTTTAGAGAAATTGTTGCGTATGAACCGACAAAGGTTTTTAAGTTGATAAGACTAATTGCCACCAGGTGGCACCACAAAACTAACGTTTTACAAATTAATGTTTGTCTGTATGTATGTTCTTTATAGAAAAGTAAATTATTCATTTGATCATGTTATACTCTTTAGAGAAATTGTTGCGTATGAATCGACAAAGGTTTTTAAGTTGGTAAGACTAATTGCCACCAGGTGGCACCACAAAACTAACGTTTTACAAATTAATGTTTGTCTGTATGTATGTTCTTTATAGAAAAGTAAATTATTCATTTGATCATGTTATACTCTTTAGAGAAATTGTTGCGTATGAATCGACAAAGGTTTTTAAGTTGGTAAGACTAATTGCCACCAGGTGGCACCACCGAAAATTACTCAAAATGCACTAAATCGTAAACTATGCATTTGATCATGCTATGATCTTCAGCAAAGTTGCTTACAATGAGCCGGCGAAGATTTCTCACTTAATATGAACAATTTCCGACAGGTGGCGCCATAGAAATTTACTCAAAGTGAATTAAATCGTGAATTGTTCATTTGATCATGCTATGATCTTTACCAAAATTGTTACGAATGAGCAGAAAAAGGTTTCTTAATTGATTTGAAAAATGTCCGACAGATGACGCCACTAAAATTACCCAAAATAAATTAAATCGTAAACTGTGCATTTAAACATGCTATGATCCTTAGCAATGTTGTTACGCATGTGCCGACGAAGGTTTCTTAGTTGTTATGGCCAATTTCCGACAGGTGGCCCCACTCAAAATTACTTAAAATTAATTAAATCGTAAACTGTGCATTTGATCAGTCTAAAATCTTAGCAAAGCTGTTGCACATGAGTCGACGGAGGTTTCTAAGTTGGTATGACCAATTTCCAAAATTATTCAAAATGAATTGAACTGTAAACTATGCATTTGATCATGTGTTGAGGGGACAAAATGATTCAACATTATTTGGATATTTGTGTAATATCTTTCCTTTTAATTTATTTTAGTACTTTATGAAATATAATATATAATATATGACATATAATAATATATAATATATGAAAACTTTAAAATTTGCCTCGAAATGCTTATCATAAAGCTCCGAGCAAGGCTTGGTCAACCAGGTACTTTTGGTTTGTTTTAAATTTTATGAAAAAATATTGATATTTGAGGCGAAAATATCAATTCCGGGTAGTGGGACCTATGGGAGGTACCATAAATATTAGACCGATTTTCAATAGCCGTGGTCCCATTATCAAAAAAATTATCTGTGTCAAATTTCATCAAATTATCTTTAGAATTGCGATCTGTACTTTGATTACATGGTTTACACGGATGTCCAGCCAGACGAACGGACGGACAGACTGAAATCGACTCAGAAAGTGATTCTAAGCCTATTGGTATTTTAAAAGGTGGGTCTAAAACAAATATTTCTATGCGTTACAAACATCAGCACAAACTTATAATACCCTTTCCACCTTTGGAGGTGCAGGGTATAAAGAAGAGGTCAGTTTGATGAGTGGTTTCAAAGCACGATAGCGCCTATACGCAAAAGGCTAGGGCAACAAAATTTAGCACGAAAATTTGCCAGTTCTTAGGAAACTTTAGTATTGAAATTATGTGAAATCGGTCCACATTTAACCAGAGAAATTGTTAGGGAGCAAAGTTGTAATTTTAGGAATATTTATAAATTTACGAGTAATAAAATTTGATAGTGGGAACTTGTACATGTTTTGAATGTAATGGTTTTTTAACCCCTTGACGTATCAATTAGCAAAACGAAGTTCGCTTCCAACTGTTCGCATACAACTTGCATTAAACAAACCAGTTTTAATGCTTAAAAACAGTCGCAAAACGAGTCAGACTCGTTATAATTATGTTAGGCACAGAAATTGTACCACGAGTCAGACTCGTGGAAATACGTCAAGGGGTTAAGGACCGTTTGTGTTGTTTTCGTTCAGTTTTTTAATTAAAAAATTCGCAAACCTTCGTCGCAAGCAACAGTGGTCCGTAGTTAAAATTTTCCAACTTTTAACAAAATAAATGTCAAAGATTCTTAACATTTCATAACTTAACTTCCTAACCTCAAATTTGGCCACTCAGTAGCTGTATTTTAAAGTCGTATATATAAGCAGTTGAATTCCGGGAAATTCATTTTGCAAATATTGTCTTTTTACTATTTAATTTGTCATCAACCTAATTTGTACAATATAATAGACTATTTTATTATTATATTGCAAACATCAATTTTATTAAATTCTATTCGTTTTTTTAAACAAATTTGATTTAATTTACCGAGATTTTCAATTAAAAGATTGAAAAACCAAAAAAAAAAAAAAAAAACACAAAATTGAAATGACTTTATTATAACTCAAATTAAATATAAAACAAGTAAGAAAGCGCTATAGTCGGTCAAGCCGACCATACGATACCCTTCAGCACTAAGGTCAAAGGTGTTATTTTTCCTGTATAAAGACAAATATTTGCTAAATTTTGCCATCATACAAACATTTTCTCAAAACGTATATATTCAACCTGTTTCCGTCATTTGGACTTATATGAGAGCTAGGGTCAAATGTGAACCGATTATCTCGAAATTTGGCAAATTGATTACAGTTGTTACAAAAATTATGTATGCAAAAAATAAACTCAAAATTTTCATTATCTTTAGATTTACGAGCGTTTTAGAGATTTTTTGTCTCATTGTCTCAAAATTTTCATTATCTTTAGATTTACGAGCGTTTTAGAGATTTTTTGTCTCATTTAGTGCGTTTTTGAAGAAGAGTTTGTATGGGAGCTAAGGTCAAATGTGGACCGATTTCAACGAAATTTGGTACAGTGATTTCAGTTTACATAAGCAGTATCTGTTTTAAATTTCATGAAAAAATATTGATATTTGTGGCCAATATAGCAATTCCGGGAAGTGGGACCTATGGGAGGTACCATAAATAATGGACCGATTTTGACTAATTCCAATAGCCATGGTCCCATTATCAAAAAAATGATCTGTGCCAAATTTCATCAAATTATCTTTAGAATTGCGACCTGTAGTTTGATTACAAGGTTTACATGGGGGTCCAGCCAGCCAGCCAGCCAGACGGACGGACGGACGGACGGACATCGCTAAATCGACTCAGAAAGTGATTCTAAGTCTATTGGTATACTAAAAGGAGGGTCTAAGACAAATATTTCTATGCGTTACAAACATCAGCACAAACTTATAATACCCTTTCCACCTATGGTGGTGAAGGGTATAAAAACATGAATGTATAAATTAATTTAAACTAAAAATGAAACAACAAACAAATAAATCACAATATGTAATTTTATTAAATTATTTTTTTGCTTGTATAGAAATTCGCACAAACAAACACACACACTCACACTTTTACTTAAAAATGTTAAATACGAAATTTTCATACCAATACAAAGACAGAAGCAGAGAAATAAATTTGACTTGACTTATACAAAATTGGAATAAAAATTGTACAAAAAAACAAAAAAATTAAAAAATTCATATGAAAAATTTGGATTCATTTTCGAATACAATAAAAAAAAAATCCAAATTGAAACTTGTATACTTTATTATTATTGTTATTTTTCCCTGTTTTTTTTTTGTAGTTAAAAAATATTGTATTTTTTCATATTTTTTATTCAATTTAATTAAAGCTTGAGTATACAGAATTTTTTCCACATTTATTTCAATTTTTATTAAAACGCTCAAGAAACTCAAGCAGACAGACAGACATAGGGATGGACGGACATAAAAACTCGAACTCAAACCAAAATTAAATTCATATTCTTATTATTTTTTATTATTTATTCATTTATTTATTATGGAGATACATACAACAACAACAACAACAACAAAAAATCAACAATTTGAATTAAAATTGAACTTAAACCGAAAAAAAAGACAGAAATTGAAATACCCAACAAGCAGACAGACGGACAGACATTTTCTTCAACTTCTTCCTCTAAATTTTTGGGTTTTTTTGTGGCACAAAATAAAAATTTTATAAGAAATAACGAGAATTACTTAAAATAATATTTAAAGTAATCAAGAATAATAAAGAAACGTTTATTTTTTTTTAGATATTTCAGTTTTTGTCTAAATAAAAAACAAACAATGAAAGAAGAAAAAAAAAGAAAAATTTTAAAACCATTTTTTACTTTTTTTTTTGTTAATTTTTATTATTTGTTTAAATTTATTCATATTTAGTTTTTTTTTTCTTTATTTTTTTATTGACCAACAATGAAGTTTTATTTAATTTTATAATTTTAATATTTTTTATGATTTCAGTTAAATTTTTGTTGTTGTGCCTTAAAAACCATAATTTACCGTTTAAATGACGGTTTTGATTTTTTTCTTCTTTTTCCAAATATTTTTAATAGAATTTATTACCTTTTAACTACAATATAATTTTAATTTTTTTTAGTATATTTATGTGAAGAAATTGTAATTTATTCCTTTTGTGGTTGTTATTGTTTTTTAATTCTTACTTAAACACCGTTTCCAAATAAATTTGTTATTTTGGTGTGAAATTTCAAAATTTTTTTTTAGCAAATATTTAATTTGAGGGTCAGGCATAAATATTTGAAAATCTGAATTTAAATTTAAAATATATAGATTCGATAACGATTTGTAACCATCGAAAAAAAAATTTTATCAAAACTTTTTCTATATAAATTCTCCAGAAAATTTTTTTTATCAAAAATTTTTCTATAGAAAATTTTTTTTATCAAAAATTTTTTTTATCAAAAATTTTTCTATAGAAAATTTTTTTATCAAAAATTTTTCTAAAGAAAATTTTTTTATCAAAAATTTTTCTAAAGAAAATTTTTTTATCAAAAATTTTTCTATAGAAATTTTTTTTATCAAAAATTTTTCTATAGAAAATTTTTTTATAAAAAATTTTTCTATAGAAAATTTTTTTATCAAAAATTTTTTTATCAAAAATTTTTCTGTAGAAAATTTTTTTATCAAAAATTTTTCTATAGAATTTTTTTTTTTTTAATTTTTCTATAGAAAATTTTTTTTATCAAAAATTTTTCTATAGAAAATTTTTTTTATCAAAAATTTTTCTATAGAAAATTTTTTTATCAAAAATTTTTCTATAGAAAATTTTTTTATCAAAAATTTTTATATACAAAATTTTTTTATCAAAAATTTTTTTATAGAAAATTATTTTATCAAAAAATTTTTTATAGAAAATTTTTTTATCAAAAATTTTTCTATAGAAAATTTTTTTATCAAAAATTTTTCTATAGAAAATTTTTTTATCAAAAATTTTTCTATAGAAAATTTTTTTATCAAAAATTTTTCTATAGAAAATTTTTTTATCAAAAATTTTTCTATAGAAAATTTTTCTAAAGAAAATTTTTTTATCAAAAATTTTTCTATAGAAATTTTTTTTAAAAAATTTTTCTAAAGAAAATTTTTTTATCAAAAATGTTTCTATAGAAAATTTTTTTATCAAAAATGTTTCTATAGAAAATTTTTGTATCAAAAATTTTTCTATAGAAAATTTTTTTATCAAAAATTTTTCTATAGAAAATTTTTTTGTCAAAAATTTTTCTATTGAAATTTTTTTTAAAAAATTTTTCTAAAGAAAATATTTTTATCAAAAATGTTTCTATAGAAATTTTTTTTTATCAAAAGTTTTTTTATAGAAAATTTTTTATCAAAAATTTTTCTATAGAAAATTTTTTTATCAAAAATTTTTCTAAAGAAAATTTTTTTATCAAAAATTTTTCCATAGAAAATTTTTTTATCAAAAATTTTTCCATAGAAAATTTTGTTATCAAAAATATTTCTATAGAACATTTTTTATCAAAAATTTTTCTGTAGAAAATTTTTTTATCAAACATTTTTCCATAGAAAATTTTGTTATCAAAAATTTTTCTATAGAAAATTTTTTTATTAATGTAACAGACCAATTTATTGATAAAAAACCAAAAATTGTTTGCGGAGAAACCAAAATTCCTCGACGCGTTTCGATGGTAATTTGAGGGTCAGGCATAAATATTTGAAAATCTGAATTTAAATTTAAAATATATAGATTCGATAACGATTTGTAACCATCGAAAAAAAAATTTTATCAAAACTTTTTCTATATAAATTCTCCAGAAAATTTTTTTTATCAAAAATTTTTCTATAGAAAATTTTTTTTATCAAAAATTTTTTTTATCAAAAATTTTTCTATAGAAAATTTTTTTATCAAAAATTTTTCTAAAGAAAATTTTTTTATCAAAAATTTTTCTAAAGAAAATTTTTTTATCAAAAATTTTTCTATAGAAATTTTTTTTATCAAAAATTTTTCTATAGAAAATTTTTTTATAAAAAATTTTTCTATAGAAAATTTTTTTATCAAAAATTTTTTTATCAAAAATTTTTCTGTAGAAAATTTTTTTATCAAAAATTTTTCTATAGAATTTTTTTTTTTTTAAATTTTTCTATAGAAAATTTTTTTTATCAAAAATTTTTCTATAGAAAATTTTTTTTATCAAAAATTTTTCTATAGAAAATTTTTTTATCAAAAATTTTTCTATAGAAAATTTTTTTATCAAAAATTTTTATATACAAAATTTTTTTATCAAAAATTTTTTTATAGAAAATTATTTTATCAAAAAATTTTTTATAGAAAATTTTTTTATCAAAAATTTTTCTATAGAAAATTTTTTTATCAAAAATTTTTCTATAGAAAATTTTTTTATCAAAAATTTTTCTATAGAAAATTTTTTTATCAAAAATTTTTCTATAGAAAATTTTTCTAAAGAAAATTTTTTTATCAAAAATTTTTCTATAGAAATTTTTTTTAAAAAATTTTTCTAAAGAAAATTTTTTTATCAAAAATGTTTCTATAGAAAATTTTTTTATCAAAAATGTTTCTATAGAAAATTTTTTTATCAAAAATTTTTCTATAGAAAATTTTTTTATCAAAAATTTTTCTATAGAAAATTTTTTTGTCAAAAATTTTTCTATAGAAATTTTTTTTAAAAAATTTTTCTAAAGAAAATATTTTTATCAAAAATGTTTCTATAGAAATTTTTTTTTATCAAAAGTTTTTTTATAGAAAATTTTTTATCAAAAATTTTTCTATAGAAAATTTTTTTATCAAAAATTTTTCTAAAGAAAATTTTTTTATCAAAAATTTTTCCATAGAAAATTTTTTTATCAAAAATTTTTCCATAGAAAATTTTGTTATCAAAAATATTTCTATAGAACATTTTTTATCAAAAATTTTTCTGTAGAAAATTTTTTTATCAAACATTTTTCCATAGAAAATTTTGTTATCAAAAATTTTTCTATAGAAAATTTTTTTATTAATGTAACAGACCAATTTATTGATAAAAAACCAAAAATTGTTTGCGGAGAAACCAAAATTCCTCGACGCGTTTCGATGGTTGGTTAGGCCATCTCTTCAGGAGGATTATCCCCAATTTAGACAGATCGAATTTGTTCATTTAGATCGAATTTGTTCAGTCGATGATCTACGCTTTTACTTATGGTTTATGAACATAATTCTAAAAAGTTTTGTTTGTAAATAAGTATTAATGCGAGGTTTTCGATCTGTCTAAATTAGGGATAATCCTCCTGAAGAGATGGCCTAACCAACCATCGAAACGCGTCGAGGAATTTTGGTTTCTCTGCAAACAATTTTTGGCTTTTTATCAATAAATTGGTCTGTTACATTAATAAAAAAATTTTCTATAGAAAAATTTTTGATCAAAAATTTTCGATAAAAAAATTGTTGATAACAAAAATTTCTATAAAAAAATTTTTGATAAAAAAAATTTTCTATAAAAAAATTTTTGATAAAAAAATTTTCTACAGAAAAATTTTTGATAAAAAAATGTTCTATAGAAAAATTGATGATAAAAAACTTTCGATAAAAAAATTTCGATAAAAAAATTTTTGATAACAAAAATTTTCGACAAAAAAATTTTTGATCAAAAAATTTTCTATAGAAAAATTTTTGATAAAAAAATTTTGTATAGAAAAATTTTTGATAAAAAAATTTTCTATAGAAAAATTTTTGATTAAAAAATTTTCTATAGAAAAATTTTTGATAAAAAAATTTTCTTCAAAAAGAATGACTATTCGCATTTGATCCCAAATCTGTTACATTTATTTATTAATGTAACAGACCAATTTATTGATATTTAAAAAGCCAAAAATTGTTTGCGGAGAAACCAAAATTCCTCGACGCGTTTCGATGGTTGGTTAGACCATCTCTTCTGGAGGATTATCCCCAATTTAGACAGATCGAAAACCTCGCATTAATACTTATTTACAAACAAAACTTTTTAGAATTATGTTCATAAACCATAAGTAAAATCGTAGATTATCGACTGAACAAAAAACACAAACAATTTTCAGTGTCTGCTGGACTACACGTCAGCCGCAGAGGGTTAAATATAGTCAAATTTGTGGCTATGCGAAGTCTAGATTGATGGACCAATTTTGATAGCAACAAATATAGTTTATTATGACAATGAAAAGAAGTCGCTGGACCATGCATTAACTTGAAATTTTTGATAATAAAAAGTCCTTGATCTGAGCCGATGTGTGCGGGGTTGTTGTGATGAAGAATCATCGGGCTTAAGAGCCTGGTTTTATTTTATGTCTTCGACGACTTCTGAGAAACAAAAAGCTTTTTACCATTTAGATTTGACCGTTGTACGATCCACCAATAGTACAATTAAGACTAGTCCACAGGCGACTATTTACTTCGAAGTACTTAGATAAGGAATGACTAATATAGGTGACTGTTGTCTACGTTCGGACTTATTGGGGTAGATGTTCGATTCGTCACCTATTTTGATATAATCACATCTTCAGAAGTTTTCTTAAATTATTTATTTTCCACCAGGAATTAAAGGACTAAATATAAATGTTTATTCAATATTAAATGTATGAAATGTATGTAAATTATATTTTATGAGATTTTATGAAATTATAGCAAAAAGTGTAGAAGGGTTAAGGTATGAACGCAGTTGGGACGAACGATTAATTTTTGTTTTAATTTAAAATTTTAATTTTTGAAGTCGAATATCTTTAAAACATTAAGAGATATGATATGCATGTCGCGATTTTTTCTGTAGATCTTGACCCTTATTTTTGTTACAAAGTATGATTCTTAAAATAGGTTAAAAAACGAAATTTATATATAGTTTAAAAAGATTTTTGGGTCTGAGGTGTATTACTTTGAGGGCCGATTGTGCCGCCCCAGTAAAAGATAGGCTTTTCAAGTTCAAAACTTAAGCACCCCAACATTTCTACTATATGCACATAAAATTATTTTTAAATCCGCTTAACTGTTTAGAAGTAACAGACTTATTTCCATTTATATTTTTCTAGTAATGTTTATTTGTCCCAAATGTGTTCAATGGACGAATGTACACAACGAATTTTTAAGACGAATTCGTCATTCTCGACGAAAATAGTCCTTCGTCTCAATTATATTAATACCTCTTCGTTCAACAAATTAGATCCTTTACTTTGATTTTTATAAATGGTGTAAAAATTGTAGTTGTACAAAAATATTTCTTCTCCGTCTTTTTTGTAGGTAAACTATTTTTTTACAAAATGTTTTCGTACATTTTATGAAGTTGATATAAGTTTTATATGAAAATATATGAGTTTGTTTGTGTTATTTTGTACAATATTTTAGTCTGTATTTATTTTATGATGATTTTCATAAATTTAACTTGCAAACATACATAAGACTTCTTACATTCATACGACAAAACATACTTACACATGCATACCAAAGATACAACATACAATAGCAGATACGACCAATGACTCTGGCTGTAGAATCTACTCTATAGAATGTGGTTTAATGTACGAGATACAATTTTTTTATTTTTTTCATTTTTTTAGTTATTTATTTTTACTATTTTTTATTTCGTTTGTTATTTTGTTTTTGTATTTTAAGTTTTCGTATCTACTAGATACTAGATATTTGCTTAAGAAGTTGAATGTTCGAATTCCTAGTTTTTTTTTTCTTAGTTCTATTTTATTTGTGAATGTGAGTTTGTATGTATGTGTGTAATGTGATGTGTGATTTTGTTCTTTTTACGTAAATTTTTACGTTCGAAATTGTATGTAAGTAAATAAAATTGTGTTGTGTAAATTTGTTTTTATTTTCTGAGTGTTTTTTTTGGATTTTCTTCTTGTTTTTCAATTCTGACTTCCCAGTCATTTTTAAAACTCGGAATAATTTTTGTTGTTATTTTATTTCGTTTTTCCTCTAAATTACTTGACTGAGATTCTGTTTTCTTAAACATTAAATGAACATCAAACTAATCAAACTAATTTTATTTATTTCTTTCATACAGTTACAGTTGGTCCTTAGTTAGGTTCGATGGTTTGTTGTTTGGTTGGTTGGTTTGATTGCCGGTTTGTCGTTTGTTTTGACTGTTATTTTTTCTTTTAGATACTTTATTGTTGGTTTTCTCTATCTTGTTTACCAGAATTAGTTTGAACTGATGAAAGAAACTTATTTGGTTTTACGTTGAGCTAAAGGTAGTAAAAAGTTGAAAAATATTTTTAGTAAATTTTTGAAAAATTTCCTATAAAAATAGGAAATTTCCTATAAAAAGTGGAAATTTTTGAAAAACATTCAATAAAAAAATTCCATAAAAAGAGGAAATTTTTAAAAAAATTTGAAAAATTTCCTATAAAAATAGGAAATTTTTGAAAAATTTCCTATAAAAATAGGAAATTTTTGAAAAATTTCCTATAAAAATAGGAAATTTTTGAAAAATTTCCTATAAAAATAGGAAATTTTTGAAAAATTTCCTATAAAAATAGGAAATTTTTGAAAAATTTCCTATAAACATAGGAAATTTTTGAAAAATTTTCTATAAAAATAGGAAATTTTTGAAAAATTTCCTATAAAAATAGGAAATTTTTGAAAAATTTCCTATAAAAATAGGAAATTTTTGAAAAATTTCCTAAAAAAATAGGAAATTTTTGAAAAATTTCCTATAAAACTTGGAAATTTTTGAAAAATTTCCTTTAAAACTTGGAAATTTTTGAAAAATTTCCTATAAAAATAGGAAATTTTTGAAAAATTTCCTATAAAAATAGGAAATTTTTGAAAAATTTCCTATAAAAATAGAAAATTTTTGAAAAATTTCCTATAAAAATAGGAAATTTTTGAAAAATTTCCTATAAAAATAGGAAATTTTTGAAAAATTTCCTATAAAAATAGGAAATTTTTGAAAAATTTCCTATAAAAATAGGAAATTTTTGAAAAATTTGCTATAAAAATAGGAAATTTTTGAAAAATTTCCTATAAAAATAGGAAATTTTTGAAAAATTTCCTATAAAAATAGGAAATTTTTGAAAAATTTCCTATAAAAATAGGAAATTTTTGAAAAATTTCCTATAAAAATAGGAAATTTTTGAAAAATTTCCTATCAAAATAGGAAATTTTTGAAAAATTTCCTATAAAAATAGGAAATTTTTGAAAAATTTCCTATAAAAATAGGAAATTTTTGAAAAATTTCCTATAAAAATAGGAAATTTTTGAAAAATTTCCTATAAAAATAGGAAATTTTTGAAAAATTTCCTATAAAAATAGGAAATTTTTGAAAAATTTCCTATAAAAATAGGAAATTTTTGAAAAATTTCCTATAAAAATAGGAAATTTTTGAAAAATTTCCTATAAAAATAGGAAATTTTTGAAAAATTTCCTATAAAAATAGGAAATTTTTGAAAAATTTCCTATAAAAATAGGAAATTTTTGAAAAATTTCCTATAAAAATAGGAAATTTTTGAAAAATTTCCTATAAAAATAGGAAATTTTTGAAAAATTTCCTATAAAAATAGGAAATTTTTGAAAAATTTCCTATAAAAATAGGAAATTTTTGAAAAATTTCCTATAAAAATAGGAAATTTTTGAAAAATTTCCTATAAAAATAGGAAATTTTTGAAAAATTTCCTATAAAAATAGGAAATTTTTGAAAAATTTCCTATAAAAATAGGAAATTTTTGAAAAATTTCCTATAAAAATAGGAAATTTTTGAAAAATTTCCTATAAAAATAGGAAATTTTTGAAAAATTATATAATATTATACTATAAAAATACTATAAAAATAGGAAATTTTTGAAAAATTTCCTATTAAAAAATAGGAAATTTTTGAAAAATTTCCTATTAAAAAATAGGAAATTTTTGAAAAATTTCCTTTTAAAAAATAGGAAATTATTTCCTATTAAAAAATAGTAAATTTTTGAAAAATTTCCTATTAAAAAATAGTAAATTTTTGAAAAATTTCCTATTAAAAAATAGTAAATTTTTGAAAAATTTCCTATAAAAATAGTAAAATTTTAGTCTAATAATGGTCTACTTTCATTTTTATTTAGTCTTGTTTGGGGGAAAAAAACAATAAACCTTAATTTGGCGCTCACAAGAAATTATTAAAAAATTTCAAAACCGTTATATTTAAAAAAAAAATGGGAATAAGTTTTCTTATAAGCTTTAAAATTAAACCTAAATTTAAAATAAAATTTTAAATATTTAAATTCTTTTAATTTTTTGTAAATGCATTTTAAAACACGTTTCTTTTATTGATTAACTTTAAATTAAAAGTCTATTTAAGTTCATTTCACTTCCGGTGAAAAATTTAAATACCTTTTCGACATACACATACATACGAATGTATGTATGTTATCTAAATATACAAATGTTCATAAATATATTTCTTAACATACCTTATAAAAACATACATACATAAATGATTAATAATTATAAATTTTTTCAATTAAGCAAAATTTCAACAATAAAAAAATGTTTTGAACATAAGTCATTTACTTCTACTTATTTTTTTAATTTTGAATTCCAATTCCATTACATTAAAATTAACTTCATGTGTCTTTAAATTTATTTTATTAAATTTTTTATTATACATATTTTCTTGAACTTTTCTTAAGTGTGTGTAAATAATTTTCAACTTTTTTGGATTGTTAAAATTATTTTTGTTGTTTTTTTTATTCATTATTTATTTTTCATTTTAATAAATATTTTATTTGTTCTGTTTCTTTTACACATAATTTTTATACACTTTGAATAAATATTTCACCATTAAAACTATTAAATTATAAACGTAGTCAAGTTAAGTAAGTAAAGAGTGTGAACGGAAAATTTTTACATTTTTTAAATGCTTTTGATAGAAAAAAAATAAGTAAGAAAGGGTTATAGTTAGTTAACCCCCGCTATAGCCACCACTTAGGTCATATTTGGACCAATAGTGAAAAACATAACAAGAGCGAGGGTCAAATGTGGACTAATTGTCACGACATTTTGCTTATTGATTTATATTTGAAGACCTTATTTTGAAAGTGGATTAAGTCCATTTTTTTTTTAAATTGAGATATAAAGGGTTTTGCATTTTAGTGTTTTTAAAAAATATAGGTGACCCATTTTAGAAAATTAAATCTTAGGCTTTGATCAAAACCTATAAAATTTTTTCTTTCATACAAATAAATTTTTGAAAAATTTCCTATAAAAAGTAAATTTTTGAAAAATTCCCTATAAAAAGTAAATTTTTGAAAGATTTCCTATAAAAAGTAAATTTTTGAAAAATTTCCTATAAAAAGTAAATTTTTGAAAAATTTCCTATAAAAATTAAATTTCCTATAAAAAGTAAATTTTTGAAAAATTTCCTATAAAAAGTAAATTTTTGAAAAATTTCCTATAAAAAGCAAATTTTTGAAAAATTTCCTATAAAAAGTAAATTTTTGAAAAATGTCCTATAAAAAGTAAATTTTTGAAAAATTTCCTATAAAAAGTAAATTTTTGAAAAATTTCCTATAAAAAGTAAATTTTTGAAAAATTTCCTATAAAAAGTAAATTTTTGAAAAATTTCCTATAAAAAGTAAATTTTTGAAAAATTTTCTTATAAAAAGTAAATTTTTGAAAAATTTCCTAAAAAAGTAAATTTTTGAAAAATTTTCTATAAAAAGTAAATTTTTGAAAAATTTCCTATAAAAAGTAATTTGTTGAAAAATTTCCTATCAAAAGTAAATTTTTGAAAAATTTCCTATAAAAAGTAAATTTTTGAAAAATTTCCTATAAAAAGTAAATTTTTGAAAAATTTCCTATAAAAAGTAAATTTTTGAAAAATTTCCTATAAAAAGTAAATTTTTGAAAAATTTCCTATAAAAAGTAAATTTTTGAAAAATTTCCTATAAAAAGTAAATTTTTGAAAAATTTCCTATAAAAAGTAAATTTTTGAAAAATTTCCTATAAAAAGTAAATTCTTGAAAAATTTCCTATAAAAAGTAAATGTTTGAAAAATTTCCTATAAAAAGTAAATGTTTGAAAAATTTCCTATAAAAAGTAAATTTTTGAAAAATTTCCTATAAAAAGTAAATTTTTGAAAAATTTCCTATAAAAAGTAAATTTTTGAAAAATTTCCTATAAAAAGTAAATTTTTGAAAAATTTCCTATAAAAAGTAAATTTTTGAAAAATTTGCTATAAAAAGTAAATTTTTGAAAAATTTCCTATAAAATGTAAATTTTTGAAAAATTTCCCATAAAAAGTAAATTTTTGAAAAATTTCCCATAAAAAGTAAATTTTTGAAAAATTTCCTATAAAAAGCAAATTTTTGAAAAATTTCCTATAAAAAGTAAATTTTTGAAAAATTTCCTATAAAAAGTAAATTTTTGAAAAATTTCCTATAAAAAATAAATTTTTGAAAAATTTCCTATAAAAAATAAATTTTTGAAAAATTTCCTATAAAAAGTAAATTTTTGAAAAATTTCCTATAAAAAGTAAATTTTTGAAAAATTTCCTATAAAAAGTAAATTTTTGAAAAATTTCCTAAAAAAAAGTAAATTTTTGAAAAATTTCCTAAAAAAAAGTAAATTTTTGAAAAATTTCCTAAAAAAAAAGTAAATTTTTGAAAAATTTCCTAAAAAAAAGTAAATTTTTGAAAAATTTCCTATAAAAAGTAAATTTTTGAAAAATTTCCTATAAAAAGTAAATTTTTGAAAAATTTCCTAAAAAAAGTAAATTTTTGAAAAATTTCCCATAAAAGTAAATTTTTGAAAATTTTCCCATAAAAAGTAAATTTTTGAAAAATTTCCTATAAAAAGTAAATTTTTGAAAAATTTCCTATAAAAAGTAAATTTTTGAAAAATTTTCTATAAAAAGTAAATTTTTGAAAAATTTCCTATAAAAAGTAAATTTTTGAAAAATTTCCTATAAAAAGTAAATTTTTGAAAAATTTCCTATAAAAAGTAAATTTTTGAAAAATTTCCTATAAAAAGTAAATTTTTGAAAAATTTCCTATAAAAAGTAAATTTTTGAAAAATTTCCTATAAAAAGTAAATTTTTGAAAAATTTCCTATAAAAAGTAAATATTTGAAAAATTTCCTATAAAAAGTAAATTTTTGAAAAATTTCCTATAAAAAGTAAATTTTTGAAAAATTTCCTATAAAAAGTAAATTTTTGAAAAACTTCCTATAAAAAGTAAATTTTTGAAAAATTTTCTATAAAAAGTAAATTTTTGAAAAATTTCCTATAAAAAGTAAATTTTTGAAAAATTTCCTATAAATAGTAAATTTTTGAAAAATTTCCTATAAAAAGTAAATTTTTGAAAAATTTCCTATAAAAAGTAAATTTTTGAAAAATTTCCTATAAAAAGTAAATTTTTGAAAAATTTCGTATAAAAAGTAAATTTTTGAAAAATTTCCTATAAAAAGTAAATTTTTGAAAAATTTCCTATAAAAAGTAAATATTTGAAAAATTTCCTATAAAAAGTAAATTTTTGAAAAATTTCCTATAAAAAGTAAATTTTTGAAAAATTTCCTATAAAAAGTAAATTTTTGAAAAATTTCCTATAAAAAGTAAATTTTTGAAAAATTTCCTATAAAAAGTAAATTTTTGAAAAATTTCCTATAAAAAGTAAATTTTTGAAAAATTTCCTATAAAAAGTAAATTTTTGAAAAATTTCCTATAAAAAGTAAATTTTTGAAAAATTTCCCATAAAAGTAAATTTTTGAAAATTTTCCCATAAAAAGTAAATTTTTGAAAAATTTCCTATAAAAAGTAAATTTTTGAAAAACTTCCTATAAAAAGTAAATTTTTGAAAAATTTTCTATAAAAAGTAAATTTTTGAAAAATTTCCTATAAAAAGTAAATTTTTGAAAAATTTCCTATAAATAGTAAATTTTTGAAAAATTTCCTATAAAAAGTAAATTTTTGAAAAATTTCCTATAAAAAGTAAATTTTTGAAAAATTTCCTATAAATAGTAAATTTTTGAAAAATTTCCTATAAAAAGTAAATTTTTGAAAAATTTCCTATAAAAAGTAAATTTTTGAAAAATTTCCTATAAAAAGTAAATTTTTGAAAAATTTCCTATAAAAAGTAAATTTTTGAAAAATTTCCTATAAAAAGTAAATTTTTGAAAAATTTCCTATAAAAAGTAAATTTTTGAAAAATTTCCTATAAAAAGTAAATTTTTGAAAAATTTCCTATAAAAAGTAAATTTTTGAAAAATTTCCTATAAAAAGTAAATTTTTGAAAAATTTCCTATAAAAAGTAAATTTTTGAAAAATTTCCTATAAAAAGTAAATTTTTGAAAAATTTCCTATAAAAAGTAAATTTTTGAAAAATTTCCTATAAAAAGTAAATTTTTGAAAAATTTCCTATAAAAAGTAAGTTTTTAAAAACTTCCTATAAAAAGTAAATTTTTGCAAAACTTCCTATAAAAAGTAAATTTTTGAAAAACTTCCTATAAAAAGTAAATTTTCGAAAAATTTCCTATAAAAAGTAAATTTTTGAAAAATTTCCTATAAAAAGTAAATTTTTGAAAAATTTCCTATAAAAAGTAAATTTTTAAAAAATTTCCTATAAAAAGTAAATTTTTGAAAAATTTCCTATAAAAAGTAAATTTTTGAAAAATTTCCTATAAAAAGTAAATTTTTGAAAAATTTCCTATAAAAAGTAAATTTTTGAAAAATTTCCTATAAAAAGTAAATTTTTGAAAAATTTCCTATAAAAAGTAAATTTTTGAAAAATTTCCTATAAAAAGTAAATTTTTGAAAAATTTCCTATAAAAAGTAAATTTTTGAAAAATTTCCTATAAAAAGTAAATTTTTGAAAAATTTCTCATAAAAAGTAAATTTTTGAAAAATCATTTCGCCAAATTTTCAGTATTTGAATTTAAAAATGCATTGGACTTAACCCACTTTCAAGAAAAATTTTAATTATCATTTTGTTTGAAGAAATATTTTCTTTTGAAATTAGAAATGTATTGTACTTAGTCCACTTTCAAAACAAATAAATTTGAAATTTTTATTTTGTATGAATATTTTTTCTTTTAAATTGAAAAATATATGGGACTTTAACCACTTTCAAAATAAAAATTTGCATCAAATCGTTGACAAAATATTTGACTGTCAAAATTTTAGTAAGTTTTGTAAATTTAAAATTAATTATTTTTCGTATAGTTAGATCCACAATTACAGAACCTTTCCCCATTATTAACCAAATTTTTTTGGAATGTGGACTTATTCCACTTTCAAAATAAAGTCTTCATTTACATAAGACTTATCAGTGAAAAGTTTTAGCAAGAATTATTTTTATTTTATTTTACAGGCATTTTTTTGTTATTTTTTGGGTTATTCAAAGAATTGGTCTTGTATGGGAGGTATAGTCAAATATGGGCCGATTTCAACAAAATATACTACATATCGTCACCTAAAAGACGAAATAACCTATCTACAGTTTTCAAAAGTTTACAAACATAAAAAGGTAGGAGATGAAATTCGGGAACAAATAAAACCGTTATTTTCACTGATTAACGAATTCTTAAAAAAAATATGAAATATGAATTTTTTCCTAATAAAAAACATTAAAGTAAAGTTTTTACTCCTTACGTCCTTCGCGTAGCGTCCGCCACAGTACATTTATGGATTTCAGGTGAAACTGGAAACTTAGAAATATCTTTTAAAAGCTGTTTTTGAATCCACTGATTTTGTTCTATCTTCAATGTATTTACAATTTTTTTATTATTATGACCGATTTGGTAAAATTTAGGGAAACACGTGTTGAAAAAAAAGTCACTTCCATTTTTTATAGCGTCCGTCACAGAACTTTAAATGCGAATATCTTTTTCCTCCAAAAGAAAAATGTAAATTAACAAATGCCATTCGATAGCACAATCGAACGGCAATGGGATACATTTAAGTACAACAAAATCCGTACAAATGTATCGTCCGTCAGGCGGGATTTGCCCATATCGAAGAATTAAAAAATTAAAATTTTCTATTGAAAATTTTTTTTTTTTATCAAACAATGTTTGTTTTAAATTAAAACATTTTCTATTGAAAAGTTTTCTATTAAAAATTTGTAAAAATTTTCTTCACAGCCAGAATGTGGGAAGTGAAGGAAGATGAAAACTGAAAATTGTTTGTGTTTTGTTCAGTCGATGATCTACGCTTTTACTTATGGTTTATGAACATAATTCTGAAAAGTTTTGTTTGTAAATAAGTATTAATGCGAGGTTTTCGATCTGTCTTAATTGGGGACAATCCTCCTGAAGAGATGGCCTAACCAACCATCGAAACGCGTCGAGGAATTTCGGTTTCTCCGCAAACAATTTTTGGCTTTTTATCAATAAATTGGTATGTTACATTAATAAATGTAACAGATTTGGGATAAAATGCGAATAGCCATTCTTTTTGAAAAAATTTGTATATCATAAACTTTTTTATTAAAATTCTTTATAATTACATATTTTTTTATATTTTTTACAATAATAAATAATTGTGACAAAATTAAGGGTCCTTTTTAACAAAAATTTTACCCTTAAAAATTTTTATATTAAAAAAAAAAAGTGAAGGAAGATGAAACTGAAAAATGTTTGTGTTTGCTTTTGTTCAGTTGATAATCTGAGCTTTTACCTTTGATTCACAAACATAATTCGTAATTATTGTGCTTGTAAAATAGTTAATAATGCGAAGTTTTTGATCTGTCTAAAAGTAGGGATACTCCTCCTAAAGATGATGGCCTAATCGACCATCGAAACGCGTCGAGGAATTAGTTGTCCAAACAAACATTTTTTTGGCTTTTATCAATAAATTGTCTATTACATTAATAATGTAATAGACTGGGATTAAGTGCGAATAATTTTATATTGAAAATTTTTATGTTTAAAATTTTTATAATGAAAATATTCTATTAAAAAACTTGATTTTAAAAATGTTTGTACTTGTTTATATCGATAAAATTTTGCAATTGAAAATTTTTGTATCGAAAAATTTTCTTTTGAATAATTTAAGATAGAAACTTTTTTTAAACAAATTTTTATATCGACAAAATTTTTATTGAAAATAATTAATTTTTATTTTTAAAATTTTATATTCGAAAATTTTCTATCAAAAATTTTTATACTGAGACATTTTTCGTAATTTTTTTATTGAAAATATTTAATTCATTTTTATATTTCAAATTTTTTATTCAAAATATTTTCTTTCAAAAATTTTTATATTGAGATTTTCGTAGTAAAAATGTTTATACAAAAAATGTTTATATTGAAAATTTTTGTATCAAACTATTTCTTTTAAAAACATGTATATCAAACTATTTTCTATTTTTTTTTTAGATTATATTAATTTATGTCTGTAAAATATTTTGCGTTTACAAACTTTAAATATATGAGTTTTTATCCATCCGTCTGTTCATTTATCAGATATTTTTTTTTTCATTATTTTTATTGTATTCAATTCGATTGAGTATTCAATAAATAGTTTCAAATTATTTCAATTTTTATTATTATTTTTTTTAGTATTTTTAGTTTATTTGTTTTTGTTTTATTAAATTCTGTTTTATTTGGCTGCTACGAGTAGTTACGAGTACAATTTCATTTTTATTCCATTATTTGTTAGTAAATTTAGTTTTGAATTTGAACCACTCCCTAATCGAAGAAAAATAAATATAGAAATACTTATAAAAAAATACAGCAAAACAATAACAAATACAATACAAAAAATTTACATTTTTAGTTTGAAATTTTATACTTTGTTGTAAATATTTTTAAAGTAATTTTTCGTTGCCATTTTGCCATAATATTGGATTATTTTCGTATAAATATTTTATGATTGCGATTGCCTACTCATATCTATCTCCCCGTAACTAAAGTTTTGAATTTAATTTATTTTTTTGTTGAATTTAAATTTTTATTTTGTAAATATGTTTTTCTTATTTAAATATTTTTCCCTATCGCATGAGGAATATCTAGTGTTTGGCTGTTCTGTTTTTCGTTTTTAATTTTTTAATGTCATTGTGGATTTTGGATTTTGCTGTTTTTTTTTTATCAAATCTATTTTTATAGCTTCAATTTTATTTAAAAATATCATTTTACAATGAGCGATCATTGTTTTAATAATAATAAAAGACAAATTTTTAAGCAAGACTTGACTTGAGTTGCATACAAAAGATTTTATTACAATTTTATTGCAATAAATATTCAACGAAATATTTATAGGAAAATTGTTTTGAATTAATTATGTTAGAGTAAAATATTTGCATTTATTTAAAATTTATATTTTTATACCCACCATCAAAAAGAATGGGGGGTATATTGAGATTGTCATTCCGTTTGTAATTTTCTTAATATTGGCCCAAAAATAAAAAACGATATATATTCTGAATCCTTACGAAATTCTAAGACGATTGAGCGATGTCCGTCTGTCTGTCTGTCTGTTGAAATCACGATAACGCATAAACGAAAGGAGCTAGCTCAATGAAACTAAGTAAAAATATTCTTCATCACTGAGAAAATGTTGGTATTGAAATTTTGCAAAATCGGTTAACATTTGACCATAGCTCCCGTATAACCTCGCCTACGCTAATCGCTTATTTGCTAATAAATGACAAACTATAATAGCCATGATGATAAAATTTGGTATATAGAAGTTTTGCATAAGCCCTAGACAGCATATAAAATTTCATCAAAATCGGTTGACATTTAGTCATAGCTCCCATACAAAAACCTTACGGAAACAGCCAAAATTTCACCTAAAATACACTTAAATGTCAATAAATCTAAAACTATAATAGATATAATCACTAAATTTAGCACGAGGAGGTCTTATGTCCATGCCAGCCAGTGTGCAAAATTTTGTCGCAATCGGTCACAATTTGACCTAGCTCTCATATAAAAAACTTACGAAAACACAAAAATTCAAAAAGAAAAGGGGATTTATGTCCGTCTGTCCGTCAGATAAAATCGTCATAGCTCCTTAACTACAAGAGCTAGTAAGACTAAATTAAGCACAAGGAAGTCTTATGTCAATGCCAGGCAGTGTGCTAAATTTTGTCACAATCGGTCACCATTTGACCATAGCTCCCATATAAAAAACTTATGGAAACACAAAAATACATAAAGAAAAGGTTGTTTATGTTCGTCTGTCCGTCAGATAAAAGCACGATAGCGCCTTAACGAAAAGAGCTAGAGGGACAAAATTTTACAAAAGTATTTTTGATATCTTTGAAAAGATGTGTGTTGAAAATGGACAAAATCGGTTCAAATTTAGTTAGACCTCCCATATAACCCCGCCCCGCGAAACGCATTAATGCTGATAAATTGAATACAGTTGTAATAGCTATGACGATTAAATTTAAAATAGGGAAGTTTTATGTAATTTTTGATCAGTTTATCAAATTTTATTGGAATCAGTCCATATTTGACTTTAGCTTTCATATAAAAAACACTCACGGAAACCAAAAATTTTAGCAAAGGCCAGTTAAAAGCTATTAAATTAGAAACTATGATAGCTATGGTCACTATATAATAAGCTCTATATATATACCAGCTAGTGTGTAAAATTTTGTTACAATCGGTCAACATTTGGCTATAATTCTTATATATATATAACATCCCCTTTTTATATCTACAATCAAAAATATTTGGAGGTACATTCATTATATTAAGATTGCACCTATGAAATTAGATAGGCATCAATTAATGTCCAGCCCAGACTTTATATATGATGAATGCATTAGGAACTCCTAACGAAATATATGGACCTGCCGTATTACTATTAACGTGTTTAGCCTAACTACATATTAATCACAACGAAAAGTATTTAACAACTTATTAATGTAAAACTATACCCGGTTATGAGACCGAATTTTGATCAAAGTAAATACTGAGGAAACCACTAAAATATTTTTAAATGTTGAACTATAGAGCTACGGCAACCGAATTTAGGCCAAAGGTTATACCAACAATACCAATTAGCTTAGCGATTTTTTCAGTTTTGGTCCAGATTTTGAATTAGCTGCAACCTGTTTCTGAATTTAACACAACTTGATGGTGGGTATATAAGATTCGGCACAACCGAATATAACACCCTTACTTGTTTTTCACTATTACATATTTTACCCCTTAGTAGTTAATTTTAATAAAATTCTTCAATATGAAGAAGAACTAATGGAAATTTTAGTATATCAAACGGATATGTTATTCAGCTTAACTAAATTTCGTTAGAATGTTCTTTAATAAAGAGTTTATAACGAAAAGTTTTCTATGAACAAAAAGTGTCAAAGCTTTATCAAAAATTTTTCTACAGATAATTTTTTTTATCAAAAATGTTTCTATATTTTTTTATCAAAAACTTTTCTATAAAATATTTTTTATCATAATTTTTTTATAAAATTTTTTTCTGTAGAAAATTTTTTTTTTTTAGAAATTATTCTACAAAATTTTCATTATCAAAAGTTTTTGTATAGAATATTTTCTTACTAAAATGTTTCTATAGAAAATGTTGTTATCAAAAATGTTTCTATAGAAAATGTTGTTATCAAAAATGGTTCTATAGAAAATTTTTTTTATCAAAAATTTTTCTATAAAAAAATTTTTTATCAAAATTTTTTTATCAAAAATTTTTCTATAGAATTTTTTTTACAAAAAATTTTTTGAAGAAAATTTTTTTGAAAGAAATTAATTTTTTTATCAAAAATTTTTCCATAGAAATTTTTTTATCAAAAATTTTTCTATAGATAATTTTTTTATCAAAAATTTTTCTATAGATAATTTTTTTATCAAAAATTTTTCTATAGAAAATTTTTTTATCAAAAATGTTTCTATATTTTTTTATTAAAAATTTTTCTATAAAAATATTTTTTTATAAAAAATTTTTTATCAAAATTTTTTCTATAAAAATTTTTTTTATCAAAATTTTTTCTGTAGAAAATTTTTTTATCCAAAATTATTCTATAGAATTTTTTTATCAAAAATTTTTCTATAGAATTTTTTTATCAAAAATTTTTCTATAGAAAATTTTCTTACTAAAATGTTTCTATAGAAAATATTGCTATCAAAAATTTTTCTATAGAACATTTTTTTATCAAAAATTTTTCTATAGAAAATTTTTTTATCAAAAATTTTTCTATAGAAAATTTTTTTATCAAAAATTTTTCTATAGAAAATTTTTTTTTCAAAAATTTTTGTATAGAAAATTTTTCTTTAGAAAAATTTTTTTATCAAACATTTTTCTATAGAAAATTTGTCTATCAAAAATTTTTCTATAGAAAAAAGATAATTTTTTATCAAAAGTTTTTCTATAGATAATTTTTTTATCAAAATTTTTTCTATAGATAATTTTTTTATCAAAAATTTTTCTAAAGAAAATGTTGTTATCAAAAATTTTTTTATCAAAAATTTTTCTATAGAAAATTTTTTTATCAAAAATGTTTCTATAGAAAATTTTTTTTATCAAAAATTTTTCTATAGAAAATTTTTTTTATCAAAAATTTTCCTATAGAAAATACTTTTAACAAAAATTTTTCTATAGAAAATTTTTACATCAAAAATTTTTCTATAGAAATTTTTTTTATCAAAAATTTTCCTATAGAAAATACTTTTATCAAAAATTTTTCTATAGAAAATTTTTACATCAAAAATTTTTCTGTAGAAAATTTTTATATCAAAAATTTTTCTATAGAAAATTTTTTTATCAAAAATTTTTCTATAGAAAATTTTTTTATCAAAAATTTTTCTATAGATAATTTTTTTATCAAAAATTTTTCTGTAGAAAATTTTTTTATCAAAAATTATTCTATAGAATTTTCTTTATCAAAAATGTTTCTATAGAAAATTTTCTTACTAAAATGTTTCTATAGAAAATGTTATTATCAAAAATGTTTCTATGGAAAATTTTTTATCAAAAATGTTTCTATGAAAATTTTTTTACAAAAATTTTTCTATAGAAAATTTTTTTATGAAAAATTTTTCTATAGAAAATTTTTTTATCAAAAATTTTTCGATAGATAATTTTATATCAAAAAACTTTTCTATAGAAAATTTTTTTATCAAAATTTATATATGGAAAATTTGTTGTCAAAAATTTTTCTATGAAAATTTTTTATAAAAAATTTTTCTATGAAAATTTTTTATAAAAAATTTTTTTATCAAAAATTTTTTTATAAAAACATATTTTATCAAATTTTTTTCTATAAAAATTTTTTATCAAAATTTTTTCTGTAGAAAATTTTTTTTATTAAAAATTATTCTATAGAGTTTTTTTATCAAAATTTTTTCTATAAAAATTTTTTTTATCAAAATTTTTTCTGTAGAAAATTTTTTTATCCAAAATTATTCTATAGAATTTTTTTATCAAAAATTTTTCTATAAAAAATTTTTTTATCAAAAATTTTTCTACAGAAAATTTTCTTACTAAAATGTTTCTATAGAAAATGTTGTTATCAAAAATGTTTCTATAGACAATTTTTTTATCAAAAATTTTTCTATAGAAAATTTTTTTATCAAAAATTATTCCATAGAATTTTCTTTATCAAAAATTTTTCTATATAAAATTTTCTTACTAAAATGTTTCTATAGAAAATGTTGTTATCAAAAATGTTTCTATAGAAAATTTTTTTATCAAAAATGTTTCTATGAAAATTTGTTATAAAAAAATTTTCTATGAAAATTTTTTATCAAAAATTTATCTATAGAAAATATTTTTTATCAAAAATGTTTTTATATTTTTTTATCAAAAATTTTTCTATAAAAATATTTTTATCAAAATTTTTTCTATAAAAATTTTTTTAACAAAATTTTTTCTGTAGAAAAATTTCGATAAAAAATTTTTTATTAAAAATTTTCTATAGAAATTTTTTTTATCAAAAATTTTTCTATAGAAAATTTTTTTATCCAAAAATTTTTCTATAGAAAATTTTTTTTATCAAAAATTTTTTTATAGAACATTTTTTTATAGAAGATTTTTTTATACAAAATTTTTTTATACAAAATTTTTTTATCAAAATTTTTTCTATGGAAATTTTTTTTATTAAAAATTTTTCTATTGAAAATTTTTTGGATCGAAAATATCTAAAAAATATAAAAATCTAAAATTGTTTAATATTAGAATTTATTTCTGTTTTGAAAAAAATTCCCAATATTTACAAAAATATTCCCAATGTTTACAAAACTGATAGTGTCGTGGCAACAATGTTCGAGATTATATTTCTTTGTTCTCTCGAACCATGTATTTTGTTGTTATAAATTGGATTTTGATTTGTTTCTTGCCTATTTTGTTTTTGTCTTTTCTTTAACAAAGCGGCACCAACCAACTCTGTTAACATCCAAATTCCAACTGAATGATTTTAATACTCATTTTCACGAGTTTTATTAATGATCGTAGTATTTACGAAAATTAAAAAAAATCATCGGCTGCTGGTGGTATGGGATGCCTACTCCTGCTCTTGTCACCTATACTTTTTCTCCTCGTAGTCGACAACATAATTCGCATGGCTCTGATTGGTAGATACGGTATCCAATGGACAGCCTTTAAACAACTCAAGGATTTGGAATATGCTGATGATACCCGTCGCTACACATCAATCTGGATAACGAGGTTATTGGATGATTAAATACCTTAAATTATCTTGGAAGTTTAGTTTAGTTTCTACAAAAGCTGGCGCCAACAAAGAAATTGAATCGCGTATTAATAAGGCATAAAGTGCATTCGTCATTCTCAGAGCTTTTTGGAAATCTCGACAAATATCAACAACTTAGTTACGAATATACAACTTGAATGTCAAGTCTAGTCTGTATTACGGCTGCGAAACTTAGCAACAGATGCCATCGATAAGCGCCTGCAAACCTTTGTGAATAAATGCTTACGGCAAACCCTTAATACCTGGGGGCCGAATAGCATAATAAATGAAGATATACTAAGCTCGACAGACCAAAACCCTGATTTTATACGAAATTGCACACTTCAACACACTTCAACGGCCAAATACCAATATTGCTCGACAAGCGCTTCGTTGGAATCTACAGGAAAGTAGCCGTCGTATTGATACACCTGCTAGAACATGGAGAGGGTCAATTGATGCGGAGTTGCAAGCAGCAAACTATTCATGGATTCATGCATATCTAACATCTCGCAATAGAGTTTGACATAAAATGATGGTTGAGGGCCTATGCTCCACTGGGAGTCAAGGATAACAGAAGATTTTTCTTCCGATCTATGCAGGCCTTATGTTCTTATGGCGCTTGAATTAATTCGAGTTGATACCAGGGCTATATTAAAAAGTTCATATGTCCATATGTTTTTACAATTTACACGGGATCCTAGTTAAATATAAGTAAAAATCAAACAGTTCTAATTCCTTTAAAACCGACTTCAGGTGTATTAAACACAAAATCTTAGTAGCGCAAGTTTGCACTTCTTAGCGTAATTGGCATGCAAATTTTAAAAACGTTAAAAAATCGATTGAAGCATTCACGTTTTTTTGTCATATTTCGTCTTCCTCTTCATTCGTTTTAACATTTGGACCCAAGTCGTTGTTCTACGAAACGATGGAATGAATCCATTGCCCTCTTAATTTTAATTAAGTCACTTCTAATACTACTTAATGGCTGTCAAAATTTTAAGTGCGTTTTCGCCTATTTTTATTTTTTTCGCATATTTTATGGATAAGTATTGGTAGATCTTTTAGTTTCGCATCGTTTAATAGGTCTAAATGTTTAAATGTTGAACGTAAATTATTATTCAAAATACCGGTTTTTCATGGATCACCAAAAAATCTTTATTTCTAAAATTTTAGGAAGATTTTGGAAATCGTATATCGGAATGGTCGTAAAACTATTCTTTAAAAAGATTAACAATTTGATGAACTAAATAAAAATTTTATGTGTTAAAAAGATATTAGCCTATTGACAGTGTTGTGTCCGTAGTCCCCACATGACTTGGCAACCATGCTGTCATTATCTGCCTTACTTAGTGGCTGCTATCACCTCAAGACATACACAGTTTTCAGAAAGTCGTAAGTTCCTGCATTATCATAGTTTACGACCTTTACTCCCATTTCGCGACGCTCTTCTACTTGTCAAATTTTGTTCGGCAAGCGTCTTGACGAACTAAGTGTTTCTTAGGAGATGAAGGGATTTCCAGGGTTAGATAAGACTCTCCTTCACCACTGAACAGAGACCTCAAGGGGGATCTCGCTTTATCTTGACCCGGAGTCGAGATAACATTCTCCGGACTTGAGTCCGACAAGACAACCGTTGGATCTTAGTGGTACCGATGGAGTCTGGCTGTCTGATTCTCCCTAACCGTTAAGATCCTGAAGCAGATTTCGACTCAGGCTGGCCGTGACGTCAAGTTCCGACTCAGACATCCGTCAGAATCTGTGTGGCTCCAAAAGTGTTTAAAGACTCCATATCATCGGCTAATCTTCGAGTGAGATTTGGTAGAAATTGGATGTTAATTATAGCTTTTGGTGGATTAGAGTTAGAATATCAGACCTTATCAGATTTTAGGAAATCTTCTATACTGCACGCTATTAAATTGCATTAATATCCGATAAAAACTAGAATCAAAAGTGGACCTATTGTCACTTTATTGTTTCGTTTATCGATTAATGTATACAGATAACTTATATTATACGTTCAGAGATTTACCAAAAATTTAATTAACTTTAGAATCTAAAGTTTAGATCTATAAGCGTTTTGTAATTTTAGGGTCATTTAAGATACTTTTCAGATTTGGTCTTGTATAGGACGATTAGAAAAAGGGCCGTTTCCAACAAAACCCTAAAACAAATTAAAAAGAATATTTTTAATAAATTTTAATATAAAATTCATAATGTCTTTAATTCCAGATCGAGCGAGGTGATACCCTGCCCCAACAAGTCTGCATAACCTGTGCCAAAAACACCATATCGGCATGTCTGTTCAAAAAGAAATGCGAAGATGCCGATAACTTCTTTCGTCAGCAATTGCTAATACAAAAAATCGAAAGTAAATCCGATCAAAACACAAATCTTATCGAAACGGAAGATGAAGATGAAACCGATCAACATCCCCTGCAAAATGGTAGACAAAATCACAAGGACGAAGTAAATCGGGAGCAGGAACTTGATCTTGAAGAACAAATTTACAAAGAACATTTACAACGACAAATAAATGGTAATGGTGTGGGCATTCAAAGACTGCAAGATGAAGTGCCCGATCATGATGGGGAAATCGATCATGATGAGATCGTGGAAGATGATGGTGAAATTAAAAGTGCCAATGGACAAAAGCCTGCTTTCGATTTTAACTCTATACGTCTGATGCATGAGTATATGCAGCAGCATTTGAGTAAATTAAATGGCATTCAGGGCAATGCTGGAAGTGATGATGAGGCAGCCGATGGTTCTGGCAGTGATACAGAGCCCGATGAAGATGACGAAGATGGACCTTTGCCTTTAATACCAGAAATTGAATTGATAACACCATCAGAAGAGGGTGGCGCAGGCGCTAATCTTACTAATGGTTCAGCATCTGGTGTAGAGGCCAATGCAGCGGGTCTTACACAAATGCGGGGTTATCAATGCCCTCATTGTTTCCAGATTTTTGAAATGAAACAAGTTTTAAAGGCTCATATGCAAAGTGTTCATGGCACCTCGGGTCCGGTTTATGAGTGCACGAATTGTAAGAAGACTTATTTCTATAAAAGATTTCTGGAGAAGCATATACGTCGGGGACGCTGTGTTAAGAAGAGAAGGAATCAAACGTAAGTTAAGAGGGTCTAAGGGGAATTTTTATATTTTCTAAGATAAACATTTTATTTTCAGGCGCCCCATGCAATGTTCAGACTGCAATGTTCTTTTCCCCACTGGTCATCATTTGGGCTGGCATAAACGTACCGGTTGCCCTTCCAAGACAGCTAAAATGTAGGTTGAAATCTGAATTTAAATTGGGAATATTTATATCAAAACTTTTTGAAATATTAATATTAATTTCTATTTTTTTTTTATAGGCCTCTGCAACAACTTTTCAAGCAAAATATCGTGCAATATAATAATTTTCCTCGACGTATTGGCATACGAAAACCGGAAAACGCCATTTATCTTCATAATCGAAAGTAAGTCAAAGGCAAAATATTTTAACAAAATATTGTATAAATATCAAGTTTAGATTTAAAAAATAACCTTTAAAAAAATGTGGCATAATTTCGAAAATTTTTTGAAGTTCGAAAATTCGAAACTAATTTCGAACATAACAAAATGTTACAATAGAGTTCAAAATAATGAACTACTTAACTATAGACTAATTTATTATAAATATTTCAACATTTAGATTCAAACTCAGTATATTTTTGAAGTTCGAAAATTCTAACTTAATTTCGAACATGCGAAAAAGTCTTGAGAATGTTACAAAAAACATTAAAATATTAAAATACGTTATTAAAAACTATTTATTACGAAAATTCATAAAGTTCGAACATATAAAAATGTTACAAAAGTCTTGAGAGTATTTAAATATACAGTCAAAAATTATTTTTTATAAAATTGCTAACAATTTCAACAAGTTTTTTGAAGTTTTTATATATTTAATCATGTTCGAATATTCAAAGTAAATTTCGAACATAAGACTTTGTTACGAAAATTTCTAAAATACTGAAATGTTTTTTTAAAAACATTTTTTATAAAAAAAATTAATATTTTAAAAATATTAAAACATTTTTCCAGAAGTCCCAAAATTCGATATTAACTTCGAAATCTTATAAGCACTAAAAAATTCACTCTTAATTAGAAAATTTTAAATGATTATCCTATTTCAAAACAAAAACCACGAATATCTTTTAAATTCTTGTGTTTTCGAAAATTCGAAATTTTAGAAATACTTGAAAATATAATTTTTAGTTAATTTTGAAATTTTAGTTCATTTAATAGCAAAATAAAACAATTTTGGAAAAATTTTAAACAAGTTTTGCCAGGTTCGAAAGATTATTTTAAATTAAAATCTAAAGTTCAAATTATTTTCGATCAAAAAAGTTGTTAAAAAAGTGTCTAAAATACTAAAATATTTAATTAAAATTGTATTTTTATAAAAATTTGGATATTTTAAAAAAATTTACACATTTTTCTAAATGTTCGAAAATTCGATATTAATTTCGAAACCTTATTTACAATAAAAAATTAACTTTTAATTAGAAAATTTTAAATGATCAGTCTATTTTATAGTGAAACTCATGAATTTCTTTGATATCCCTGCGTTTTCGAAAATTCGAAATTAAGTTCGAAATTTTAGAAATTGTTCAAAATTAAACATTTGAGTTAAGATAAAATTTTAGTTCACTTGCTACGAAAATCAAACAGTTTGGATACATTTTGAACAAATTTTACCAAATTTTTCTCGATATTCGAAAATTCGATATTAACTTTGAAATCTTATAAAAACTGAAAAATTTACTATTTATTAGAAATTGTTGAATTATTAGCCTATTTCAAAACGAAATCCAAGAATTTCTTGTATATTCCTGTTTTTTCGAAAATTCGAAATAAAGTTCGAAATTTTAGATATTGCCGAAAATTAAATATTTAAGTTAATTTTAAAATTTTGTTCATTTAATAGGAAAACTAAGCAGTTTGGATAAATTTTAAACAAGTTATACCACATTTTTCTCGATGTTCGAAAATTCGATAATCACTTTGAATCTTATTAACACTAAAAAATTCGCTTTTAATTAAAAAATGTTGAATTATTAGCCTATTTCAAAACGAAATCCAAGAATTTCTTGTATATTCCTGTGTTTTCGAAAATTCGAAATAAAGTTCGAAATTTTAGATATTGCCAAAAATTAAATATTTAAGTTAATTTTAAAATTTTGTTCATTTAATAGGAAAACTAAGCAGTTTGGATAAATTTTAAACAAGTTTTACCACATTTTTCTCGATGTTCGAAAATTCGATAATCACTTTAAATCTTATTAACACTGAAAAATTCGCTTTTAATTAAAAAATGTTGAATTATTAGCCTATTTCAAAACGAAATCCAAGAATTTCTTGTATATTCCTGTGTTTTCGAAAATTCGAAATAAAGTTCGAAATTTTAGAAATTGCCGAAAATTAAATATTTAAGTTAATTTTAAAATTTTGTTCATTTAATAGGAAAACTAAGCAGTTTGGATAAATTTTAAACAAGTTTTACCACATTTTTCTCGATGTTCGAAAATTCGATAATCACTTTGAATCTTATTAACACTAAAAAATTAGCTTTTAATTAAAAAATGTTGAATTATTAGCCTATTTCAAAACGAAATCCAAGAATTTCTTGTATATTCCTGTGTTTTCGAAAATTCGAAATTAACTTCGAAGTTTTAGAAATTGCTGGAAATTAAATATTTAAGTTAATTTTGAAACTTAAGTTTATTTGAAAGGAAATCAAACAATTTTAGAGAAATTTTGAGCAAGTTGTGCCATTTTCGAAAATTCGAACTTAAGATCGAACATTGCCAAAGGTTACAAAATTTATACGAATCTTTTTTATATACAAAATAAATCTATTTTATGATTTTCACAACCCCCTTCCTTTCAGAATCATCATGGCCAACAACAAACGCAAAGGACGAACTCGCATCAAACTGGACGCCAAGAAAATCGCCCTGGCCAAACAGCTCATCCTACGCGAAGCCACTACCACAGTTATCGCCAACGAACTAAATATATCGCGTACATTTGCCTGGCGTCTACGCAAAAGTCTCGTCAATGGTGTCAGCTTACATGAGCGTGTCATCGATCCACCCGAAGACGAAGAAGAGGATAATGAACAACAAGAACCAGAAATGCCAGCAAATGAAAATCTATCCTTAAATGTTGGGGAACAAACGGAAAATCAACTGAATCATCAACCCTTTACCGAACACATTAAGCGTGAAAGACCAGCGACTGAAGATGAAGAGGAGGAGGATAATAATCAAGAAACCGATGAGGATGAACAATTGCAGCGGCAGCAACAACAATTGGAATTAGAGCAACATCACCTGGAGCAGCAACAACAGCAATTGTTGAGACAAAGTAATAGCATAAGCGTTGCTACCTCGGTAATACAACGAACAAATGAATTGAAATTGAATAGTGTCCAACAACAGCAACATCAGCAACAACAACATGAAATAACAACAGCAACTGCAAATGCCATATTAGAGCAACATAAATTGCACAATAAAATATCTGTAGTACAACAACAAAGACTTATGGAAATTAATAAAAATGCTCATCGCTTGGAAAGCAATGACTCTCCAATCGATTCAGATAGTGATAATGAGGATAATGATTCCAATCATCATCATCATCAACGTCATTATCAACAGCCACTAGAACAACAAAACCAACAACATCAAGAGACTGAACATGTAAATAGTCAACAACAGCAACAACAATCTTTATATTTACAACAAAAATCTACAACTAATTTAGAGGATAATCAAGACAATGATGCCCAAACAATACCCTTGGGTAATGGCAAAAAGATGTCGCCACTCCTAAATCAATTGGCACCAGCTGTAGCTGCTGCAATGTAAGTTTTCAAAACATTTTAAAAATTTTAATAATTGTAAAATAATGAAATTTCAATTCTTCAATTTTAGCAATCAATTACCTGTAAATCTTTCGATACGTCCAATTGCTTCGATGCAAAATGCTGAAACGTAAGTAATAATGTTCGAAAATTCGAAATTGATTTCAAATACTTATTATGCAAAAGCAGCCGAAAATTTTTTGAAAATTTGAAATTGAGCTCGAATATTTTATTATCTCAAAAAATTATTTAAAATATATAAATTATGCACTAAAACATAAATTTATAAGATATTCTAACGTTTTCCACGAAATTCTCCCTATTTAGCAAAAGTTCGAAAATTCGAAATTAAGTTCGAATATTGATTTTCACACATAAAACGTTTCCAAAACCCATCTTTTCGTCAACAAACCTATTAATTGTCAAAATTTAACATTTTTAACAAAATTTCAATAATTATGGAAAAGTTGAAACTTTCGAAATTAAGTTCGAATTTTTAATTGTGATAAAAAAAAGACAATAAATTTATGAATTTTCCAGGAAATGTTTAACTTTTATGAACATTTTATAATTTTAATGAATTTTAAACCATTTCGACAAAGTTCGAAAATTCGAAATTAAGTTCGAATTTTCCTTACCTTCAAAAATTGTTGGAAAGCGTAAAAATTAAGCAGAGGTATAATTATTCATGAACATTTAATGTTTTTAATAAATTTCGCAAAGTTCGAAAATTCTAAATTACTCTCATACATAAAATTATGATCATAAAATTATATTAAAATTTAAATAATTATCGATCAACTTTTTTTAAGAAAATTTACGTTTTTTTTAAATTGTCCTTTATTTTCTAAAAGTTCGAAAATTCGAAAATAAGTTCGAATATTAATTTTTACTCAGAAAACGTGTTAAAGATCGTCAATTCGTCAACAAATCTTTTAATTATGCTTTTAATTATTTTTTAAAACATTTTTCAACATTTATGAAGAAGTTGAAATTTTTGAAATTAAGTTCGAATTTTTAATTATGGTAAAAAAAGCAATAAATTTAGGAATCTTGCAGAAAATCTTAAATTTGTATGAAAATTGTATGATTTTAATAAATTTTTAACCATTTCGACAAAGTTCGAAAATTTGAAATTAAGTTCAAATTTTTAATTACCTTCAAAAATAGTTTGAAAGCTTAAAAATCAAAGATAGGTATAATTAATCATGGAAATTTTACGTTTTTAATAAATTTCACAAAGTTCGAAAATTTAAAATTACTTTCGAAATTAAAATTATGATCATAAAATTGTATTTAAATTTAAATAATCACCGATAATATTTTTTCTAAACAAATTTAAAGTTTTTTGTTTAATTTTTTTATTATTTTATAAAAGTTCGAATATTCGAAATTAAATTCGAATATTGGATTACACTCTGAAAATGTTTTCAAAGAAAATTTAAAGTTTTTTGTTTAATTTTTTATTATTTTATAAGAGTTCGAAAATTCGAAGTTAAATTCGAATATTAGGATTATACTCTGAAAATGTTTTCAAAGTCTTTTTATTCATTGACAACTTTATTTGATATAAAAATTTGATTTTTTTAATATATTTTCTATAATTCCATAAAACTACGAATTTTCGAAATTAAGTTCGAATGCTTTATTTTCCTTAAAAAACGCCTAAAATACTAAAATTTTCAAGAAGTAAATTGAAAAATATAAAAATTTTATGTTTTTTACACAATTTCAATCATTCCATATACTAAGTTCGAAAATTCGGATTTGTGTTCGAATTTTTAATTAAGCTAAAAAAATTGCTTTAAATCGTGAGAATAGAAAAACCTCTTGATTAATCACAAAAATTTTGAGTTTTTCATAAATTTTCAATAGTTTTGGCTAAGTTCGAAAATTTAAATTTAAGTTCGAATATTACATTTTGCTCTTTAAATGTTTCTTAAGCTTAAATATTCATTAGTTTAATTATTTTTTATAAAAATTTAACGTTTTTATTAAATAAACAATATTTTTGGACATTTTCGAAAATTCGAAATTAAGTTCGAAAATTTTAATTTGGCAATAAAATGTTCCTCAGCGGTAAATATTCATTGGTTTTTATTTTTTATGAAAATTAAACGTTCTTAATAAATTTTTAATCCTTTTGACTAAGTTCGAAAATTCGAAATTGAAAATTGTACTAAGCTAAAGACAACATGAGAACTAAATGAGACAAAAATTTATTAATAGTTTGTTTACAACAAAAATTTCACGTTTTTAAAATATTTTCCATCGATTTTTGAAATTTTGAAAATTATAAATAAAGTTCGAAAATTTAAAATTAAGTTCGAACATGATGTTATCTTTAAAACAGATCACAAATTACTAAAATAAGGGTATCTATATTCTACAAACAATTTATTTATGATAAAAATGGTAAATTTATCAAATTGAAAATTCGAAATTAAGTTCAAAACTTAAATTATGACTAAAAACGACTTTTAATTGGCTATAATGAGGAAATATTGAACAAACAGTTAATTAAAGATGGAACTTTAAAGATTTGTAGAATTAATAATTTTTTTGAAAATTCGAAATTAAGTTCGAAACTTAGATTTTAATTAAAAACGACTCTAAATCGGCAATAATGCGGAAATATTTCACAAGCAATTAATTAAATATGAAACTTTAACGATTTGTAGAATCAATCATATTTTTGAAAATTCGAAATTAAGTTTAAAACTGAGATTTAACTAAAAACGACTCTAAATCGGCTGTAATGAGGAAATATTTCACAAGCAATTAAAGATGGAACTTTAACGATTTGTGGAAACAATAATTTTTTTGAAAATTCGAAATTATGTTCGAAACTGAGATTTTAACTAAAAACGACTCTAAATCGGCTATAATGAGGAAGTATTTCAGAAACCATTTATGATGAAACTTTGTCGATTTTGATCATTTTTGAAAAGTTCGAAAATTCGAAGTTAAGTTCGAAACTTAAATTAATCCTAAAATGGCTTAAAATTTCCAAGAATATTGTATAAAGTGCTAATTAATGATAAATATCAAATGTTTTCAATTCATTATCTCATCTCTTCTTGAACCTCTTCCAGGCTAACCAACAATATCGGCGGTTCCAAAAAGAAACCCCGCAAACCCAATGTCTTTATCGATGATGAAAAATATGCCATGGCCAAAATGTTGGTGGCTCAAAATGCCTCCACCATGGAAATTGCCAAGGCTCTGAATGTCTCACAAATGACGGCTTGGAAATTAAGAGATGCCATAATTAAGGGCGTGCCACTCTCCTATCGCAATAGGCGGGACATACGCATGACCATGATGAGGCATGACGAAGACACGGGTAGTGTTTTAAGCGAAGGAAGTGATACAAGACGTGAAACGGATACCGAAAGACAACAGCAGGCTTTGCTGGTTCAACAGCAATTGGATCATCAGCAAAAGTTGCAGCAACAGCATTTGCAGCAGCAACAACAAATCCAACAATTACTGCAAAGACAGCAACAACTACAACAGCAGCAGCAACAATTGGAGCAGCAAAAACAGCAGCGTCAACAAGAAAAAGAACTGGAGCAGCAGAAGCAACAGTTGTTGTTGCAACAGCAGAAGAAACAAATGCAACAGCAGCAACAACAACAACAGCAGCAGCAGCAGTCATCGTTAAGTACAACTTATCAAAAACCTCCACCACTAACACCAGCAACAGCAGCCGAACAAAAACACTCGAATCCTAGACGTCGTCTTAAGGCAGCCGAACGTGAGGTACGCGATAAAGAGATAACTCGTGAAATCTTAGAACTTATCAAGGAAGACAACAACATACAATACTGGAAGGTATCGGCCCGCTTAGCGGAAAAGGGCTATGCCATTTCCCCCTCTTCGGTGTGTCAAAAACTAAAATCGATGGGTATACACAGGCGCTGGAAGCCTGGCGATAAGCCACCACTCATCGATATGGACCATTTGAAGGGTAATGGCAATCATATCTCGGGCAGCAATATGGCAGCTTTGGCCACTGCGGCAGCTAATGCACAAAATGCCTCCTCCTCGGCGGATGAAAGTTATGAGCAACAATTTGATATGGGCGGAGCACATTTCTTAAGTGCCTTTACTACACGTTAACAGAATTGAAATGATCAAATTGAATTGTAGTTGTAAGGATTAGTATGAAGGTAAAATTAATTAGTAGGAACTGCTATAGTTTTAGAAGTAATTGAGGAACATTCATACATAGGCTAGAAAGAATGTATTAGATTTTTAATTAGTTAAGACTAGAAAATTTCAAAAGCCCAAATGTCAGGATTTCAACTTTTTCTTTAAGGAGAATTTCTACATTTTCTAAACGTTCAAAAGTTTCTTATATATCCCAAAATTTTTCTCGATTCTGAAATGAATATTTAAGTAAAACTAGATTAAATGTTAAAAATTTTAGAAAATTTTGAAAAATAGTATAAATTATTCCTCTAATTCATAAACGAAAAATAGAGTTATGATAATCTTATAAATCCAATTTTTTTATACAAAAGAAGTTGCACTTCCATACATTGATTTGCCGTGTGGTCGTTTTGAAAAGTCACATTAAAAAGAGAATATACCGCTTTTACTCTAATTTGGAAACAACCAATGAAGACGATTGTTCAATGGAGAAAGCTAAGGCACACACAAGTGCTCATGAAATATATGTTTGTTTGTGCGTTATATATTTCCTATAAATATTTAATTTTCGAAAAATTTTCTATTAATAGTCAATTTTTGAAAAATTTCTTATAAATAGTCAATTTTTGAAAAATTTCCTATAAATAGTCAATTTTTGAAAAATTTCCTATAAATAGTCAATTTTTGAAAAATTTCCTATAAATAGTCAATTTTTGAAAAATTTCCTATAAATAGTCAATTTTTGAAAAATTTCCTATAAATAGTCAATTTTCGAATAATTTCCTATAAATAGTCAATTTTCGAAAAATTTCCTATAAATAGTCAATTTTTGAAAAATTTCCTATAAATAGTCAATTTTTGAAAAATTTCCTATAAATAGTCAATTTTCGAATAATTTCCTATAAATAGTCAATTTTCGAATAATTTCCTATAAATAGTCAATTTTCGAATAATTTCCTATAAATAGTCAATTTTCGAATAATTTCCTATAAATAGTCAATTTTCGAATAATTTCCTATAAATAGTCAATTTTCGAATAATTTCCTATAAATAGTCAATTTTCGAATAATTTCCTATAAATAGTCAATTTTCGAATAATTTCCTATAAATAGTCAATTTTCGAATAATTTCCTATAAATAGTCAATTTTCGAATAATTTCCTATAAATAGTCAATTTTCGAATAATTTCCTATAAATAGTCAATTTTCGAATAATTTCCTATAAATAGTCAATTTTCGAATAATTTCCTATAAATAGTCAATTTTCGAATAATTTCCTATAAATAGTCAATTTTCGAATAATTTCCTATAAATAGTCAATTTTCGAATAATTTCCTATAAATAGTCAATTTTCGAATAATTTCCTATAAATAGTCAATTTTCGAATAATTTCCTATAAATAGTCAATTTTCGAATAATTTCCTATAAATAGTCAATTTTCGAATAATTTCCTATAAATAGTCAATTTTCGAATAATTTCCTATAAATAGTCAATTTTCGAATAATTTCCTATAAATAGTCAATTTTCGAATAATTTCCTATAAATAGTCAATTTTCGAATAATTTCCTATAAATAGTCAATTTTCGAATAATTTCCTATAAATAGTCAATTTTCGAATAATTTCCTATAAATAGTCAATTTTCGAATAATTTCCTATAAATAGTCAATTTTCGAATAATTTCCTATAAATAGTCAATTTTCGAATAATTTCCTATAAATAGTCAATTTTCGAATAATTTCCTATAAATAGTCAATTTTCGAATAATTTCCTATAAATAGTCAATTTTCGAATAATTTCCTATAAATAGTCAATTTTCGAATAATTTCCTATAAATAGTCAATTTTCGAATAATTTCCTATAAATAGTCAATTTTCGAATAATTTCCTATAAATAGTCAATTTTCGAATAATTTCCTATAAATAGTCAATTTTCGAATAATTTCCTATAAATAGTCAATTTTCGAATAATTTCCTATAAATAGTCAATTTTCGAATAATTTCCTATAAATAGTCAATTTTCGAATAATTTCCTATAAATAGTCAATTTTCGAATAATTTCCTATAAATAGTCAATTTTCGAATAATTTCCTATAAATAGTCAATTTTCGAATAATTTCCTATAAATAGTCAATTTTCGAATAATTTCCTATAAATAGTCAATTTTCGAATAATTTCCTATAAATAGTCAATTTTCGAATAATTTCCTATAAATAGTCAATTTTCGAATAATTTCCTATAAATAGTCAATTTTCGAATAATTTCCTATAAATAGTCAATTTTCGAATAATTTCCTATAAATAGTCAATTTTCGAATAATTTCCTATAAATAGTCAATTTTCGAAAAATTTCCTATAAATAGTCAATTTTTGAAAAATTTCCTATAAATAGTCAATTTTTGAAAAATTTCCTATAAATAGTCAATTTTCGAATAATTTCCTATAAATAGTCAATTTTCGAAAAATTTCCTATAAATAGTCAATTTTTGAAAAATTTCCTATAAATAGTCAATTTTCGAATAATTTCCTATAAATAGTCAATTTTCGAAAAATTTCCTATAAATAGTCAATTTTCGAATAATTTCCTATAAATAGTCAATTTTCGAAAAATTTCCTATAAATAGTCAATTTTCGAAAAATTTCCTATAAATAGTCAATTTTCGAAAAATTTCCTATAAATAGTCAATTTTCGAAAAATTTCCTATAAATAGTCAATTTTTGAAAAATTTCTTATAAATAGTCAATTTTCGAAAAATTTCCTATAAATAGTCAATTTTCGAAAAATTTCCTATAAATAGTCAATTTTCGAAAAATTTCCTATAAATAGTCAATTTTCGAAAAATTTCCTATAAATAGTCAATTTTCGAAAAATTTCCTATAAATAGTCAATTTTCGAAAAATTTCCTATAAATAGTCAATTTTCGAAAAAATTCCTATAAATAGTCAATTTTCGAAAAATTTCCTATAAATAGTCAATTTTCGAAAAATTTCCTATTAAAAGTAAATTTTCGGAAAATTTCCTATAAAAAGTCAATTTATAGGAGTGCAATATCTTTATATTACAGATTCTTTGCTTTGATAACTTTTTAATTCGTTTATTATTAAGAGGGTTTGATGCAATTATTGTATTAAAGTCGAAAATTGTCGAATTAAAGTCGTTGAAATTTTCAAAAATTTATTAAAAATTTTGGAAATATGTAGTAAAAATTTGTGGAATGACTTTGGGCTCAAAACTTTTATTTAGAACAAAGTATATTTTTCAATCTTTTTAAACTAAAGAAAAGCCATAGGGAATTTTAGGCAGCTTAAAACAAAATCCTTTAGAAAACGTAACTCCTACAAAATATATTTTAAATTTTAGAAAATTAAAACCTAAATGTATTTAGACAAAAACACACATTCCTTTACAAAAAAAAAAAAAAAACAAACAAAATATTTTTATAAATTTTTAATTTTTAAAATCCCCGTGAGTCTATTTTAAATTTTTTATATCATTTTTTTTTTAATTAAATTTCTTTAAAAGTATTTTAAAGTATTTTTTAAAAAAAACCTAAAATAATTGACTTCTTTTTAAAAGACATGATTAGTTTTTATTTTATTAGAAAAACAAAATATTTTTTTATATTATTTATATTTAATACAAAAATATTACATTTTTAAGGTTTTTCGTTATAGAAAATATTTTTATTTAAAAAAAAATAATTTATGGGAAATTTGTTTACTAAGTGTATTGCACTAGATTTTCGAAGTATTTTCAATTGTATTGAAAAAGAAGAAATTTCTATTTAAAATTAAAAAATTTCCTTTTAAAGGAAATTTTTCGATTTTAAAATTTTTTCAAAATTTTTTAAATTTTCTCATTTTTTGAATATATTCAAATTTTCTGATTTTTTTCATAATTTTCAATTTTTTTTTCAAAAATTTCCTACTTTTAAAGGAAATTTTTCAATTTTTAAATAATTTCCAATTGTTATAAGAATTTTTTCAAAATTTTTTTATTTTTATAGGAATTTTTTTAAAAATTTCCTATTTTTAAAGGAATTTTTTCAAAAATTTCCTATTTTTAAAGGAAATTTTTCAAACATTTCTTATTTTTAAAGGAAAGTTTTTAAAAATTTCCTAGTTTTATAGGAAATTTTTCAAAAATTTCCTATTTTTATAGGAAATTTTTCAAAAATTTCCTATTTTTATAGGAAATTTTTCAAAAATAGGAAATTTTTGAAAAATTTCCTATAAAAATAGGAAATTTTTGAAAATTTTCCTTTAAAATAGGAAATTTTTGAAAAATTTCCTATAAAAATAGGAAATTTTTGAAAAATTTCCTATAAAAATAGGAAATTTTTGAAAAATTTCCTATAAAATTAGGAAATTTTTGAAAAATTTCCTATAAAAATAGGAAATTTTTGAAAAATTTCCTATAAAAATAGGAAATTTTTGAAAAATTTCCTATTTTAAAGGAAAATTTTCAAAAATTTCCTATTTTTATAGGAAATTTTTCAAAAATTTCCTATTTTTATAGGAAATTTTTCAAAAATTTCCTATTTTTATAGGAAATTTTTCAAAAATTTCCTATTTTTATAGGAAATTTTTCAAAAATTTCCTATTTTTATAGGAAATTTTTCAAAAATTTCCTATTTTTATAGGAAATTTTTCAAAAATTTCCTATTTTTATAGGAAATTTTTCAAAAATTTCCTATTTTTATAGGAAATTTTTCAAAAATTTCCTATTTTTATAGGAAATTTTTCAAAAATTTTCTTATTTTTATAGGAAATTTTTCAAAAATTTCCTATTTTTATAGGAAATTTTTCAAAAATTTCCTATTTTTATAGGAAATTTTTCAAAAATTTCCTATTTTTATAGGAAATTTTTCAAAAATTTCCTATTTTTATAGGAAATTTTTCAAAAATTTCCTATTTTTATAGGAAATTTTTCAAAAATTTCCTATTTTTATAGGAAATTTTTCAAAAATTTCCTATTTTTATAGGAAATTTTTCAAAAATTTCCTATTTTTATAGGAAATTTTTCAAAAATTTCCTATTTTTATAGGAAATTTTTCAAAAATTTCCTATTTTTATAGGAAATTTTTCAAAAATTTCCTATTTTTATAGGAAATTTTTCAAAAATTTCCTATTTTTATAGGAAATTTTTCAAAAATTTCCTATTTTTATAGGAAATTTTTCAAAAATTTCCTATTTTTATAGGAAATTTTTCAAAAATTTCCTATTTTTATAGGAAATTTTTCAAAAATTTCCTATTTTTATAGGAAATTTTTCAAAAATTTCCTATTTTTATAGGAAATTTTTCAAAAATTTCCTATTTTTATAGGAAATTTTTCAAAAATTTCCTATTTTTATAGGAAATTTTTCAAAAATTTCCTATTTTTATAGGAAATTTTTCAAAAATTTCCTATTTTTATAGGAAATTTTTCAAAAATTTCCTATTTTTATAGGAAATTTTTCAAAAATTTCCTATTTTTATAGGAAATTTTTCAAAAATTTCCTATTTTTATAGGAAATTTTTCAAAAATTTCCTATTTTTATAGGAAATTTTTCAAAAATTTCCTATTTTTATAGGAAATTTTTCAAAAATTTCCTATTTTTATAGGAAATTTTTCAAAAATTTCCTATTTTTATAGGAAATTTTTCAAAAATTTCCTATTTTTATAGGAAATTTTTCAAAAATTTCCTATTTTTATAGGAAATATTTCAAAAATTTCCTATTTTTATAGGAAATTTTTCAAAATTTTCCTATTTTTATAGGAAATTTTTCAAAAATTTCCTATTTTTATAGGAAATTTTTCAAAAATTTCCTATTTTTATAGGAAATTTTTCAAAAATTTCCTATTTTTATAGGAAATTTTTCAAAAATTTCCTATTTTTATAGGAAATTTTTCAAAAATTTCCTATTTTTATAGGAAATTTTTCAAAAATTTCCTATTTTTATAGGAAATTTTTCAAAAATTTCCTATTTTTATAGGAAATTTTTTCAAAAATTTCCTATTTTTATAGGAAATTTTTCAAAAATTTCCTATTTTTATAGGAAATTTTTCAAAAATTTCCTATTTTTATAGGAAATTTTTCAAAAATTTCCTATTTTTATAGGAAATTTTTCAAAAATTTCCTATTTTTATAGGAAATTTTTCAAAAATTTCCTATTTTTATAGGAAATTTTTCAAAAATTTCCTATTTTTATAGGAAATTTTTCAAAAATTTCCTATTTTTATAGGAAATTTTTCAAAAATTTCCTATTTTTATAGGAAATTTTTCAAAAATTTCCTATTTTTATAGGAAATTTTTCAAAAATTTCCTATTTTTATAGGAAATTTTTCAAAAATTTCCTATTTTTATAGGAAATTTTTCAAAAATTTCCTATTTTTATAGGAAATTTTTCAAAAATTTCCTATTTTTATAGGAAATTTTTCAAAAATTTCCTATTTTTATAGGAAATTTTTCAAAAATTTCCTATTTTTATAGGAAATTTTTCAAAAATTTCCTATTTTTATAGGAAATTTTTCAAAAATTTCCTATTTTTATAGGAAATTTTTCAAAAATTTCCTATTTTTATAGGAAATTTTTCAAAAATTTCCTATTTTTATAGGAAATTTTTCAAAAATTTCCTATTTTTATAGGAAATTTTTCAAAAATTTCCTATTTTTATAGGAAATTTTTCAAAAATTTCCTATTTTTATAGGAAATTTTTCAAAAATTTCCTATTTTTATAGGAAATTTTTCAAAAATTTCCTATTTTTATAGGAAATTTTTCAAAAATTTCCTATTTTTATAGGAAATTTTTCAAAAATTTCCTATTTTTATAGGAAATTTTTCAAAAATTTCCTATTTTTATAGGAAATTTTTCAAAAATTTCCTATTTTTATAGGAAACTTTTCAAAAATTTCCTATTTTTATAGGAAATTTTTCAAAATTTTCCTATTTTTATAGGAAATTTTTCAAAAATTTCCTATTTTTATAGGAAATTTTTCAAAAATTTTCTATTTTTATAGGAAATTTTTCAAAAATTTCCTATTTTTTATAGGAAATTTTTCAAAAATTTCCTATTTTTATAGGAAATTTTTCAAAAATTTCCTATTTTTATAGGAAATTTTTCAAAAATTTCCTATTTTTATAGGAAATTTTTCAAAAATTTCCTATTTTTATAGGAAATTTTTCAAAAATTTCCTATTTTTATAGGAAATTTTTCAAAAATTTCCTATTTTTATAGGAAATTTTTCAAAAATTTCCTATTTTTATAGGAAATTTTTCAAAAATTTCCTATTTTATAGGAAATTTTTCAAAAATTTCCTATTTTTATAGGAAATTTTTCAAAAATTTCCTATTTTTATAGGAAATTTTTCAAAAATTTCCTATTTTTATAGGAAATTTTTCAAAAATTTCCTATTTTTATAGGAAATTTTTCAAAAATTTCCTATTTTTATAGGAAATTTTTCAAAAATTTCCTATTTTTATAGGAAATTTTTCAAAAATTTCCTATTTTTATAGGAAATTTTTCAAAAATTTCCTATTTTTATAGGAAATTTTTCAAAAATTTCCTATTTTTATAGGAAATTTTTCAAAAATTTCCTATTTTTATAGGAAATTTTTCAAAAATTTCCTATTTTTATAGGAAATTTTTCAAAAATTTCCTATTTTTATAGGAAATTTTTCAAAAATTTCCTATTTTTATAGGAAATTTTTCAAAAATTTCCTATTTTTATAGGAAATTTTTCAAAAATTTCCTATTTTTATAGGAAATTTTTCAAAAATTTCCTATTTTTATAGGAAATTTTTCAAAAATTTCCTATTTTTATAGGAAATTTTTCAAAAATTTCCTATTTTTATAGGAAATTTTTCAAAAATTTCCTATTTTTATAGGAAATTTTTCAAAAATTTCAAATTTTTCAAAAATTTCCTATTTTTATAGGAAATTTTTCAAAAATTTCCTATTTTTATAGGAAATTTTTCAAAAATTTCCTATTTTTATAGGAAATTTTTCAAAAATTTCCTATTTTTATAGGAAATTTTTCAAAAATTTCCTATTTTTATAGGAAATTTTTCAAAAATTTCCTATTTTTATAGGAAATTTTTCAAAAATTTCCTATTTTTATAGGAAATTTTTCAAAAATTTCCTATTTTTATAGGAAATTTTTCAAAAATTTCCTATTTTTATAGGAAATTTTTCAAAAATTTCCTATTTTTATAGGAAATTTTTCAAAAATTTCCTATTTTTATAGGAAATTTTTCAAAAATTTCATTTTTTTATAGGAAATTTTTCAAAAATTTCCTTTTTTGATAGGAAATTTTTCAAAAATGTCCTATTCTTATAGTCAATTTTTCAAAAATTTCTTAATTTTTTAAAGGAACTTCAAAATTATCTTATTTGTTTAATGAAATTTTTCAAAGATTTGTTATTTCTTTAAGAAGTTTTTAAAATTGAATATATATATAATATATTATAGTGCAATACATGTTCTAAAACAAATTTAATTTCCCATAATTTTATTTTATTTTATAGCAAAATAGAATTATAAAAAAGTGCAATTAATTAAACAAAATAAAAAACAGACACATTTTTTGAGGTTAATCAGGAAAAATATTTTATGGAATTAATAAAATAAAAATGTTAATGATAAAAAAGTTAAAAAATCTTTATAAAAATATTAACAAATAAATGTTAACAAAAACAATGAACAAACAAAGACATTTTTAATGATTTAAATTTAAGATTTTTAAACAATTTTTTTTTATCAAAATTTTAAAATTTTTTTGTTTTTCAAACTCGAGTAAAAATAAGAAATTAAAAAAAAAATTGTAAAAATAAGAAATTTTTGAAAAATTTCCTAAAAAAATAAGAAATTTTTGAAAATTTTCTTATAAAAATAAGAAATTTTTGAAAAATTTCTTGTTAAAATAGGAAAATTTTGAAAAATTTCCTATAAAAATACGAATTTTTAGAAAATTTTCATATTAAAATAAAAAATTAAAAAAAAAATTCCTTATAAAAATAGAAAATTTTTTAAATTTTTGAAAAATTCCTATAAAAATATGAAATTTTTTAAAAATAAGTTTTTTTTTTTAATTTCTTTTAAAATAAGAAATTTATCAAAAATTTTCTAAAAATTCCAAATTTTTCCAAAAAAATTTCAAAATATCCTAAAAAAACAAAAATTACATTAAAAATTCCTTAAATTAAAATTTATAATTTCTAATCAAAAATATTTTATTTAATAAAATATCAAAAGAAAAGAAATAATTAACATAAAAATAGTGTGCCTCTTAAAAGACCCATAAATAACATAAAAATCGAATTAAGTTGTAAGATTGATTAAACGTAGAGCAGAGAAATACATAAATTAAGTTTAAAAAACAAAATAAAATGACTGGCAGCCTTTAAAAAGAAAACAAAATAATTATTAAATAAGTAATAATATAAATAAATAAATTATTTAAAGCACTCATTTATATAGAGAGTAAAGAAGCAACATAAAATATTATAAATATATTATTAATTAATTAAAGAATCACTATAGTTTATTACAACAAAAATTGTTTGGTCCCATCAAATATTATATTAAAAAATATCGAATGTATCTTTAAAATTGAAAATGTAGTTAATATAATATCAAACAAATGTAATGTATATCATTCCATATATTATATATAAAAATTTTACATAAAAATCATCTAAAAACATAAAAACTTACGTGTAAAAGTTGAAAAGATTATAAAGAAAATATAGAAATACATATATAAAAAACAACTTAAATGTTTATTTAAAATTTCAAGCTTAAGTTAATTAATATTGAGGTAAGTTTTAATGAAGCTGAAAGCTTAATTCAATACCTTTCCCAGGAATGTTATTTTTCTGAAATCGTTCAAAAAATAATGAAATTATAGGTATTTATAAATCATAAACCACTTAAATTTAACGGTCTTTTTAGCAAATTTAATACTGGCAATGCTGTACATAAAGGCAAGCAAAATTTGTTCAATCTGGCAGTGCTAGAAGAATAAATAAATAAAACACTATCGCCATCTTTGGGGAAATAGAATGTTAAATACACTAATAACGGAAAATTTAATAAATAAAGGGTCTTCCATTAACCGATTAAATGTAAATTAAAATAAAACAAGGTACTTGTGAGATACATATTACCGAAATTTCGCATTTGCTACAATTGTGTATGTGTGGAATATATAAATAAATAATAAATATATAAACGTTCAAATAGGGAAAAACTTTCTAGGAAAAAGAATTTATAACGACATATTCTGTAATAATAGTTTGAACCACCAAAGTTACATATTTTTAATTGAAAAATCTTTTTGTATATTTAAACGATATATTTTAAAACTCGATTTTATTAAGTTCATTTTAAATTATTATATTGTATGTGGCGATTACATTACATAAATAAATTATTTAAACTCTGCAAGAAGACTGACTATATATAATGCTAGCATGAGGGAGAGAATATTACAAAATGACAATAAACTTTAATTTTCATATCTTCATATAAAATACCAGAGAACTACAAACTATGGAATTGTACGAAGAACAATTCATGAGGAATATTATGGAAATTTATAAAACAATCATTAAATTTCCTTACAAAAATGATTTTTCTAATCTAAAAAATGGTTACACCTAACAATAACATGTCGACGTCGTCCTCCCTCCATTACATGGTAGGCAAATTCAAGCTACTGGCATCACCCGAATGTATTTTTTCCTGACTTTCGGTCCAGGCTTTGGCAATCATTTGCTTGGTTTTACTATCACCAGTCTGATACATCTTCTTCATGATATTAACCAGAGCATCTTGAGGATTTTCCGAATCACTTGTTGCCTTCAGCTCACTATCCTTTTGTTCCTTGAGACGTTTGTGAACGGATGTCAAACACGACCAGTGGCGTCCCTCGTTAACCTTTTTCAGATAAATGGCAATCATACCGGTTTTAATTTTACGATAACTCTTGACAACATCAATTGGTTCCAACAGATTGTTGATGACCAAACCATAATCTTTGCCATGCAAATTGTTGACATTCACGTTCAATGAGTTTTCGGTAAATTTTGTAATAACGGATGATTCATCGACATTTTGGACGCCACCCAAAGTAATGAATATTTTAACAAACTTGTCACTTTGATCCCAGCCATATTCATTCAATTCACTAAAGTATCTGTAAACAAAGGAAAGCAAGATAGAGAAAATAACATCAATAAACAATTAAGAATGTTTATAGTTGGTAAAGCCCAATTATATTATACCCTACACCACTGAGGTTTTTTGCGAATAGTTTGTTAATAACTTATAAAGCTCTTGTAATGCTTTGTGTCATTTGTTTACTTAATTTTTTCACCGGTACCAAGGTATAAAAATTCTTTAACAACCTCGAAGATATAGTTGTCAACAATCGTATGTGTACTAATTCTAGTTTACTGTAAGCTTGTGGAAACTATTTCTTTTGTTTTCGATTCATTGACGGATAGACCCATTTTCCTTAATTCCTGAAAAATTCGGCTGTCACCTTAGGCATTGTGCGTTCCATAATATCAAATTCATCACGAGTTCAAGCGCGAGTAGCATGTGTTTGCTGCCGAATATTGTGTCAGTTGTATTAACTGCAGCATCTCGAAAAGATCTTTTCTAACAAAATATTGAAGAGATCACAGGATAAACAGTCGCCTTGCCTAAAAAAAGTGTTTTGAAAGTTTTTACCTATTTTAACTCTACGTTGTATCAGTTAATGTCATCTTGCTGTCAAATGCAACTTTGTAGTCAACGAAGAAGTGATATGTATAAATTTTTCTTGGGTCTATTCCAGGGTTTGACAATTAATATCGTCGCCGATTTAATCATGAGCTGTACGAATTATACGCTGCTAAACAGCAGTGCTTGCGTTGATTTGGGCATGTTGTGCGGAAGTATGAAAATACTCCAGCAAGAAAAACGTTCAAAAATGATCCAGAGCGAACTACTAAACGAGGACGACTGAAACTTCGATGGAAGGAAGAGCCAAGTAAAAGAAAATCTATTAAAGTTTGGCTTACGAAATTGGAGAATAAGATCACAAGATGGAAACGCATGGAATTCTAAAACATTCTCAATCCTTGGCCTAAATATTTAAGAAAGTAATTGAAGGATGTATCCAATACGTGTTTGCTATTTTTATTTTTATCGACTCCGGTAAAAATTTTTATTTTATTGGTTCAAAATATACCAAAAATTTGGTTTTACCTTTCCGTACCCCCTTATTGAACCACTTTTGAAAAAGTACTAAGCACGTGTTATCTTATTTTCGTAGCTGTTACAAATGTCAGAGCAATCCGCGTTGAGCAATCGAATACCTTGATAAATCATCGCAAGATGTTAACCCAAGTGAATCGATATTATAAAAATTGTCTGTCCAGGGTAATGCAAACGACAGAACAAAGCTAATATGTATATACAGTGATGTAGGGTACCAACATCAATAAACAAATTAGCACACAAACACCCAAACAATTTACACACAATTGCAGAAAATTCTAGAAATTCAGGTAAAAATTGTTATCAGTACATCACCTTTTGGGTCCTTGTTCTTTGCGTTCTATAGCCTGTTTAGCCTTAAACTCCAAGGTAACTATTTCGCGGTCTACCTCAGCTTTTCCATGGATTAAGGCATTCTTAACACGCTGACTAGTGGCTTCCGCCAAAAGTTTAGCAAACTCCTCGGAATCTTTTCTTAACTGTAAAGATAATTTTTAACGAAATTACTTCTTATTTTCTAATATAAATGCATTTTTTCTAATACCTCTTCAATACTCATTTTAATAGAGATTTTTTCACTAATTTCTTTGCACAAATTAATCAATATAATATATGCACGCTGCTTTCTTCAATTTCAATATTTATATCAGTTCCCGATGTTTCTCTTGCATTTGCGAATTGCAATGTTGTTCTTGTTATTAGCCGACAGAGTTGTATTCGAAAGTACCAAAACAAAAATAGTGCTGCCATTTTTAGGAATATGAGTTGCCACTGTGTCGTTATAATATTCACAATCTGACACTGTGTTTACACGTAACAGGAATGAAGTGGGTCCAGCTGCGAATAACAGTAAATCGTAAAATACTTTCTGTTTCTTTTGATTTAACTGTTTAATTTTGATTCGAAAACTTGTTTTACCTGTTTATTATAAAATCTCTATTATTATAATAAATATCCCAAACGATTTTTTTATATTTCATTTTTATCGGATTGAAAAACGATACAAAATTTTTCGAACATATAAAAATCATGAAGTATTTTTATTATTTTTTGAACTTCAATGATTGTTTTTTACAAAATTTTTCGAACATATAAAAATCATGAAGTATTTTTATTATTTTTTGAACTTCAATGATTGTTTTTTAATGGATTAAAAAATGAAAATATTGTTTTAAAAGTATTAATAAATTCCGTTTTACTGTTCTATTCCTACTATAATGGCATGTGCTCAAACATAATTAGGGATCTGTTCCCGAAACCCTTACATTTCTTCGTAGCACACGCAACTCAACAAGGACTTATCCCTTTGCAGTCGATTTTCTAGTGGATCGTTTTTTACCCGCACAGCACGAATGTGGAATAAACTTCCTGCATCAGTCTTCCCCTCTAACTATGATATCCAAAGGTTCAAGTCGAAACTACTCCCTCTATCCTCTTTCCCACAACCTTTTTCCTAGTTCCATCACAATGCATATATAGGGGTCATCTCCTGAGTGTTGGTCCAATACAAAAAAAAAAATAAAAATCTCATCGGCATTAAAAACTTGGTTATTTGTTCACAAATTCTTAGAGACTTCTGTTAAATGGAATTCGTAGTGCAATACGTTTGTGGGAGTGATATTCTATCCATGTCAAAAGAACCTTCTCAATTGTTTTTAGAAATATATTTCTGGTTTATTAAGAAGATGTTGCACTCAATTAAGTACCACGCAAGTCTTAAAGCCTTTTCATTATTTGCAATTGTCCGAATCAAGCAACAAGACTTACATTTTAAGATTTTCCAATTGAACACGGGCGCTCTCCTTTTTCTAGTCTGTTTAGAATTTGTATTTTTACGCACAAATCGAGAATCCCCCAACTTTTTTATCCGTGTAAAAACAGGATAACTTTACTTTCGAAAACATTTTTATTTCAGATTCGTGTAAAAAAACGTGCCGATTTATCGGCATTTTGGCGATTTTTGACCTGAAAAATGGTAAAACGGCATTTTTTGGCCAGAAAATTTAATATTTTTAGGTTATATCGAAAATCAAACTTCACTTCAAAATGTTAAGAGTTTTTCACAATATACGACAAATCAGAGGTTAAAAAGCGATATACGTTTTTAATAATTCCGATACATTTAAATTTAAAGAGTTAAAATTAAGGAACGAAATAAAAATTTGAAATAAAAATTGTGCTATATAAATTTTTTTTTTACAGAAACATTTTTAATATATTTTCAATATAAATTTTTCTCTGTACTTAAATTTTCCATTTAAATTTTTTTCTATCAAAATTTTGCCTATATAAATTTCTTTGTAACAATTTATAATAGAACAATTTTTTGTATAGAAACATTTTAAACCTACAATATTTTGTATGGAAAAATTTTTCATTTAGAATTTTTTGTATAGAAGAATTTTTAAAATTAATTTTAAATAAAAATTTTTTTGAATAGAGAAATTTTCAATATTATTTTTTTCTTTTACAAAAGTTTTTAATATGAAATTATTTTTATAGAAACATTTTCAATAAAAGTTTGTGCTATAGAAACATTTTCAATAAACATTTTTTAATATTCGACTATATTTGTGATATATTTTTTGACAATTCCGATTTTTTTGCTGATTTATGAAAATTTACTGTCGATAATGCCGATTTTTTACTAACAATTTTTGGCAGCCCTGATTAGGGTAGTTTTCTTAAAAAATAAGTCTTTAAACACATTTTATAAAAAGGTAAAAAGTACACCACCGAGATAAAATGTGGTAGAATGAATTAAAAAGTTTCTGCATAGAGACAAATTATATATCCATCATAGAAAATGTTTCCTAAGATTTATATGTATATACCTATTATTATATGTTAATTTCGCAAAAAGAAATTTTTACAATGATTTTTTTCTGTATAAATGTTACTTTTTTTGTTGCTAAACACAGAATTCTCGGAAATCAGACTTATGAGAGCTACCCAAAATAATTAGACAATTTGGACCAATTTAATAACTGTGGTCCCACTACCAAAATTGTGTTAAAAATTGCGATCTGTACTTTGATTACAATTAATTGAGTAAAATTTTAATATTACAGCAAAATATCGCTTCAATATCCTTGCCACTAAACAATTGTCACCGATAAAACCAAAAATACCGTTACCGTTTGTATTTGGAAAAAGAAGAAATGATTTAGAAAAGGTTTGGTTAATTATATTAAAATATAGGTACCACCAAAAATCTTACTACGTACTAGGTTTTTATCAGAGAGATCGTTTATTTTTTAAATCCATCAAGTATAAATATCATTGCCGATGAAAATTTATTTTCATTTCGATCGAAAAATAAAAAAAAGAGGGATTTATATTTGAAATATAAATATCCCTCATGATGAAAATTTTAAATATCTATAACGATAAATATCCGAACAGAAAAATATTTTATTAATAGTTTTATTTTTGAACTTCTGTTTTGACTTTGAAAAAATAACATATTTATGAAATTTCAAAATTTTCAACAATGAATGTATGAATGTTTTCAATTTATTGCAATGCTTTGGGATATCGAAGTTAAATATAATAGTTCTAATCGGAACTATTGGTGGTTTCTTTGATTCGCGTCGCTATTTCTAAAAAAATTTAACTTTTAAACGTTTTAAACGCACTTAGACAACGACCATTTGTTGCCCAAACCCATTTCAAAATAAAATTTGTAACAATAATTGAATTTATTGCTATTTAAACGTCCTAAAGATGATACCCGGACAAATACAGAAATAAAATTTGAATTTTTTCTATCAAAATTTATTTTCATCGGATGAAAAAAGATGAAAATTATTTTGAACTGTACTGATAAATATCCCAAACGATTTTTTATATTTTATTTTCATCGGATTGAAAAAAGAAACAAAATTTTTGAACAAATAAAAATCATGAGGGATTTTTAATATTTTTTTAAACTTCAATGATTGTTTTTTTATGGATTTAAACATGAAAATATTGTTTTAAAAGTATTAAAATCCGGTCTCTGGTTTTTATTAACTACCATTGCATATATAACCCAAACTGGCGTAACATCTAAAATATCATTGCCTTTAACTTATTATCACTTACAATTCTTTAAAATCACGATAGAGTTACTACTTGTACTAATACATATAATAACCTTTTAACCGCTTAGACGTTCATAGCTCTTTTTAAGACCATATTAAGTAATTATACCTTTGACAATTATGTCAATACATATGCACATATGCATACATCAACTTATTACATCTACCACCTTGCAACTCTTGCCAAAAATGGTATGATCACACTAGTTAATATATAATTAAATTTTTGTCACACCTGCAAATTAAAGTCTCAATAAAAGACCGGCTTAATTGTTTGCAAAAACAATTTGTGTGTATTTTAGTTCTATAATAGTAATTTATTAGCGGCAGTTTGTCACTTTTTAAAAAAATGAGATCAAATAGAAAACAACTAGAGTGGCGTCGGTGTTTGTTACTCATGCATGGATGTTAATTTTTTTAAATATGTTTTTGGAATTAACAACGAATAACCATAAATAGCAGTTTAACTAAAAGTTAATTGTTGTAATAAATATAGCGCGAAACGAAATATTATTTTTAAACAGGGTCTTGCCATAAATGTGGTTAATATATAATTACATATTTAAATTACACTAAAGGGGGTTTTATATCATGACTTTTTTATTTTTTATTTTTATTGATTTTAAATTATGAATTCATTTAAACTAAGTTTTTTTTTCTAAATCATACAAATCAATTATTGAAAAAGTCATAAAATATTATGTAAAAAGTCATAGTGTAAAACCCCCTATAGTACATAGAAATTCTAATGATTGAAGCCTAAGACTGTTATGTTAATAACTCTAATTAAATAATAACAGCTTATTTGATACAATCCACATTAAGTTAATTTATCATGATTTAAACAATAATTTTAAAATAGTACAAAAATCGTGTGTACCACCAAATAGGAATAAATTGTTCACTCATTTACATATAAATGATTAAACGAAAAATTAATTACTTAAAGCAATTATAGCAATAAAAATTTGATCGTTACTTTGAATACCGTAAAATCGTTTCCGCTAAGAGCCCAGTATTTTGGTAATATTAAAAGTTTGGCAACAATTCACACTGAGTTGTCAAATATCACAATCACAGAGTGTCTCAAATATCACAATCTTTTACATTATCCCTTCATAGCTCTGTTTGCTTTTTATAAATAATTTAAAAATATATTTTAAATGTGTAAGACATATATAGAAAAGTTGTCATAAATTGAGAAATAAATTCATCATTTTTAAAAATTTCCATAAATTGTACTTTTTTTTTATTAAATTTTAATATAAACTTAAACTGCGAAATTAAAAAAAAAAAATAAAATTAAAAACTTTCGCAATTAACATACATTTTCAAATAACCGAAATCCGTGTAGTTACCAAATTTGTTTGAAGTTTTGTTATCCTTAAATCCCAGTGGAGCATAGGGCCTCAAAAAAATTTTTCGATACAAATTTTTTTTGGAAAAATTTTTAATTTAAAACTTTTATATAAAAATTTTGGATACAAAATTTTTATACAAAAAATTTTTCGATACAAAATTGTTAAAGAAAAATTTTTGATATACAAAAATTGTCGATATAAAATTTTTATAGAAAAATTTTTAATATAAATTTTTATAAAAAAATTTTCGATATAAAATTTTTATAAAAAAAATTTCAATATAAAATTTTAAAGAAAAATTTTTAATATAAATTTTTCAAAGACAAATTTTCGATACAAAATTTTAATAGAAAAATAAAAAAATGAATAGAAAACTTTTTGTTACAAAAGTTTTATAAAAAAATTCTCGATATAAAATTTTTATAGAAAAATTTTCTATATAAAATTTTTATAGAAAAATTTTCTATATAAAATTTTTATAGAAAAATTTTCTATATAAAATTTTTATAGAAAAATTTTCTATATACAATTTTTTTATTTGGGATCAAATGCGAATAGTCATTCTTTTTGAATAATATTTACATCCCGACAATTTTGTTATTTTTTGAGAAATATTTTTTATATGAAAAATTTTCTACATAAAATTTTTAGAAAAATATTTTATATAGAATATTTTTCTTATATTTTTATAGAAAATTTTTCTATATAAAATTTTTATAGAAAAACTTTCTATATAAAATTTTTATAGAAAAATTTTCGATACCTAGTTTTTATAGAAAAACTTTCGATTTATAATTTTTATAAAAAAAATTCCCGACATACAATTTTCGATACAAAATTTTTATAAAAAAAAAATTTGAATAAAATTTCTAAAGAAAAATTTTTGATGTTAAATAAATTTGTATAGAAAAATTTTTGATACAAAATTAAAAAAAAAAAATCGATGTAAAATTAAAAAAATCTTCGATATAAAATTTTTATAGAAAAGTTTTTGATGCAAAATTTTTATATACAAATTTTCGATACAAATTTTTTTTTTGAAAAATTTTTGATAAAAAAGTTTTAACGAAAAATTTTCGATATAAAATTTTTATAGAAAAAAAATTTATATTAAATTTATATAAATTAATTTTATATAAAAAATTTTTCAATATAAAATTTTTATAGAAAAATCTTCGATATAAAATTTTTATAAAAAAAAAAAATTTAATAAAATTTCTAAAGAAAAGTTTTAAAAAAATTTCCAAAGAAAAATGTTTGACATAAAATTTTTGGTAAAAATCAAAAAAAAAAAATCGATACAAAATGTTTAAAGAAAATTTTTCTGTATTAAATTTTATTAGAAAAATTTTCGATATAAAATTTTTAATAGAAAAATTTTCAATATAAAATTTTTATAGAAACATTTTTAATATAAAATTGTTATAAAAAAAAATTTCGATATAAAATTTTTTTAAAAAATATTTTCAATATAAAATTTTTATAGATTTTTTTTACCTGTTACTATGTCAACTTTCACACCAGTCAGGTACAAACCTGATAGACCTATCAAGTTTACAAAAATTTTAAAAGTTTTTAGGAAAATTAAGGAAAATGAAAACTGATAAAGAAAATGTTCGTGTTTGAACGTGAATGCAGGTTCAAAAGCAAAACGGTTCAAGTAAACCTGATGCGTGCAAAACAGCACTATATATTTTTGTTTTAAACATTTCATTAGCATTATGATATTTATCTGAGCTTTGCGTCTGATGATGATATTGTGAAGAAAATCTTCACTTTACTTCCGAGTTACACGATCAAGTTTTGCCTGTTTTAATACATTCACACTTATTAACAAATCACTCATTCTTTTAAAAATTGAAACGAACTTGCCTGCAATTTTTCTTTCAAGAAAGTGTCTCAATTTACGTTCGTTTGTTTTTATTTCTACAAATATTTTACCATCTTGCATCTTAAAAATGAAATTGCTCTCAAGTTGCTTCAGAGCTGTCAATTTTAATAAATTTTAACAAGCAGTATGTGTAAAAATATTGAAAGGAAAACTTGATCGTGTGGTTGCAGGTTTACATTTAAATTGTTTTAGCAAGTAGACATAATATTAACATGGGCATCTATATTTAATATTAATGTCATGATGATTGTAATGTAAATAAATGTAAATAAAATAAATATCATGTTATGTTTGGGGGTTTTAAAATAACATCATTATCAGGCACGTCACGAATTCCGTTCGGAATCCCATTTCGTAGTTGAATTCCGATCGAAATGATTTGAGGTTCTATAGATTCCGAAAAATTTTAAAAGCTCTAAAACATTACGAAACACGACTTTTTAATTGAAATCAGTAACTCTGTCATTGTTTCAACAAATAAGTCTACTTTTACATTAGTCAGGTTTGGCTTATCAAGTCATGAATTTGTATGAGAAAAATCTGACAGAATTAAAATTGAGCAAACCTGTCCGTACTATCAAATTTACTAAAATTTTGAAAATTTGTATGAAATTTTAGGAAAATAAAATGAAAACTGATAAAGAAAATATTTGTGTGTGAGCGTGAATGCAGGTTCAAAAGAAATTTAAAGAAAAACTGATCAAGTAAATCTGATTCATGTGAAACGGGGCTAACACTGAATATTTGAAGAATTTATTCATATATTAAATGAAGAAAAATATACAAATTCAATTCCACCTTAAAAAAAGAATGTGGTTTAATATTGAAAAAAATGTTCGTTTTACTTTTTCTATAAAAGCAAAACACGGAATTCATTCCACTTCCGAACGGAAACCAGTTCTATGACATGGCTGTATGTTTGCTTCTGCTAATATTAGTGTTTTCGTATCTGCTGTATCCGTCACTATAGTATTTCAAAATCACTTACTTTGATTGAAAACGCTGATCTTTCATAAAAATTTAAGGATCTATCCTTTCAAAACTTAATTTTCAAAATTTTAGTTTCTTTAGCATAAATTTATATTTTTAAAATGTTTGCTTTGAATAGAAATAATAAAGGAAATCATGGAATTTAACAGAATCACCCTGTTGCTGAAAAAGAGAATGAATAGAAAAGTGTCAGCAACGTTGCTATCTTCACGGAGGTAAAAGAATATTAATCGAAAAACTAAAATAAAAAATTCAATGTTAAATAAAAATATTGTTGCATGCTCCTTTTTTTGTTTGTTTAATAACTAAAGCAATTATCATTTCTGCTCTTTACCGCAAATTAATCATTGTAATCAAAATAATGGCAAAGAAATTGAAAAGAAAAGTTTTGCTTATTTTCATTTGCAAATGAAAAGTAAGTACCTCATACTCTACTTTTACACATGCCCGCCTGCCTGCTGCTGCTGCGCCTCCTAAAAAAAAGAAACACCAAAACGTAGCGATCCAACCAACCACACATTCAGTCAATTATTACGTAATTTGATTTGGTGTCTTTTTTCCTTCTTTCTTCTTGTTTTGTGCTACATTTTATTTATAAATTTTCTTCATTTCAAAAATTTCTAGTAAATTGCTTGCATGCGACCGAGTCGAGTCTGTCTCTACTCTTTTCTTTTTTTTGAAACGATTGTGCTACTGCTTCTTCGCTTTGTATCAGACACATTCACTCAATCGAGAAAAATCAAATCAAACACACAATAATTATTATTTGCGATAAAACAAAAAAAATTTAATTATTTGAACAGAAAAAAACTAAAAGTTGCAATTGAAAGCGAAAATTATGACGATTTTAAAAGTTAACTAAAGCGTAAAAGAAGTTACATTATGATGAGAGTGCAAAGCCGCCGTAGCTGTTGATTGTTTTTGTTATGTGAGTGAATGCAAATGTGCAAAAAAAATTACCAAAAATAACAAAATAAAAACAAAATAGTTAGAAAATAACAGTGAAACGGTAACAAAAATAAGCAGAAAAAGAATTAGATAATTACTCTCTTCCCCCAAAAGAATAATAATAACAAAAAAAAAAAAAGAAAAAAAAAACGTTAACAGAGTCAGTAACAGTGACACCTAAAATAAATGTTAACACGCGGGTGCTTACACGAGAGCAAGTGAGTGGAAGTGTGTGTGTGAAGTTAGCCATACAAGTAAAGTTGTTAATCCATAAACAGTTGATTTCTGTTGTGTCTCTTCGTTTCGTTTTTTTATTTCCTTTTGCGAAGTGTGGAATTTATGTGGAAGGCAATGAATAAACATCCATTTACTTTTTGAAAAAGGTATACAAAATATTCTATTTTTATATAAAAAAAGTTTACGTGCAAACAAATGTACAAATAACAAAGATACATACGAATATTCAGTAGATACCTATATACTATTGTCATAAATAAGAACAAAATAAAAAACAAAGAAATACAAGATGTGAGGAATGCTATTAAAATAAATATTCATACATAGTATGTATGAATGTGTGTATGTATGTGTAAATGTTTTTGTATGTCTCTCTAGTCAGTGTTGTCCAATTAGTGCTTTTTCAACTTTCCAAAGTAATTTTTTTTAATGAAAAACCAAAATTTTAAAGGAGTTTATGCCTCAGTTATTGAGAGTCAACTTAAGTACCATCTTTAGCAGACATAAACCACTAACATCCATGTTAATGTTACAGGACGTTTTGACCAAATAATTGTTCGTCATAACAACTGTTTGATTTATAAATAAATGTTACAGAGCATTTATACGTCATACAAATCGATGAAAATTCATCACTTTTAATCAGCGTAGTTAAATGCCGATGTCTATGTCGTCACCTAAAAGGCGAAATAACCTATCTGCAGTTTTTAAAAGTTTACAGGAAATGGAAAAAATGTTATAAAATTGGAACTATTTGCAATATTGAAACGAAAGTTATTTATTTAGATTAAAATGAAACCAGAAAAATATATTGATTGAAAAATTTTGTTTTTCTAAACACAGCTTATGTTATGTCACTTAGATTATTTGGAATTGCAAAACTCTGAAACTAAATAACCTATCTGCAGTTAGTTTGAATAAATAACATTTGTTTATACATATAAATATTTTATAAATTAAATAGTAACAGTTATAGTTTCTTTTACTGATTAAAGCAAATGAAAGCTCTTAATGATTGTTTAAATTACACTTAATTTTAAGAATAATAGTGTAAAAATTTTTGGTTTAGGAGATATAGTACTTTAAAGTTAATAAATGTTTATCATTTGAAAGTGCTCCGAAATAGTTTTCAGATGAGAAATCTCAATCAATAATTAACCCATTAAAAAAATGTTAAATTTTGCCCTAGGTTTTTGTATAAAAATGTCCATATCTCGAAAACTAATCAGTATGACGTAAACCAATGTTATATATACCTAAGTAGCCAACTATTTATTTATGTTCTGTAAACATAACAGAGATATCGAGGGTTAAAGTTGATTTTTTTTATCTTTCAGTTCCAAAGTCTAGTTTAACTGAACTACACCGATTTCAGTCATTTTTATGGCATAATAAACTTTTAATTTTTGGAATAATAGTTAAATAAAAATAAAATATGAACAATTATTTTAAAAATCGCGCGATTTTTTTAAATCATTTTTCCTTTCAGCGCTTTTTACGTTTTTATTTCTATTCCTGCGGCGCTTTCTTTAATTTTATTTTAACATTAAAAATTAAAGTCAAATGAAAACTCATATTGAAAAGTTATTTACAAAAAATCGCTTGCCAAAAATTTTGACACCACTTTCTTAAAATTAAAAGTTTTTTAGTCTAAGTTCATACACGTCAAGTTTTGCTCCATCAACTATTAGTTTGTAGGTGAGAGAGGCAAGAGGAACAGAAGGGGGAAAAACTGTATTGTACTCTGAAATTCTTTCTCTTCCCTCATTCGTTTTGTCTTCTATTCTTTGATCTTTTATTCTTTTTATTCAACTTGACATTTGAAAAAGGGAATAAAAAGAATAAACCACAAAAAAGTTTCATACAAAATTTCAATGTGTAAACGTAAATGAAATTTCAAAAGAGAAAAAGAAAAAAAATTGCAAAAAAACTTGTTGAGTGTAAACTTAGACTTATGGGTTATATACTTGATTAGTTTTTCATCAAATTTCTTTTGAACCTGCCTTCACGTTCACACACATTTTCAAAATTCTCGTAAACTTGATAGTACGGTCAGGTTTGTATCAATTTTAATTCTGTCAGATTTTTCTCATAAAAACTCAAGACTTGATGTGGTTGTTGTTGTAACTGCGATATTATTGGTAAGATCGCAGAAGTGGCAGTCCTTGGTCGGAATCGTAAGATTTCCGAGTCGTTCCGGTACGAAGAACCGGCTGCCGTGGGAACGACTTGATGTGGTAAACCTGACTGGTGGGAAAGTAGACTTAGTGCGTGTAGAACAGCGTAGAAAATTTAAGAGGAAGTATACCCACATGTCAACCTATTAAAATCATTAGGCATTGAAAAATATTGCAAGTTTGCTTATACGAGGGAATTAGGTATATATTGCAACAATGGATTTATAAAGTCAGCGATAGTATCTTGACCTTATGTTTTTTTAGAAAGATGAAGATTTATCATGTGAAGTGGCAAATCTAAACATAAACGCTAACGTCTTGTCAGCAGTGATATTTAAAATAAAATAAATAATTCGAAATTACATGTTTTTAATCACAAAATATCACTACGTTAACTTCATTTTTTTAATAATTTTAATCTTAAAAAAGGATAATAATAATAATGTCAGTCTCATTTTCATATCTACCTAACGCCTGGTCAAAATCAGATTATTCAACCGCTAAGTGTTGCCGCTTCATGAGACATTTTGACATTTAAATAACTCTTAACGGTTGATCTGTAAAGAGTTTAACATAATATTAACATCATGTTAACGGACATGAAACTCATGTAAAAGTTTATGTTCAAAGCAACATAATCTTAAAATCATACAAAAAAGTTAAGTTTCATGTTACGTAAAGTGATAGGTTGACATTAACTTGATTATTTGGCGCTGTCTGATGCTGCAGTCCGTCTTAAATAGATATAAAGTTGATAACTGTGCCACTAACATCCATGTATGAAATGTACACCACTCATGTTAAGGTTTATTTCTTAAACGTAACACAGTCAATTGCCGCTTACACAAGAAAAGTTATCACTAACAATACCACAAATATCTTTGTTAGTGTTATATGTAGGCTTTAAATCATATTATGTATGTACTCCATTTAAATGGAGATGTAAAATTGCATTAACATTCATATATTTGTATGTAGACCATCGATGTCCACAAAATCTGATTTCCTAACACGTGTGGTATCTGTTATTTATTGTTGCCATAGATAAACATACTCTGTTATTGTACAGAACATCACTGATGTAGACGATTCATAATAAGGTTTGTTTGCATGTGTGACATAATGAAATCGTTAACATTGCAACTAACATAAATGTTAGTTTTAAATGTAGTCCACTCATGTTAAGGTTTATTTCTTCGACGTAACATAGTAAAATGACGCTTACACTAGATATGAAATCACTAACATTAACATCCTGGTTATTTCTATTATGTATGTAATCATATTAAACTAGGGTACTATTACGGATTTGCCTTATACCAATTACTCTGATTGCTGCTAATTTATTTAAATATTTTCTTAAAAATGTATATGTATCTAAATTGTTTTAAGAACTCTTAGCGTTTTTCAAAAATTAAAAAGTTGACAATGCGGTCCTCTCTAGTATCTGTGTGTATATCTAAAATGTACAAAAACAACATCGACAACAACAATAACAACAAAAAATAGCACTAAAATACACAAAAATAAAAAAGAATAAATTTTGATAATAAAATGAATAATTTGCCCAAGTTAAACGTAAATAAATTGTTGTGTATTTTTGTTTTTTTTTCTAGTCTGTTGTTGTTGTTATTGTACAGTGGACATTCGACAAACATCCAGACGGACATAGTTATCATCATCACATCATAATCACTATAACAAGACAGTTTAAATATGTAATTATTTTGCTTTGAATTATTAAATATATGATATAAAACAATAACTACCACTTTTAATACTTTATACCAAACACATTATTATTGTTGTTGTTTACTGTCTGTAGCCAGCCACCTAAGTCGAACATTCTTCCCCAGTGACCTACAACTGGCACTTCAATGTCAGGACTGTAAAAGAAGAAATTCTCTGTATATGTCAGGGGTCTTCACGACATTAATACTCGTGTGTATAAGAGGTAGATGATGTTTGTAGGCTACTCTTGACATGAAAGGCAGAAATAACATAAAGACCTTATTTTGAAAGTGGTAATAAATAATCCTTTTTTAAATTGAGATATAAAAAGTTTTGCGTTTTAGTGCGTTTAAAAATATGGGTTATTTATTTTAATAATTTTTATTTGTATTTATGATCAAAACCATTTAATGTGGTTTTAACCCTCTGCGACGGACGTGTAGTCCAGCAAACACCAAAGTCAAATATTAGACGATTTTTGTCATAAAGTTATTCTCGATAAAATATATCAGCATACGAGCCAAATTCTGCAAAAGAGTTCTGCAATTGCTCTTTCAGGGCAACTCGATATTCACAGATGGCTCTAAAATGGATATCGATACGGAAGCGGTTGATTTCGTAAAAAAAACATGAAATCCTATACAAATGGACAAATGTAGTGTCTTCCAGGCCGAAATTTGTGCCATATGAAAACTACTGCTAATTCCGAGTCAGGCTGTTTAAAGCTCTGAGAGGACAAAATATCACATTAGTTTGCTAGGTCTTAATAGAACCAATCTAAGGAAATGCATAGGCATGCTAACCGGCCACTGTTTTCTGTGTTCTAGGCTAAATAGATGGCGTAAAGTAATTAATTCTAAAGTAATTAATTCGTCCGAATCAGTTAAACATAACCTCTCTCACTCTCCATGAGCAACTTCTGGATATCCAGCAGTGTAAATTGAACAACGTTGTAGGTTTTTAATGGGACTCGGGTGGCTAAGATAGGACCCTTCTTTTTACAACTTCAATTTATTTCCTTACTTATTCTTGTAGTGTCTATCACTCTCTACTATCTCTATTAAGGAACTATCACACTGAATTTATGGTCTCCGACATCACCTTTCTACTTACTTATTTACTTAAATTGCCCTTAACTCGGCTGTCCGAGTTAGCATTATTGCAACTTGGTCCCACTCATAAACTATATACTCCACTCTTCTGGATAAAATCATTAATAACCCTGACAACATTGACTACTGCATATCCACCCCTCTCATTCATAAATCCTTTATTATCTCTGGAGACCCCTCATCCCCTGATGACGGTGTCTGGAGGTTTACACGGACGGATCCAAGTCAAAGAAAGGGCTTCTTAATCTCACTATTAGGGAAGGACATTATTTTAGGCTTCCTGATCAATATATTATTCTTCAATCCGAGATATCTTTATTAATATATATATATATCTAACGTCGAACATGTTTCCATGTCTTGTATAGACTCAATTTTATGTTAAAGATGTTACATCAAATACATAGTGTTAACATGAGATTGAGACATTAACCTTGATATTACTAGTAATATTAGCGTTTTTATGTCTTTTGTAGACGCGATTTTTCAATGAAGTTTTTAAGTTTTTTTTTAAATTTTTACGGTCATAATAAATCTTACTTTATTATTTTCTGTTTTCAATTCCTACTCTATATATATATATATATATATATATATGTATATATATATATATATATATATATATATATATATATATATAGTAAGATTTATTATCACCGTAAAAATTAAAAAAAAAACTTAAAATATCCAGGCAAAATGCTTGTTATCTCTATCTCGCCACAGGCTTCGCAAAATTATCACAACCTTAACAGGTCACTGCGTTTTTGGGTTGCATGCCAGAAGGTTTTACCTTCAACACTATGACTACTATCGTAGCAACATCGGTTGCTTGCATAACCTAACCTACATACCTTAATTGCCTATATTACAAACTGTTAAGGTCAAAGGCCGAGCACATTTTAGAATTCCATGCTCTTCGTTTATGTTCGCATATTCTCCAGTTTTATAGGACAAGCTTTGAAAGATTCTCTTCTCACTGGTCTTTCTATCGAAGTTTCGGACGTCCTCCTATCTAGGTTCACTCGGGATTCTTTTTCTGCTATCCTTGACTCCCAGTGAAGCATAGGGCCTCAAATGGGATGCAGTTGTTACCTGGGTTTTCTGCCAACATGTAATAACTGTCTTCAATTCCTACTCGCACCTCCTCGTGGTACATCCTGGAAACCTGAGCAACCTAGTGGGATTCTAGATCAGGGCTAACATGAGAGGCCGTTATCTTACTGCCATTCCGACATATTTGGTCTAAGGGTTTAAGATAATTGTACTTGGTAAAGTACGAAACTATAGTGTCTGTTAAAAATGTTACTTGCGGCTGCAAGCGGGCGTCAGTCTCGGATCTAACGGCTCGCTTTGCAAACGTGGCTCTTGTCTTTGGACTCATCATTCATTGACTTAGCACTTACGATGTTTTAAGCATGAAAAGAAACAACATTACAGAGTATACTACTCCAAGGGGTAATCATGCGAGAAATCCCCCAGCTGGCACAAGGATTTTGATGAAACCAACCTCAGGATAGTTTCAAAAATTTTCTTTGAGTATTTTTATCTATTCGCATAACATGTCCTAGCCAACGCAGCCACTGCTATTTAATGCGTTTTACTGTGTCGATGTCAGCGTATAGCTCGTCCATCTCCAAGATTAGCTTCATCTGGCTTTCCAACCTAACCTTAAGATTAAACCAAAAATCAATCATTTCGTTGCTTTTTTAGATAAAAACTATTTAAACTTTATTTTACACGTAATAATATCCTCAATTGTTGAACCTTTTCCCGCAATTACCTCTCCATTTTTTAGGGATTTAAACTTTTACCACTTTCAAAATAAGGTCTCTACATGATGTTAAGGTGACCTTTTCAAAAATCCTAACATGATTAACCCTATCTAAATTTATGTTTGTGGCAATGTTATTGTTTTTAGTTCTTGTATAGACTCAACTTTATGTGAAACATCTTACGTCGAACATGTTTTCATGTCTTGTATAGATTCAATTTTATGTTAAAGATGTTACATCAAATACATAGTGTTAATATGAGTTGGGATGTACTTAACATTAAGCTTAATATAAGTAGTATCTTTTCTTTAGAACCTTTTCCCATAATTAACTCCTTTTTTGGGATTTAAACTTTTACCAAAATAAGAATTCACATGATGTTATGATGCCTTTACAAAAATCTTAACATAGTTGACCTAATCTAAAGGGATGTTAGTGGCAATGTTATTGTTTTCAGGTCTTGTATAGACTTAAATTTATGTTAAAGATGTTACATCAAATACATAGTGTTAACATGAGTTGGGATGTACTTAACATTAAGCTTAATATAAGTAGTATCTTTTCTTTAGAACCTTTTCCCATAATTAACTCCTTTTTTGGGATTTAAACTTTTACCAAAATAAGAATTCACATGATGTTATGATGCCTTTACAAAAATCTTAACATAGTTGACCTTATCTAAAGGGATGTTAGTGGCAATGTTATTGTTTTCAGGTCTTGTATAGACTTAAATTTATGTTAAAGATGTTACATCAAATACATAGTGTTAACATGAGTTGGGATGTACTTAACATTAATCTTAATATTAGTAGTAATTTTAGCGTTTTGTATGTCTTTTGTAGACACGATTTTTCAACGAAGTTTTTAAGCCTTTTTTTTAATTTTACGGCCATAATAAATCTTACTTTCATATTTCCGATTTTGTTAATATTTTAATTTTTCTTAATGCATTAAAAAATTCCTATACGTGATAACTTGAAGTTATAATTCCTAAAAAAATGTTGCTTCATTATATATAAACGATTTAGGAATTTCATTTTAATTTAGTAACAACATTTAAAAATATTTTCATCAAAACGTTATAACTCTTTTAAATATACGACATAAGAAAATTATCTGAAAAAAATTTTTATAAATTTTTTCCATTAAATTTTATATCATATTCAGTAGTTAGTAATAATAAATTGCAATTTTAAGACTTGTTTTACGAGAGTGGTTTAGTGATGAGTGGTAAATTAATTTTAAAATTGCTCTCATATTAATAAATAATAATTTTTGAAAATTATAAATAGAAATTTAACCGTGGGTGACACGGTGTTTGTGTGTGTGCTGACGAAGTCCGTAGTGGGACAGAAAATGATTTATTCCAAACTACTTTGTTTCACATAGTTCACTGCTGTACTGCTTCTTAAAATATTCTTCATGAAGATCAAAACACTTTTTACGCAGGAGATTTATTTGTGTTGAGATCCGTTAAAACCCTTTTAACAGCACGAGCTCTATAGAATATACTAGGCGTAGTTACATGCATTAAACACATAGACAACAGCAGGCTACACGAACACTACACTACAAAAGTCGTTGGCTGCAATCGTCGCCTCGTAGTCAGCTACTTAATTATTTTGGGGACGGCAGCTACATTTAAGATGGCAGCTACATTTCGAAACACCTGTTTATGAGTGGTGCCAATATCGCGTTTATAAGATGGACAAAATAACAATTAAAAATTTGATAAAAACGACATAAATTCATTTTATTAATTAACCTCCGAAATCAATGGTTTTCCTGTACCTGATGGTATGTCTATATCAAAAAAAAAAAAAAAATTATAGAAAGATTTGGTGTGAACTCTACTAGTTTAAGAGTTATGGGCTTTTTAAATTTCAAGAATAATACGGTATAACTTTAGAAGTTTATATCCGATATTAACTTTTTTGGTATCAAACAAAAGCTACTGAAAATATTTTTTATATTCTTATATATTCTATATAATATTCTTTATAATATTCTTTATAATGGATTAAGAGCTAATATAGATACTATAAACTTATTTCTGCAACCGACTTTTTTTTTATAAAAATTCGTATATCTTAAAACAATATAGATATAAGTATGCTCTTTTATATAATGAATTTTGTAAAGGACATACTGGGCTTTTATATAACATGAACTACGTAGCTCTAGCACACGTAGCGTGTGAGTTAGACAGCTTAAAAAATAACTTTTTAAAATTTTACTTCTATTGAGTTAGAGTTATATAAATATACATTTTTACATAATATTTTATTAGATATTATTATATACATTAAATATATAAATATTTGTATGTAAATTGTACTATGTAAATTGTTTACATAAATTCTCCCCATTATATTTGTGGTAAATAAATTCAAGTGGTTTAAATCGCTCATTTATTTCAATATTATATGGTGTTGACAGCACTAAATCTTTTATTGTCGCCAACAAAAATAGAAAATAGTTTAATTTTGGCTACAGCTACAACGGTGGTCGGTAGTCGTGTAGCCGTGTCGACTCTAAAAAAATTATTTCTATTTGAATGCATGTATTCTAATTTTGACAGGTTGTAGCCCGTAGCCTGCTGTTTTCTATGTGTTTAATGCAACAGGCACTCTTTCAAGAATGGGCAGTGGTTGATTGCTTTCCAGCAAGTATGAATAACTTGGTTTGCTTTATCAACCGGGTTAGTGAATGGTAGGCCAAATAGAAGATCCCATATGCTCAAAGATCAAAAACATTAATTTTAAATTTACCCTCGTTGCAAATTCATCAAAACATCAATTGGCGTTGCTAATTGTTTGGCGACATAGTGAACAACACATTTGACGCAATTTCAAATCAAAGGCATTACAAATTGGTATAACATTCAGTTTTCAATTAAAAAATGTATTTTTTAATCTATTGTTTAATAGCTGCAAATAAACGGGCGTAACTTCTGTAAACAATTAAAAAATACTATTCAAAATAAGTTTTAAAAACTTATTTTGAATAGTATTTTTTAATTGTGGCGTTTACAACTGTCATCAAATTTCTCACATAACCGTTAACATTATAATGGGTGTTTTTTTTTAGAGGTATAGAACTTCGAATTGAAATAAAACACAAGAAAATCGTTTTAATGTCCATCAATTTGGCTTTATTGGAAGGATAATTTTATGCCATTAATGTTTAAATATGATTTCGGGCATGTGGCTGCCGCGGCTGGCTCGAATAAAGCCAATTCTACAGGTCCAATTTTCAACTACTTTTTCGATCATATGTGGCCGTATGTTGGCAATAACGCCACGAATGTTGACTTCCAAGTCCCCTAACGTTTCTGGTTTGTTGGCGTAGACGAGCGACTTCACATATCCCCAAAGAAAATAATCCAGTGGTGTCAAATCGCACGATCTTGGTGGCCAATTGACAGGTCCATTCCGCGAAATTATGCGCTCATCGAATGTTTCCTTCAATAAATCAATTGTGACGTGCGCTGTGTGGCATGTAGCGTCGTCTTGTTGGAACCACAACTCATCCACATTCATGCCATCCAATTGCGGAACAAAATAGTCGGTAACTGACTCTCCAGCATTATTTCGGAAGAAGTATGGCCCAATGACTCCACCAGCCCATAGAACACACCAAACAGTCAGTTTTTGTGGATGTAATGGCGTCTGAAGGATCCCATGTGGATTCTCTTCACTCCAAATGCGGCAATTTTGCTTGTTGACGTAGCCATTCAACCAAAAATGAGCCTCATCACTGAACAAAATTTTGCGATGAAAATCAGCATCGAGATCAATCTCATTTTCGGCCCATACACCAAAATCACGACGCATTGCATGGTCTCGCGGCTTTAATTCTTGCACAAGCTGGATCTTGTAAGGTCGCAAGCCAAGATCTTTGCGCAAAATCTTCCATAAAGTTGATGGACAAAGCTCCAATTGCTGTGCACGGTGGCGAATCGATTCATTCGGGTCCTCTTTAACACTTTGCTCTACAGCGGCAATTGTATCTTCGGTGCGCACTGTTCGACGTCGCTGCGGATGCGTATTATCACATAGAATAAACATTGTGCGAAAACGATCCATGGTTAACCGAATTAATTGCTCTGATGGACGATTATGTCGACCAAAAAATGGACGGAGCTTGCGGTAAACTTCGCGAACTGAACCATTATTTTCGAAATAAATTTGCACGATTTGCAAGCGTTGTTCTTTTGTCAACCTGTTCATGATGAAATGGCAAACCAAACTAAATATTAATCACTTGACAGCTGACAAAATGGCCGCCAGTTAAAAAAGTGATGACAACTTAAAGTTCTATACCTCAATAAAAAACACCCGATATTAGCACGAAGGGCACTATATATGATTCGAAAATAGCAAATAATAAAAAACATTTTTAAATAAAAAAGACATTTTTAATTATCCAAATATTCCTCTCAATGTTTAATACACTTTACCATTACAAATAAAATTAATATCTATAAAATGGCGTTTACAGCTGACATGAAATCTCTGACATAACCGTTATCATTATTTATGAGTCGGTTATAGTAAAGAATAGCTAACATTTTGCAATGAAAATAGTTTTGTTGTTTTTCCAAATATTCCCCTTAGGGGCTGTTCACGTAACGCTATTTTCGCAGATTTTTACCTCCTCCCCCCAGTGTAACACATTTTAATAGAAATACGCATACAAAATTCCCCTACCGTAACAAAGGTCATACTCCCCTCCCCTGTTCACATATTACGTTTTAACTGCTGAACAATTTACTTGTTTGACGAGATATGACTGGAGCTCACATTGTTATTATGGAGAATGATTCATCTTCGGGGTTAGTCTACGAGTTTCTCCGAAGATTTCTGGCAAACAAATGGTCGTGTACTACTCAGAATTGACAGTTCTACGTTGATCAAGGAGTACAGTGGGGACATGACCTATTCGGTCGAAAAGACAAGCGAGCATTTTTGTTGGATTTAGATCGACCTAAAGGGCCGATTGCTATTTTGTTTCTGGCTCATAAACATACACGTCTTCTGAACGATAGAACTTTTTTTCATTTCCTTTTTCCACTGAATGTTAGCCTATTTTGAGCGATTCAAAAATTATAGGTTATCCAAAGATACCATGTTTTTTACAATTTAGTCTTCATTAAAATTTAATGTATTGAAGTGGAACTAATGCCTCTATCTCGCAATATTCGCGCGCTGCATCGATTTTTTGTGGCACAACAACCGATTTTGGAGGATCATCCCGGAATTCGTCGGCAAGGAAATTCATCGACGACGGAACTACGCAGTTTGACAGAAACATTTGCCATTCGTACTCTTTCAACTGTAGGGGTTTGGCTTTCTTAAAATTCACCGTTAAGAAGATGAAGTAGTGATCCTAGATTCTAGTTTTCAAAAAGAATGTCATTGTCGTTAGTAAAAGTAATGTATATTGCTTTCTGCCTATCCTTTATCCTAATAGTGGTGCAGATTACTAGATAGTAAGTAATAATAATCATGTTTAGAGTAACTTGACGGTACCAAGTCAAAATTGTTTATGCCTCTTGTCGATTCCAATTTGCCGAAGGATACCCTATCCACTGATAATTTGAAAACCTTTCCCTTGGTAGTGCAAATTAAATTTCTAACCTAAATTTGCCCTCACTGGACTTGTGAACTTTACTGTCACTACCTGCCTTAAGGGTAAATAAGAGGCTGCTACAATCTCAAATTTGGCAGACGACAGTCGTATTTTCAGGTATTAGCGCAGTTAACAGTCTTTACTCCACTCAGCCATTACTCACCTTGAATGATATGTCCTCTGTGGGATTCTTAAAAATAACAATAATACCAATACCGTCAAATAAAATTAGACGGGCTTCAGTCAGCCCCCATACTGTAAGGATTGCTACGATTTATGACAGCTGCCTGAATTATGTCCCGGCTTTTTAATTTAAAAAATCATTTGGAGAGGAATTTAGGTTGACCAACATCCAAATTTATTAAAATATTTCGTAATTAAGATATAATCCACTTCTATTTTTCTCTTTTTGAAATAGTTCTGTTCTAGTTCTGTTCTAGTTCTATTCTAGTTCTGTTCTAGTTCTGTTCTAGTTCTGTTCTAGTTCTGTTCTAGTTCTATTCTAGTTTTGTTCTAGTTCTGTTCTAGTTCTGTTCTAGTTCTGTTCTAGTTCTGTTCTAGTTCTGTTCTAGTTCTGTTCTAGTTCTGTTCTAGTTCTGTTCTAGTTCTGTTCTAGTTCTGTTCTAGTTCTGTTCTAGTTCTGTTCTAGTTCTGTTCTAGTTCTGTTCTAGTTCTGTTCTAGTTCTGTTCTAGTTCTGTTCTAGTTCTGTTCTAGTTCTGTTCTAGTTCTGTTCTAGTTCTGTTCTAGTTCTGTTCTAGTTCTGTTCTAGTTCTGTTCTAGTTCTGTTCTAGTTCTGTTCTAGTTCTGTTCTAGTTCTGTTCTAGTTCTGTTCTAGTTCTGTTCTAGTTCTGTTCTAGTTCTGTTCTAGTTCTGTTCTAGTTCTGTTCTAGTTCTGTTCTAGTTCTGTTCTAGTTCTGTTCTAGTTCTGTTCTAGTTATGTTCTAGTTCTGTTCTAGTTCTGTTCTAGTTCTGTTCTAGTTCTGTTCTAGTTCTGTTCTAGTTCTGTTCTAGTTCTGTTCTAGTTCTGTTCTAGTTCTGTTCTAGTTCTGTTCTAGTTCTGTTCTAGTTCTGTTCTAGTTCTGTTCTAGTTCTGTTCTAGTTCTGTTCTAGTTCTGTTCTAGTTCTGTTCTAGTTCTGTTCTAGTTCTGTTCTAGTTCTGTTCTAGTTCTGTTCTAGTTCTGTTCTAGTTCTGTTCTAGTTCTAGGCTCAAAGACGTATTGATTTTTTCGACATTTAAGGTTGTTCGCCTTTAATTTTGCAGGACTAACAGTATCGTTTCCGTAGTCCTCACTGGACTTTGGAACTATACTGCCACTACCTGTCTTACGAGTAAATCAGAGGCTGCTACCACCTCAAGTTTGGCAGCCGTCAACCACGGTTTTTGGAAAGTCGTATGATCTCGCCTAACGCATTAACGATCTTTATTCCCCTATGCTGTCAATTAGACGGGCTGCAATCAGCAAGATTGACAGACGGACAGAGGTCGCCGGAGCCGTCAACCACAGTTTTTTGAAAGTCGTATGATTTCGCATTATCGCAGCTAACGGTTTTTATTCCCCTATGCCATTACGCATTCTTAAATCATATGTTCTTCTTGGCATCCTTAAAAAGACCAATGCGGTGAATTTGGCGGGCTGCAATCAGCTATCACCCATAGATCTGTTTTTATCCTAATGTAAGGTGAACCGTCGTGATCATTCGCCTAGCATACCAGAGGTCCCAAGTTCAATCCCCGGCCAGACCCACTTGAAAAAAAAAAAATAAATGTTCAAAAAAGCAGCGGTGCACCTCATAACTTAGCTACCCACTGGTTATTGAGTATTAGGCTATGAAAAACTTCTCTAATGCATTTGCCGTTCGGAGCCGGAGTTAAAACATAGGTCCCTTTCAATGAGTCTAAAAATTCAATCGGATGTAGCTCATTGTCTGAGAGAAGTACAACTTGTTTCAATTGGAATGTTGTCGTGGAAATTATTATTATTATAAGGGTTACTATGATTTCTGACAGCAGCCTGAATTATGTTATTATATGCTCAAAGACTTCATTATTTTTTCAACGTTGAAGGTTCCTCGTCATTAGACCTTATCCTCTTTGGGCTCTCCTTTCGGGGACCCTTTTGAGAGTCTAGGAATTCACAACCTTGTGATATCTTGTTTACCTTTGCAGCTTCTTGCTTGAGCGTATCGATAACTGGCTCCTTCCGTTCCATCTTAGGGCATCTCAAATTTCATCAAGTGATGTTCTTAGTCGAGCCATAAATTCTTTCGAATTTATCTATGCTCTGCCTATGCTTTTTGAACATCATCCTCTCATTAGAGTTGAACAGCGTAGGCCATATTTTTAAGATTAGCTTCTCGAGACGCTCTTCGCCATATCGAATTAGTTCGGCAAGTTTTTTATTTACTTGTGGCGGTGTATCCACCGCGTCTTGACCAACTAACTGCCCCTTAGGAGATGAAGGGTCATCTATCTTCTTAATATAGGGGTAGTGACTATATTTTGGGAACTAGCAACCCAAAATATAGTTATTACCCCTCGTATTATATGTAGATGATACATGTTATTGTTTTATATCAACATGTAACATTATGTTATTGTTACATGTGGAAGATCCATGTTATGTTTTTGACCTTAAGCTAACATTATTGTTAAAGGTTTGGCTGAAAGAGTTTCTTTAACATAAAATAACTTATGTTTAACAGCAGTGTTTTTGTTGTTATGTTTGCATATCATTTCAGATGTACACGGGGAGTAATTCTAGAAATTCAGTGTCGCATTTTAGAGTCCTCACTTGATTCGAGAAAAAAAATATTTAATTAGGGACATTCTCAAATTGTATTTTTTTTTTATGTTAACTCCATAAAAATACCAAATTATAGCAATTCAAAAACATGAGATGTAATTGTTTTACTATCATATATAATTTCTTAGTTCCTTTTTCCACATTTCATCCAAATTCTTCACTCCTTACCAACCATGAAAAATTTCCTGACATAGAGACACAAATTTTTTCAAGTAATTAAACAGAAATCGAAGCAAATATTTATTTTAAGAAAGCATAAAAAACGACACAAAACTTAATTATATTTCCTATATTTCATAACAAATTTTTTTTAACGAAAGAAAACTTTACAAGTTTTCAAATTTCAGTTTCTCAAAATCAAAAAGAAAAATGCAAGCAATAGAAATTATGGGTCGCTAAGCAGCAAATGAATTTAATAAATTACATGTTTTAACAAATATTGTGTTAAATATTGTACAACAAGTAATTTATTAAAAGGCCTAAAGGCAATTTAATTTCCTATTTAAACAACGATTAAACACGTGATTTCAAGCATAAAATTTAAAATTTATATAATTTTTTTAATTTGGTGTTATCGTCCATGGAGCCGTTGTCATATCTGTTTCATTTTACACCACCAACATATGTTTCATCCTTCAATGTCTCGTGTCTCTCATTGGCCCACAAGTCTCGAGAGTTTTTTTCTTATAATCGGGAAAATTTGAAATTTTAATATCATTAATCTCATACAATTCCAGCACAAAGAAAAGAAAAACATCTAAAAGGACATAATGTTGTTGTTGCATGCATCGCTCAAATCATTTACAGAAGCAGAGACTGAAAAGAGCTAAATGCAAAAAAAAAACTGAAATTTTGAGCTTAAATGCAAAAGCAGAAAATGGTCGGAAGCGGGCTTGAGCAGCACCGACTATTGGCCTAACAAGAGCAACTAACTTGGCTTCAACTAACAATCTAAAGCGGTTAATAGTTCTCCCTAACCCCTATAGGCAAGTATTTTAGGATATTTAGTCTTGATTTTAATAGATAAGACATAGATTAAGAAATGAGAGCTAAAGGGTTAAAATTTTTATTTTTTAATTTAAAAAATCATTTGGAGAGGAATTTAGGTTGACCAACATCCAAATTTATTAAAATATTTCGTAATTAAGTTATAATCCACTTCTATTTTTCTCTTTTTGAAATAGTTCTGTTCTAGTTCTGTTCTAGTTCTGTTCTAGTTCTGTTCTAGTTCTGTTCTAGTTCTGTTCTAGTTCTGTTCTAGTTCTGTTCTAGTTCTGTTCTAGTTCTGTTCTAGTTCTGTTCTAGTTCTGTTCTAGTTCTGTTCTAGTTCTGTTCTAGTTCTGTTCTAGTTCTGTTCTAGTTCTGTTCTAGTTCTGTTCTAGTTCTGTTCTAGTTCTGTTCTAGTTCTGTTCTAGTTCTGTTCTAGTTCTGTTCTAGTTCTGTTCTAGTTCTGTTCTAGTTCTGTTCTAGTTCTGTTCTAGTTCTGTTCTAGTTCTGTTCTAGTTCTGTTCTAGTTCTGTTCTAGTTCTGTTCTAGTTCTGTTCTAGTTCTGTTCTAGTTCTGTTCTAGTTCTGTTCTAGTTCTGTTCTAGTTCTGTTCTAGTTCTGTTCTAGTTCTGTTCTAGTTCTGTTCTAGTTCTGTTCTAGTTCTGTTCTAGTTCTGTTCTAGTTCTGTTCTAGTTCTGTTCTAGTTCTGTTCTAGTTCTGTTCTAGTTCTGTTCTAGTTCTGTTCTAGTTCTGTTCTAGTTCTGTTCTAGTTCTGTTCTAGTTCTGTTCTAGTTCTGTTCTAGTTCTGTTCTAGTTCTGTTCTAGTTCTGTTCTAGTTCTGTTCTAGTTCTGTTCTAGTTCTGTTCTAGTTCTGTTCTAGTTCTGTTCTAGTTCTGTTCTAGTTCTGTTCTAGTTCTGTTCTAGTTCTGTTCTAGTTCTGTTCTAGTTCTGTTCTAGTTCTGTTCTAGTTCTGTTCTAGTTCTGTTCTAGTTCTGTTCTAGTTCTGTTCTAGTTCTGTTCTAGTTCTGTTCTAGTTCTGTTCTAGTTCTGTTCTAGTTCTGTTCTAGTTCTGTTCTAGTTCTGTTCTAGTTCTGTTCTAGTTCTGTTCTAGTTCTGTTCTAGTTCTGTTCTAGTTCTGTTCTAGTTCTGTTCTAGTTCTGTTCTAGTTCTGTTCTAGTTCTGTTCTAGTTCTGTTCTAGTTCTGTTCTAGTTCTGTTCTAGTTCTGTTCTAGTTCTGTTCTAGTTCTGTTCTAGTTCTGTTCTAGTTCTGTTCTAGTTCTGTTCTAGTTCTGTTCTAGTTCTGTTCTAGTTCTGTTCTAGTTCTGTTCTAGTTCTGTTCTAGTTCTGTTCTAGTTCTGTTCTAGTTCTGTTCTAGTTCTGTTCTAGTTCTGTTCTAGTTCTGTTCTAGTTCTGTTCTAGTTCTGTTCTAGTTCTGTTCTAGTTCTGTTCTAGTTCTGTTCTAGTTCTGTTCTAGTTCTGTTCTAGTTCTGTTCTAGTTCTGTTCTAGTTCTGTTCTAGTTCTGTTCTAGTTCTGTTCTAGTTCTGTTCTAGTTCTGTTCTAGTTCTGTTCTAGTTCTGTTCTAGTTCTGTTCTAGTTCTGTTCTAGTTCTGTTCTAGTTCTGTTCTAGTTCTGTTCTAGTTCTGTTCTAGTTCTGTTCTAGTTCTGTTCTAGTTCTGTTCTAGTTCTGTTCTAGTTCTGTTCTAGTTCTGTTCTAGTTCTGTTCTAGTTCTGTTCTAGTTCTGTTCTAGTTCTGTTCTAGTTCTGTTCTAGTTCTGTTCTAGTTCTGTTCTAGTTCTGTTCTAGTTCTGTTCTAGTTCTGTTCTAGTTCTGTTCTAGTTCTGTTCTAGTTCTGTTCTAGTTCTGTTCTAGTTCTGTTCTAGTTCTGTTCTAGTTCTGTTCTAGTTCTGTTCTAGTTCTGTTCTAGTTCTGTTCTAGTTCTGTTCTAGTTCTGTTCTAGTTCTGTTCTAGTTCTGTTCTAGTTCTGTTCTAGTTCTGTTCTAGTTCTGTTCTAGTTCTGTTCTAGTTCTGTTCTAGTTCTGTTCTAGTTCTGTTCTAGTTCTGTTCTAGTTCTGTTCTAGTTCTGTTCTAGTTCTGTTCTAGTTCTGTTCTAGTTCTGTTCTAGTTCTGTTCTAGTTCTGTTCTAGTTCTGTTCTAGTTCTGTTCTAGTTCTGTTCTAGTTCTGTTCTAGTTCTGTTCTAGTTCTGTTCTAGTTCTGTTCTAGTTCTGTTCTAGTTCTGTTCTAGTTCTGTTCTAGTTCTGTTCTAGTTCTGTTCTAGTTCTGTTCTAGTTCTGTTCTAGTTCTGTTCTAGTTCTGTTCTAGTTCTGTTCTAGTTCTGTTCTAGTTCTGTTCTAGTTCTGTTCTAGTTCTGTTCTAGTTCTGTTCTAGTTCTGTTCTAGTTCTGTTCTAGTTCTGTTCTAGTTCTGTTCTAGTTCTGTTCTAGTTCTGTTCTAGTTCTGTTCTAGTTCTGTTCTAGTTCTGTTCTAGTTCTGTTCTAGTTCTGTTCTAGTTCTGTTCTAGTTCTGTTCTAGTTCTGTTCTAGTTCTGTTCTAGTTCTGTTCTAGTTCTGTTCTAGTTCTGTTCTAGTTCTGTTCTAGTTCTGTTCTAGTTCTGTTCTAGTTCTGTTCTAGTTCTGTTCTAGTTCTGTTCTAGTTCTGTTCTAGTTCTGTTCTAGTTCTGTTCTAGTTCTGTTCTAGTTCTGTTCTAGTTCTGTTCTAGTTCTGTTCTAGTTCTGTTCTAGTTCTGTTCTAGTTCTGTTCTAGTTCTGTTCTAGTTCTGTTCTAGTTCTGTTCTAGTTCTGTTCTAGTTCTGTTCTAGTTCTGTTCTAGTTCTGTTCTAGTTCTGTTCTAGTTCTGTTCTAGTTCTGTTCTAGTTCTGTTCTAGTTCTGTTCTAGTTCTGTTCTAGTTCTGTTCTAGTTCTGTTCTAGTTCTGTTCTAGTTCTGTTCTAGTTCTGTTCTAGTTCTGTTCTAGTTCTGTTCTAGTTCTGTTCTAGTTCTGTTCTAGTTCTGTTCTAGTTCTGTTCTAGTTCTGTTCTAGTTCTGTTCTAGTTCTGTTCTAGTTCTGTTCTAGTTCTGTTCTAGTTCTGTTCTAGTTCTGTTCTAGTTCTGTTCTAGTTCTGTTCTAGTTCTGTTCTAGTTCTGTTCTAGTTCTGTTCTAGTTCTGTTCTAGTTCTGTTCTAGTTCTGTTCTAGTTCTGTTCTAGTTCTGTTCTAGTTCTGTTCTAGTTCTGTTCTAGTTCTGTTCTAGTTCTGTTCTAGTTCTGTTCTAGTTCTGTTCTAGTTCTGTTCTAGTTCTGTTCTAGTTCTGTTCTAGTTCTGTTCTAGTTCTGTTCTAGTTCTGTTCTAGTTCTGTTCTAGTTCTGTTCTAGTTCTGTTCTAGTTCTGTTCTAGTTCTGTTCTAGTTCTGTTCTAGTTCTGTTCTAGTTCTGTTCTAGTTCTGTTCTAGTTCTGTTCTAGTTCTGTTCTAGTTCTGTTCTAGTTCTGTTCTAGTTCTGTTCTAGTTCTGTTCTAGTTCTGTTCTAGTTCTGTTCTAGTTCTGTTCTAGTTCTGTTCTAGTTCTGTTCTAGTTCTGTTCTAGTTCTGTTCTAGTTCTGTTCTAGTTCTGTTCTAGTTCTGTTCTAGTTCTGTTCTAGTTCTGTTCTAGTTCTGTTCTAGTTCTGTTCTAGTTCTGTTCTAGTTCTGTTCTAGTTCTGTTCTAGTTCTGTTCTAGTTCTGTTCTAGTTCTGTTCTAGTTCTGTTCTAGTTCTGTTCTAGTTCTGTTCTAGTTCTGTTCTAGTTCTGTTCTAGTTCTGTTCTAGTTCTGTTCTAGTTCTGTTCTAGTTCTGTTCTAGTTCTGTTCTAGTTCTGTTCTAGTTCTGTTCTAGTTCTGTTCTAGTTCTGTTCTAGTTCTGTTCTAGTTCTGTTCTAGTTCTGTTCTAGTTCTGTTCTAGTTCTGTTCTAGTTCTGTTCTAGTTCTGTTCTAGTTCTGTTCTAGTTCTGTTCTAGTTCTGTTCTAGTTCTGTTCTAGTTCTGTTCTAGTTCTGTTCTAGTTCTGTTCTAGTTCTGTTCTAGTTCTGTTCTAGTTCTGTTCTAGTTCTGTTCTAGTTCTGTTCTAGTTCTGTTCTAGTTCTGTTCTAGTTCTGTTCTAGTTCTGTTCTAGTTCTGTTCTAGTTCTGTTCTAGTTCTGTTCTAGTTCTGTTCTAGTTCTGTTCTAGTTCTGTTCTAGTTCTGTTCTAGTTCTGTTCTAGTTCTGTTCTAGTTCTGTTCTAGTTCTGTTCTAGTTCTGTTCTAGTTCTGTTCTAGTTCTGTTCTAGTTCTGTTCTAGTTCTGTTCTAGTTCTGTTCTAGTTCTGTTCTAGTTCTGTTCTAGTTCTGTTCTAGTTCTGTTCTAGTTCTGTTCTAGTTCTGTTCTAGTTCTGTTCTAGTTCTGTTCTAGTTCTGTTCTAGTTCTGTTCTAGTTCTGTTCTAGTTCTGTTCTAGTTCTGTTCTAGTTCTGTTCTAGTTCTGTTCTAGTTCTGTTCTAGTTCTGTTCTAGTTCTGTTCTAGTTCTGTTCTAGTTCTGTTCTAGTTCTGTTCTAGTTCTGTTCTAGTTCTGTTCTAGTTCTGTTCTAGTTCTGTTCTAGTTCTGTTCTAGTTCTGTTCTAGTTCTGTTCTAGTTCTGTTCTAGTTCTGTTCTAGTTCTGTTCTAGTTCTGTTCTAGTTCTGTTCTAGTTCTGTTCTAGTTCTGTTCTAGTTCTGTTCTAGTTCTGTTCTAGTTCTGTTCTAGTTCTGTTCTAGTTCTGTTCTAGTTCTGTTCTAGTTCTGTTCTAGTTCTGTTCTAGTTCTGTTCTAGTTCTGTTCTAGTTCTGTTCTAGTTCTGTTCTAGTTCTGTTCTAGTTCTGTTCTAGTTCTGTTCTAGTTCTGTTCTAGTTCTGTTCTAGTTCTGTTCTAGTTCTGTTCTAGTTCTGTTCTAGTTCTGTTCTAGTTCTGTTCTAGTTCTGTTCTAGTTCTGTTCTAGTTCTGTTCTAGTTCTGTTCTAGTTCTGTTCTAGTTCTGTTCTAGTTCTGTTCTAGTTCTGTTCTAGTTCTGTTCTAGTTCTGTTCTAGTTCTGTTCTAGTTCTGTTCTAGTTCTGTTCTAGTTCTGTTCTAGTTCTGTTCTAGTTCTGTTCTAGTTCTGTTCTAGTTCTGTTCTAGTTCTGTTCTAGTTCTGTTCTAGTTCTGTTCTAGTTCTGTTCTAGTTCTGTTCTAGTTCTGTTCTAGTTCTGTTCTAGTTCTGTTCTAGTTCTGTTCTAGTTCTGTTCTAGTTCTGTTCTAGTTCTGTTCTAGTTCTGTTCTAGTTCTGTTCTAGTTCTGTTCTAGTTCTGTTCTAGTTCTGTTCTAGTTCTGTTCTAGTTCTGTTCTAGTTCTGTTCTAGTTCTGTTCTAGTTCTGTTCTAGTTCTGTTCTAGTTCTGTTCTAGTTCTGTTCTAGTTCTGTTCTAGTTCTGTTCTAGTTCTGTTCTAGTTCTGTTCTAGTTCTGTTCTAGTTCTGTTCTAGTTCTAGTTCTGTTCTAGTTCTGTTCTAGTTCTGTTCTAGTTCTGTTCTAGTTCTGTTCTAGTTCTGTTCTAGTTCTGTTCTAGTTCTGTTCTAGTTCTGTTCTAGTTCTGTTCTAGTTCTGTTCTAGTTCTGTTCTAGTTCTGTTCTAGTTCTGCTCTAGTTCTGTTCTAGTTCTGTTCTAGTTCTGTTATAGTTCTGTTCTAGTTCTATTTTAGTTCCGTCAAAGTTTTGCTATAGATCTTCTTTAGTTCTGTTATACTCCTGTTAGTTCTGATGTATGAAATGTAGATTTTATGAAAGTTCTTAAAATTATGAACTATAAAGAGGCTACAGGTATTTATTAAACGTTTTATCTTATTTCTGTCCCTGTTTTCCTATTTCCTTAGCTTTTCTAACATATCTTCTTTAAATACAGATTAACCCCAAGTAATGACTACAAATTCTAACCTAAGACATTTTATTAAAATCTAAAAATCTTAGGCTTAGTCATATCAAGGATTTTAGACGCCAAGAAGGCAATGTAAATAAATAGTGTTTCCTCTTATATACACTTAAGTACATTATGTACTTTAAGGCCTATATGTATGTATAAATATATAAATGTTAATAATATATTTAGAGCCACTTGTTTAAGATTTTCTAAAAGCATTTAAGCTTTTAATTTGTTCACATTAAGAAGAAAGCAAAAGAATGAATAAAAAAATATACTCGTACTAGTCCATATTGTTCTATGTATGTACCATAACCACCAGAATGTCGAGTGACTTATGTTGTTTTTTCTGTTCCTCCATTTGGATGTAAGTGTTGTCGTGTCGTCGTTTTGTGCATTAATTAAAGTGAAGAAGAATTTTCTTGTGTGTAAAATAATCCATTTTAAGAAGTGACAATTGTGTTAATAATCCATACTAGAACTGTTTGAATTGAATGCTTTTGTTAACCTCAAAAAAAAAAAAAGAAAACAAAACACTCACTCTTAGAGCAAAAGGACGAAGGAAAAAGGAGACAAGTCCCAAAGAAAATTAAGAACAAGTAAACCTATCTAATACAGATATTATAGATATCAAGTATCCAGCCTCCTCCAACTCCTTACAACTTATCTGTTTACTTTCATTCTGTAGGAGTATATCTACGAGAGCTATAATATAAAATAAACCCAAGTAAGTTATTTAAATTACCAATTAAATACGCATAACATAATAATCCTTATACATATTTTCTTTACTTCATTATATAAAGGTCTAATTTCCCCAGGTGTTTTGTGTGACGTTGAAAGCAAAAAAGAGTGAAACAGAGTGAAAGAAAGGGAGAGAGACACAGAAAATGAAGTCTGACTGACAGAGGAAAATTAAAGAAAATGTTGGAAAATGTAATACCAACATCATCATAATGTTATTAAAAGAAGGATGAATGAATGAATATATTGGCATAATAATGGTTTAATTACCTATATTAAGAAGATACGAGGTAATCCCTAAAGTACTTATCGCAGATATAGATTTATTAACCAATACAACAATACAAGGTGATATTTACGAAAAATTGGGTAAGTTATTATCAATATTTTATTAATATGTATTTAATTAAGTTTTAAGTTTAGTGCTAGTTCAGTTTTTCTATAAAGCAAAATTCAGTATAACAGTTTTTCTATAGAAACATTTTCAGTATAATTGTTATATTTTTTATAGAAAAACTGTTAACTGATAATTTTTCTGTAGAAAAACTGTTGTACTAACAGTTTTTCTACAGAAAAATTGTCAATAAAACGGTTTTTCTATGGAAACATTGTCAGTATAACAGTTTTTCTACAGAAAACTTGTCAGTATAACAGTTTTTCTACAGAAAAATTGTCAGTACAACCGTTTTTCTATATAAAAATTGTCAGTATAACAGTTTTCTATAGAAAAATTGTTAGTATAACAGTTTTTCTATAAAAAAAAATTATTCATAGAAAAACGGTCGGTATAACAGTTTTTCTAAAGAAAAATAGTTAGTATAACAGTTTTTCTATCGAAAAATTTTTGGTATAACAGTTTTTCTTCCGAAAAATTGTCAGTATAAAAGTTTTTCTATCAAAAAATTGTCAGTATAATAGTTTTTCTATCGAAAAATTGTCAGTATTAATAGTTTTTTTATAGAAAAATTACCAGTATAATAATTTTTCTGTAGAAAAATGATCAGTATAACAATTTTTCTATAGAAAAATTGACAGTATAACAGTTTTTCTTTAGAAAAATCGTCAATATAACAGTTTTTCTTTAGAAAAATGGTCAATATAACAGTTTTTCTATAGAAAATTGTTAGTACAACAGTTTTTCTATAGAAAGTGTCAGTATAACAATTGTTCTAAAGAAAAATAGTTAGTGTAACAGTTTTTATACTGAAAAATAGTTAGTATAACAGTTTCTCTATAGAAAAATTGTTAGTATAACAGTTTCTCTATAGAAAAATTTTCAGTATAATAATTTTTGTATAGAAAAATTATCAGTATAACAATTTTTGTATAGAAAAATTGGCAGTATAACAGTTTTTCTTTAGAAAAATTGTCAATATAAGTTTTTATTTAGAAAATTTTTTAATATAACCAATATTCTATAGAAAAATTACCAGTTTAACAGTTTTTCTATAAAAAAAATTGTCAGTATAACAGTTTTTTTTGAAAAAAAAAACTAGTCAGTAAACAGTTTTTCCAGAGAAAAATTGTCAGTATAATAGATTTTTTCTATAGAAAAACTGCCAATATAACATTCAGTTCCAGGTTCAGTTCTAGGTTCAGTTCCAGGTTCTGTTCTAGGTTCAGTTCTAGGTTCAGTTTTATCTTTAGTTCTAGGTTCAGTTCTAGGCTCAGTTCCAGGTTCAGTTCTAGGTTCAGTTCAAGGTTCAGTTCTAGGTTCAGTTCTAGGTTCAGTTTTAGCTTTAATTCTAGGTTCAGTTCTAGGTTCAGTTTTAAGTTCAGTTTTAGGTTCAGTTCTAGGTTTAGTTCTAGGATTAGTTCTAGGTTCATTTTTAGGTTCAGTCCTAGGTTCAGTTCTAGGTTCATTTCTAAAAATTGTCGGTATAACAGTTTTTCTATCGAAAAATTGTTAGTATAACAGTTTTTCTTTCGAAAAATTGTCAGTATAACAGTTTTTCTATCGAAAAATTGTCAGTATAATAGTTTTTTTTATAGAAAAATTGTCAGTATAATAATTTTTCTGTAGAAAAATTATCAGTATAACAATTTTTCTATAGAAAAATTGGCAGTATAACAGTTTTTCTTTAGAAAAATCGTCAATATAACAGTTTTTCTTTAGAAAAATGGTCAATATAACAGTTTTTCTATAGAAAATTGTTAGTACAACAGTTTTTCTATGGAAAAAGTGTCAGTATAACAGTTGTTCTAGTGAAAAATAGTCAGCTTAACAGTTTCTCTATAGAAAAATTTGTCAGTATAAAAATTTTTCAGTAGAAAAATTATCATTGTTCAGTTCCAGGTTCAGTTCTAGTTCTGTTCTAGTTCAGTTCTAGTTCAGTTCTAGTTCAGTTCTAGGTTCAGTTCTAGGTTCAGTTCGAGTTCAGTTCTAGTTCAGTCCTAGGTTTAGTTCTAGGTTCAGTTCTTGGTTCAGTTCTAGGTTCAGTTTTAGCTTTAGTTCTAGGTTCAGTTTTAGGTTCAGTTCTAGGTTCAGTACTAGGTTTATTTCTAGCCTTAGTTCTAGGTTCAGTTCTAGGTTTAGCTATAGGTTCAGTTCTAGGTTTAGTTCTAGGTTCAGTTCTAGCTTCAGTTCTAGGTTCAGTTCTAGGTTTAGCTATAGGTTCAGTTCTAGGTTCATTTCTGGGTTCAGTTCTAGGTTTAGTTCTAGGTCCAGTTCTAGGTTAAGTTCTAGGTTCAGTTCTAGGTTCAGTTCCAAGTCGTTTAAATTTAGTTCTAGGTCCATTAACGTTCTTGTTCTGTTCCATGTAGTTCTTTCGAACCAATTCGTTATACATAGGTTTGATTAACATCACTAGACATCCCAGTTATAAATACTTCAATTTTTTATTTAATAATTTATTATGGTCGCAATAACAACAACAAAATAAAGTTGTTGACATTTAGTCGATACATGTTGCTAACATTTAACAAATATTTTTTACGTGTTTTAAATAGATATTTCTCTATTAGTTAGCGGCATAAGCTTAAATTGCATTAAATCACGTCATTTTCAATTTAATTTAATTTTTATAAATGTAAATATGAAATCGTAAATACATTTTGCTCATTTATTTGTAAAGTGGCATAAGTCAAAAAAGCTCTTCTGATTATTTTTCTATATGTTGATGAAATTTCGAATGCAATGGGAGTTTTTTCGGTTTTTGGCAAATTCCAAACAATAAGGATATGTTTTTGGTAAAACCAATAATCGGTTGTAGAAGACAACTAAATCAGCTTTCATAAGTCATAAAAACTAAAAACTAGTTTTTAGTTTTAGCTAAGTTTGATATCTCATATGGTTTTGCAGTACCTGTGACCTGAAATCGTATAATTTCGCGAAAAAGTAAATTTTTGGAGATTATTTAAGTAGATGTATAGTAAATTTTATTTCAGTTTTCTTTTGATAAAGTTTATACTGAATTGTATTGCCCAGTCATTGAGGAATGCCCACTAGAACTTTCTTTGACATTGGGTGAGCTTAACCTTTTTTTCATCGGGGTTGACCCCCGATTTTTAGTGGCAAAAATACGAAATCTTATGAATTTAGTGGCGAATTGTTTAACTCCTATCAGACATAGAGACCAAAATGAGGTACTAAAGTACTACGAGGTACTAAAGTACTACGACCTACCCGAAAACATACTTTTGCGAATATCTCGAAATGATTTTTGTATGTCCTCACCTAGGCCTATAACCTTCACTAGGTCGCTTTCAAAGTTTGTACAAAAGTTACTCATTTGTAAGACCGTGTTATTGGTGAAGGATATAAAAAGAAAAATGTTTTATATTTCTTATTTTAAAACGGGTAACTTTTATGTTACGACACTTATCATGTAAACTAGAGATGTTAGTCCAATGTGAGTTGTTATAAATGAGTTATAAATGTGACTAAATTAAGGGCTTTATATATGTTTGTGTGATGATTTGTTTAATAATTATTTTTATTTAACCATAAATTTAAGAATTATTAAATTGTATTATAATTAAGGGCTAAAGTAAAAGAAACATATTGAAGAAATTTAAGGCATTTGCTATTTTGTTCTGAAATGAGTAAAAGAAATTGCCAAATTAAGGACTTTATAATTAATATTAATACTATCCCAGCAAAACTTTTCATTACCAAATAATGAGTTAAACAGCTAAACTATTGAACACGAACTACTTACTCATTCACTGTTTAAGTCATTACATTAACATGGGGATGTCATTGGAGGCAAGTACTTACCAATTGCAGAAAAGTAATGACTTCGGTAAGCAATTGGAAAACAGCAACAAAAACTTTTTGTTGTTGTTGTTTTATTTAAAAAAAATATTTTTATAAGAAATACACATTTTTTTTATGATCCCCATGGGGTCTCGAACTTAGACCCCTACGACTGCTAAGCGGAGACTTCCACTGAGCTACTTCATATGTTGAAAACTTAGCAGCTTATAATTAATATATACAATTTTTATTTTTAGATTCAAAATCATATATGATTTTTTGTAAATGTTTTATGAATTTAATAAACAATAAAGTCGTCTTTTTTAATTATTTTAAACCTTAAACAATTTAAATCTTCCTTTTTGTATAAGTTTTTATATAACATTGACTCTTACTTACTTTAATGGCCTATAGTTACAACCTGATAAAGTCAAAGTCCGAGCATATTTTTGAATTCCATGGACTTCGATCTTGTGCAAATATTCTCCGATTTTATGGGCCAAGCTTTGAAAAATGTTCCTCTACTTGGTCTTTCCATCGAAGTTTCGGACGTCCTCTTCTGACATTAGGTGGTGGGACATTTTTATTCTAATTTTATCCTCTTCATAGTATTTGTTTTTTTCCAAGAGTGGGTTACTAGCCCGTCATCCTAGCCCATTTTTTTTCGATCTTATGGAACAACTCTCGGTACATGTTAGCTCACTATATTAAGGGGTGTTAAACTAGTTCCCCTGGTGATAACACGAGGAGGTCAGTGTCCACAGTTGAGATAAAGGATGACTAAGATATGTCTGGGCTTACTAAGTTAAGACCAATCCGAACCGTGTTTGTTATCCAACATCCCCTACATAATCAAAATTAACTCATCGTGGTATTTTTTCATTGAGTTAATTTTCCAAAAATTCTTTTACAGAAGGTAATGTTTAAGTTTTAAAAATTCAAAAATCATTTCAAAAGACTTTTTTAATAAAAAACAAAATAAAAAAAAAATGTTGGTCTTGGTGGGATTTGAACCGGGGTCATTCAGTTGAAATTACCATCTTAATTACAAATAAGTACTTCTGTAATAGCTTATTAGTTATTCGGAGGGTGATATTGTAGTCATTACACAGTCATTACCACAGTACTTGACATTACCAACGTCTCTCCCAGTCTCGGACCCACCACAACTTTTTACACCAGCGGAAGTTGCTAAGGCCATCCGTACAGCTAAGCCTTCAAAGGCAATTGGCCCTGACGAAATTTCCATGCTGATGCTTAAACACTTAGGCGAGTGGGAAGTCGAGTTTTTGACAGGTGTCATAAATCTATCTATGACCAGCCTCACTATACCCAATGTCTGGAAAGTGGGTAGAGTGATCCCGATATTAAAACCTGGGAAACCCGCGAATGAGGGATCATCGTACAGACCGATATCCCTCCTGTCACCAGTCGCGAAAACACTCGAGGCTCTTCTCCTCCCCCAGCTGACCTGCCAACTTCCAGCAGCTCGCCACCAACATGGATTCCGCAAAATGCACAGCATTAACAGCCATAACCACTCAGATCGCACAAGGCTTAAACCAGCAGAGGCCTTGTGAAAGAACGGTCCTTGTGGCGCTTGACTTGTCAAAAGCCTTTGACACAGTAAGCCATGCCACCCTCTTCCAGGACATCCTGATGTCCACAATGCCAACAAATTTGAAGAGATGGATTGTAAATTATCTGAGTGGACGTCAGTCGTTTGTAGAGTTTAGAGACCAGCGCTCAAAACACCGTAGAGTCAAACAGGGAGTTCCTCAGGGCGGAGTCCTGTCGCCACTCCTGTTTAACCTCTACCTCTCTAAACTCCCAGCTCCACCGCAAGGCGTTGAAGTGATATCATATGCAGACGACTGCACGATAATGGCAACCGGCCATAATGTGGAAGACCTATGCGGTAAGGTGAATCGTTATCTCTGTACCATCCACAACTTCTTCACTGAACGTAACCTGAAGATACAACCAACCAAATCCTCAGCGACCCTATTTACCACCTGGACAAAAGAAGTAAGCATACAACTTGGCGTCGAGATCGATGGTGTACCAATTCCGACAGTGAACCACCCGAAAATCTTGGGAGTCACACTCGACAGCCTTTTTACTTCGTCCGCACATGCCACAACTGTCGCGCATAAATTGCGATGTAGAAACAAGGTCCTTAAAGCACTAGCCGGCAGTACTTGGGGAATGGACAAAGAAACCTTGCTGTCTACCTATAAAGCGATTGGTCGGTCAGTGGCAAATTATGCTGCTCCAGTATGGTCAGCGTCGCTAAGTGATACTCAGTGGAGAAATATTTAATGCTGCCAAAATGCAGCCCTAAGAACTATTACAGGCTGCCTACAAATTACCTCACCACATCATCTTCACGAGGAAACAAAGATCCTTCCAGTAAAGGAACACAACATTATGCTATCTCAGCAGTTCCTTTTGGGATGTCATCGGAGAAATCATCCAAACTTTAACATCACACAGTTGGCATCTTCCCCGAGGATAGCATACGAAGATCCTTTAGATCATACCTCGTACATGGCAGCATTAAACAACATTCATAAAGACGCCACCAACTCCGCGATTTCAGGTTATCGCATGAATGTTGTATTAAGAGGTCGCCCACCGCCCATAGCAGAAGAAGAAAAGAACCTGCCGCGGAAAACAAGATTCGTTCTGACTCAACTGAGATCGGGTTGGAGCAATAGATTAAATATCTTTTGGTCCCGCATAGACCGTGCCGTCCCTAACATATGCCCAGCTTGTGGTCAGGGTCCTCATGATACCCCCCACATTTTCAACTGTACCGCCAACCCTACTTCACTTAGTCCTGAGGATTTGTGGACTCATCCAGTTGAAGTAGCACAATTTCTTGGCCTTGATCTCCAAACAGATCCCCCATAAAAACAAAATTATAAAATTGTAAATGTTAGAGCTGTTACAACAACAACAACATTACCAAAGTTTTGCTGGGATAGATTCAACTTTAATCATTAAAGTTATTATCACTATATTTTACTAATTCTTGTTTATTTCTTTCTATTTCAGAAATGCCACAAACTATAAAACAACAAGGATTTTGAAATATCAAACAGTCAACAAACACTTCATCCTCCCTCTCTCCCCCAGTAAACCTACAAGAACATAAATACCTTAAAGCGTTATAACTGTAATTTAGACCAAAGTATAGAAAGACGAAGGACAATTCAAGTTTATTTGCGGATTTATTAATAACAATTTTGTCGCGTGAGTTTATAATACATTGTCGTAAATACACAAAAGTCAAAAATGTCTTAGGTAACTTCATACATAACTGAATATTGAGAAATATATACCCATGTACATATGTTACACACATACTACATAAAGAGTGCTCTAAATAAAATTTGTAGTTGGATTTTCTTAAATAAAAATCAAACCTTTTAATATAAAAACTCTACAAAGTACGCAAATATAATGACATATTATACAAAATCATTTAGCATTAAAATGTTTACTTAGTACTCGGGTTTTGCAAAATTATCGACTTTTTTCGGAAACCCTCCCATTAAAGATTTTACAGTTGCTTCTGATACCTTTTTGGAGCATGTGTTCCACCTGCGCTTAAAATCGGACATGTTCTTGCAAATCTTTCCTGTGTTCTTCAATTCCTTTTTTACCAGAGCCCAATACCTTTCCACAGGCCGAAGTTCTGGACAGTTAGGTGGATTTGCCTCTCGTGGTATAAAAATGACATTATTCTTTGAGTACCACTCAAGTGCCTTTTTTCCATAATGGCATGATGCCAAATCGGGCCAAAAAAATGTAGTCACTCTGTGCTCTCTTAAAAAGGGTAACAACCGTTTTTGTAGGCACTCCTTTATATAAATTTCTGTGTTTATTGTGCCAGATGCCACAAATACTTTACTTCTTTTGCCACAACTGCAAATAGCTTGCCACGCGAGGGAATTTTGTTTGTTTTTTTGTGCGAAACTCTTGCCGAACATTGCCCCGTTTATCAGCAACATAAAAATCTTGACCAGGAAGTTGAGAAAAGTCTGCCAGTACGTATGTTTCATCATCCATCACACAACAGGTGTATTTTTTTATAAAATCAGACTTCAATTTTTTCGCTCGTTTTTTTGCTTTTAAGTTCTTTATAGCATTGCGATCTGGAACCTTTTGGACTTTGTATGTCTTCAGTCCAGCATAAGCTTTGAGTCTATGTGCAAAATTCGTAGAACATTTCACCGTACGAGCTGCTTTTCTTAAAGAAGTATTAGGCACTCTTCGAAAGAGTCGCTCGACTTCTTTTGCCTTACCAATATCTGTAGGACCTTTTTTCCTCCCTGATCCAGGTTTTCTTTCAATGCTCAGGTTTTCCTTATACCATCTGATGGCATTAGAAACCGTTCGAGGGTCAACTTTCAAATTTTTAGCTATTTTTTTAAAAGTCCATGACGGATTTTTTTGAAAAGTTTTAATTATATTTTCACAAACTTTTTTTTCGCAGTCCATTTTGATTGAAATAACTATTGAAAATTAATAATTTCTAAAATAATAGTATCTGACATATCTATAGAAACTAACTTGATCAAAAAATAAATTATTTCTTGCACTATAGATAAATTTTGTCTAAAATAGTAAATGCATATTTTTTTTAGAACACTCTTTACAGAATACATACCTTTATTTAATGTCTTTATGAAATTATAAGATTCGCCTTCCATACAAAAACAGAGTTTTATCAGTCACTAGGACTTAAGATAATGTAAAAACAATTTTTTTTTTATTTTTTTTTGTCCCGCCTACTAATACCGCCCTTTTAGTTATTTATTCATTGTGTCGCCATTTTTAGTTCGATCATAACATTTTATATGCCGGTATTCACGGGCAACATTTCTCTCTGTAATAGCTTTTTACTACCACGTCAATTTCTAGTCATAACTTCTTTATACTCGATTCGTACCCACCCTAATCAAATCGAGTTTTTACAGAGCCGTGAACACCGGTAAACAGAATGTTATGATCGGACTAAAGATGGCGTCACAATGAACAAATACTAATTGGGACGGTATTTAAAGGCGTGGTAAAAAAAAACAAAGTTTTTTAGAATTGTTTTAACATTATCATTATTCCTAGGGGGTGACTGACACAATTTTTTTTTCGGATCACTCTATAGAGCAATAAACATATGTTCCTTCTTTAGTGGAAAAGTTTGGTATTGGTCGACATCCTATATATAATCTTCACATTTAAACATCTTATATCTAACAACATGAACGAAATTTGACAAAATCATTCTTCCTTAAGTCGAAAAGTTTTTTTAATCGAACATTTGTCAAAAATATTCCTCCTTTAAGGTAGAAACACAATTGGGACGAATGACTAATTTCGTCCAGCACGACGAATTCGGCTTTAAAAATTCGTCTATTCGTCCATATTCGTCCATTGAACACATTTATGACGAATAAACGTTGCTGACGCCATTTTTGTTTATTTTTCATTAGCACAAATTACACACACTTTCGTACATATCGCGCACTCACAACATTTGCAATATTTTTTTTTATTATATTCTTTCATTTTTTCACAAAAAGAAAATATTTAATTAATTTTATTTGAAATAATTATTTTTTGTTTACAATTTATAAGGTGACCATATTTCACAAAAACACATATAATTTCTTATACCTTACAACAGAAATAGAAATGCAGCCACTCTAAACCAGTTTAGTCGTCGTTCGTCTGCGTATGAAATAGAAATAAACCTATCGCACCATTCGATACGCACGACGAATTTCGTCGTACGCATCTATTGTGAGCACTTTCATATAAACCCATATCTTCTATTTCTAACGACGAATATTCGTTCCGAAAAATTGGTTGTTCGTCCCAATTGTGTTTCATACTTTAGTGGAAAACTTTGATATTGAAATCGGTCGAGATCGGTTCACATTTGCCCATAGCTCCCACTTAAAAAGCACTTATGTATATATATATATGTATATATACCGACATCACCCGACAATATAAATATAATAATATTTTCGAATTGTCGGTTTTTTTATTTCATTCAGTTCAACAAAATGATTGACATTATTCGTTTGTTGAAAAAAAGCTCTACTAGAAAATTTGTCAAAAATATTCCTCCTTTAGTGGAAAAGTTTGGCATTAAAAATAGCCGAGATCGGTTCACATTTGACCACAGCTTTCATATAACCTCCACACTTCATCTGCCGGCAATATATAAGCGACTTTTTACAAATGGATATATTGGGTTTGTGCTGTTGTTTGTAACGCATAGAAATCTTGGTCGGAGACCCACCTTTTAGTATACCAATCACTCCCTGAGTTGTTTTAACGATGTCCGTCCGGCTGGCAGGCTGGCCGGTTATCCATGTAAGCTTCTTATCATTGTACAGGTTGTAACTTTAAAGATAATTTGATAGAATTTGGCACAGACTTATATTTTTTGAGCATAATCGTGTTACTATTTCGGGTACCTCTCATAGGGATGCCTTAACAGAATAGAGTTTTTGGAATAGGAATTATGTTAACAGCGTCTTAATAAAATGTAACGAATTCAATTGGTACCAAAGAAGTACCAAATAAGCATATGGAACTTTTTGAAAGTAGTGGATAAAAAGGGGAAAATGAGTAATGTTATAACTTTTAAACAAATGAATGTTTGTATGTATGTTCTTTATAGAATAGTAAACTGTGAATTTGATCATATTATGCTCTTTAGCGAAGATGTTGCGGATAAGCCGGCGAAGGTTTTTAAGTTGTTAAAACTAATTTCCGTCAGGTGGCGCCACTGAAAATTACTAAAAATTAATTAAATCGTAAACATTATATTTGATCATGCTATGATCTTTAGCAAAGTTGTAGCGCATGAGCCGGCGAAGGTTTTTTAGTTGGTGTGAATAATTTCCGACAGGTGGCGCTACTGAAAATCACTCAAAGTCAATTTTATCGTAACCTGTACATTTAATCATGCTATAATCTTTAGCAAAGTTATTGCACATGAGCCGACGAAGGTTTCTTAATTGGTATAAAGAAATTTCGACAGGTGGCGCCACTGAAATTTACTCAAAGTCAATTTAATCGTAATCTGTACATTTAATCATGCTATAATCTTTAGCAAAGTTGTTGCGGATAAGCCGAAGAAGGTTTATTAATGGGAATGACCAAAGTCCAACAGGTGGCGCCACTGAAAATTACTCAAAATAAAATAAATCGTAAACTGTGCATTTGATCAGGCTATAATATTTAGCAAAGTTGTTGCGCATGAGTCGAAGGAGGTTTCTGTTGGTATGACCAATTTCCAAAATTTTTCAAAATGAGTTAATCTGTAAACTATGTGTTGATCGGAAAAAATATAAAAAATAATTCGAAATTAACTGAATATTTGCACAAAATGCTTATTATAAAGTTCCGAGCAAGGCTCTGTCAACCAGGCACTTTTGTATATATAAACCAATAACTAAAATTTGGTAACAATCGGTCCACAATTGACCCTAGCTTCCATATCCGCTAGGCCCTTAGCCGGAAATTACAAAAATCTCGAAATTTTGAAAAATAAAAAAATAGCTCATATATATGTATATCTCTAAGACACAAGGAAAACTTGTTAAGTTGTTGGTCCATATTTGACCTTAGCAGTGAAGGGTATCATATAGTCGGGCTTGACCGACTATAGCTTTTCTTACTTGTTTTTCATTTCATTAGGTTCAACTTCATTTAGTGGAAGTGTTTGGTATTAAAAATGGCCGAGATCAGTTCACATTTGACCATAGCTTCCATATAACCACCGACAATATAGAACCATTTTTTGTTTCGTTCCAACGGCAGTCGGTTCTTCGTACCGGAACGGCTCGGAAATCTTAGGTTTCCGACAAAGGACTGTCTTCTGACTTCTGCGATATTACCAATAATATCCCAGTTACAACAACAACAACAACAGCCATTTTTTTTAAACTCCCTGTATTTTTTTGTTCTATGAACTTTAACAAAAAGGGTAGCTATATAACAATACCTGGTTAGATTTTATGTAGCACAGCGTGATTTGCATAAAATTTACAAAAATCTGTTTGATAAAATAACAGAATGATAAAATAACATTTTACACCCAACGACAACAAACTTTACACTCATCAACCAGGGCGGCAGATTTATATGTTTCACTCATGTTATTATAACAAAATTAGCATAAATTTGTTATATTTGTATTAATATTAATTTATGAATTACAAAAATATTTAATGTAAATTTAGTTTGATATTTATGTTATTTGTACTTTCATTTTTTTGTGTCTAAAATAAAAATAATTTTGTTTATCTAATAACTAAATACTCAATGTTGCACTTTAATTTAATTTTATTGTATTATTAATATTTAATATGTTTAACATTAAAACCTAAAGTAATGCCAAGCTAATACTAATTATAACTAATTAGTTTGTACTATTTTTTTTGTTCTATGTTCAATTACTTACTCCCCGCTCTGCGCCCGAAACTAAAAATAATAAGAAATAATTGTTAAATCAATAAATTTAATATTTAGTGTAAGTTATTATTAAATCGAAAAAAAGTTCATAATATTTTTGAAATAATTATATATTAGGGGTCAATAGAGTTATATTGGAATGAACGTAAAATTACATTAAAAAATATATCTAATCATTATAATTGTTATTAGAGTAATGAATATTTTATAATGAACAAAAAGTTTCTAAAATATGGGATAATAGAAGGAAATTATGTTAACAAATTTATTAGTTCATTTGTTTTCTAACTTAATAACAAATTACGGATAAATTTTGATATTTTGGAATTTTGGTTTAGTTTTATAAGAAATGTAGTTCTGTTCAAGTTGTGTTCCAGTTATGCTCTAGTTCTGTTCTAGTTCTGTTCTAGTTCTGTTCTAGTTCTGTTCTAGTTCTGTTCTAGTTCTGTTCTAGTTCTGTTCTAGTTCTGTTCTAGTTCTGTTCTAGTTCTGTTCTAGTTCTGTTCTAGTTCTGTTCTAGTTCTGTTCTAGTTCTGTTCTAGTTCTGTTCTAGTTCTGTTCTAGTTCTGTTCTAGTTCTGTTCTAGTTCTGTTCTAGTTCTGTTCTAGTTCTGTTCTAGTTCTGTTCTAGTTCTGTTCTAGTTCTGTTCTAGTTCTGTTCTAGTTCTGTTCTAGTTCTGTTCTAGTTCTGTTCTAGTTCTGTTCTAGTTCTGTTCTAGTTCTGTTCTAGTTCTGTTCTAGTTCTGTTCTAGTTCTGTTCTAGTTCTGTTCTAGTTCTGTTCTAGTTCTGTTCTAGTTCTGTTCTAGTTCTGTTCTAGTTCTGTTCTAGTTCTGTTCTAGTTCTGTTCTAGTTCTGTTCTAGTTCTGTTCTAGTTCTGTTCTAGTTCTGTTCTAGTTCTGTTCTAGTTCTGTTCTAGTTCTGTTCTAGTTCTGTTCTAGTTCTGTTCTAGTTCTGTTCTAGTTCTGTTCTAGTTCTGTTCTAGTTCTGTTCTAGTTCTGTTCTAGTTCTGTTCTAGTTCTGTTCTAGTTCTGTTCTAGTTCTGTTCTAGTTCTGTTCTAGTTCTGTTCTAGTTCTGTTCTAGTTCTGTTCTAGTTCTGTTCTAGTTCTGTTCTAGTTCTGTTCTAGTTCTGTTCTAGTTCTGTTCTAGTTCTGTTCTAGTTCTGTTCTAGTTCTGTTCTAGTTCTGTTCTAGTTCTGTTCTAGTTCTGTTCTAGTTCTGTTCTAGTTCTGTTCTAGTTCTGTTCTAGTTCTGTTCTAGTTCTGTTCTAGTTCTGTTCTAGTTCTGTTCTAGTTCTGTTCTAGTTCTGTTCTAGTTCTGTTCTAGTTCTGTTCTAGTTCTGTTCTAGTTCTGTTCTAGTTCTGTTCTAGTTCTGTTCTAGTTCTGTTCTAGTTCTGTTCTAGTTCTGTTCTAGTTCTGTTCTAGTTCTGTTCTAGTTCTGTTCTAGTTCTGTTCTAGTTCTGTTCTAGTTCTGTTCTAGTTCTGTTCTAGTTCTGTTCTAGTTCTGTTCTAGTTCTGTTCTAGTTCTGTTCTAGTTCTGTTCTAGTTCTGTTCTAGTTCTGTTCTAGTTCTGTTCTAGTTCTGTTCTAGTTCTGTTCTAGTTCTGTTCTAGTTCTGTTCTAGTTCTGTTCTAGTTCTGTTCTAGTTCTGTTCTAGTTCTGTTCTAGTTCTGTTCTAGTTCTGTTCTAGTTCTGTTCTAGTTCTGTTCTAGTTCTGTTCTAGTTCTGTTCTAGTTCTGTTCTAGTTCTGTTCTAGTTCTGTTCTAGTTCTGTTCTAGTTCTGTTCTAGTTCTGTTCTAGTTCTGTTCTAGTTCTGTTCTAGTTCTGTTCTAGTTCTGTTCTAGTTCTGTTCTAGTTCTGTTCTAGTTCTGTTCTAGTTCTGTTCTAGTTCTGTTCTAGTTCTGTTCTAGTTCTGTTCTAGTTCTGTTCTAGTTCTGTTCTAGTTCTGTTCTAGTTCTGTTCTAGTTCTGTTCTAGTTCTGTTCTAGTTCTGTTCTAGTTCTGTTCTAGTTCTGTTCTAGTTCTGTTCTAGTTCTGTTCTAGTTCTGTTCTAGTTCTGTTCTAGTTCTGTTCTAGTTCTGTTCTAGTTCTGTTCTAGTTCTGTTCTAGTTCTGTTCTAGTTCTGTTCTAGTTCTGTTCTAGTTCTGTTCTAGTTCTGTTCTAGTTCTGTTCTAGTTCTGTTCTAGTTCTGTTCTAGTTCTGTTCTAGTTCTGTTCTAGTTCTGTTCTAGTTCTGTTCTAGTTCTGTTCTAGTTCTGTTCTAGTTCTGTTCTAGTTCTGTTCTAGTTCTGTTCTAGTTCTGTTCTAGTTCTGTTCTAGTTCTGTTCTAGTTCTGTTCTAGTTCTGTTCTAGTTCTGTTCTAGTTCTGTTCTAGTTCTGTTCTAGTTCTGTTCTAGTTCTGTTCTAGTTCTGTTCTAGTTCTGTTCTAGTTCTGTTCTAGTTCTGTTCTAGTTCTGTTCTAGTTCTGTTCTAGTTCTGTTCTAGTTCTGTTCTAGTTCTGTTCTAGTTCTGTTCTAGTTCTGTTCTAGTTCTGTTCTAGTTCTGTTCTAGTTCTGTTCTAGTTCTGTTCTAGTTCTGTTCTAGTTCTGTTCTAGTTCTGTTCTAGTTCTGTTCTAGTTCTGTTCTAGTTCTGTTCTAGTTCTGTTCTAGTTCTGTTCTAGTTCTGTTCTAGTTCTGTTCTAGTTCTGTTCTAGTTCTGTTCTAGTTCTGTTCTAGTTCTGTTCTAGTTCTGTTCTAGTTCTGTTCTAGTTCTGTTCTAGTTCTGTTCTAGTTCTGTTCTAGTTCTGTTCTAGTTCTGTTCTAGTTCTGTTCTAGTTCTGTTCTAGTTCTGTTCTAGTTCTGTTCTAGTTCTGTTCTAGTTCTGTTCTAGTTCTGTTCTAGTTCTGTTCTAGTTCTGTTCTAGTTCTGTTCTAGTTCTGTTCTAGTTCTGTTCTAGTTCTGTTCTAGTTCTGTTCTAGTTCTGTTCTAGTTCTGTTCTAGTTCTGTTCTAGTTCTGTTCTAGTTCTGTTCTAGTTCTGTTCTAGTTCTGTTCTAGTTCTGTTCTAGTTCTGTTCTAGTTCTGTTCTAGTTCTGTTCTAGTTCTGTTCTAGTTCTGTTCTAGTTCTGTTCTAGTTCTGTTCTAGTTCTGTTCTAGTTCCGTTCTAGTTCTGTTCTAGTTCTGTTCTAGTTCTGTTCTAGTTCTGTTCTAGTTCTGCTCTAGTTCTATTTCTGATTTAGTTTGGTCTATTTGTCTTAAAGTTGTGTTTTAGAATTAAGGGCTTTTAAAATTCAATTAGTAGTTGATTGCTTTCGAACAAGTGCGAATCACTCAAATCTTATTCGGTAAAAATTTTGGGCTTTATTAGCCATTTTTGTCTTTTAAATGAATTATCTTAAAAAGTACAAAATATCGTTTAAAAAAATTACGTTTTAAGATCGTGAAAGCTTCAAACTTGTTTCGTGCTATACAAATGTTTTCAAGTGTTCACCAGATTTTTTTAATTTTATTATTTTTTCGCCAAAGTTTTTAAATATTGTCTCATTTTATTAATTGTTATTTTTGTTTTTTGAATAAACACTAATCTTATGACAAAACAAAAATTCTTAATTTATTCTTAGTTTATTTACACAACTGTCGGAAACAATAATAAAATTTTAGTTTCGAATCGACTGTGCTAAAAAAAAAACAACAACAATGTGTTTTTGAATGTTCAAAATTTTATGTATTGTTTATATTGGCTAAAATAATTGGTTAACCCATATAAATTTTTGCCTGATGTGTAAATATTATACATCCATTTTTTTATATACTCAAAAATTTACATACAATTTTTAATTAAAACGTAGCACCTCAACATCAACTAACATCAGCCTTAAAGTACACAATAGAAAAAAGTACTTATCCGTTTGTTTGGGGTACACAAATATTGTAGTAGGTATGTACAAATTTTTTTGAAATTGTTGAACTTTTATGACGCCTGCTTCTTTGGTACCCTATATTATTTTTGGTGGAAAGCGGGTATATTGGTTTATTACTTATGTTTGTAATGCAAAGAAATGTTGTATACTTTTAACATACTGATCATTTCAGATTTCTTCTATATATGAGACTAAGTACGGCCAATGATCCTTCTTGTATAGAATATATTTTTAATGATCTCATCCATAAACGACATCGATATATGTATATATGAAACAATAATAGTCTATGATCTCTTCTATAAATGAAACTATTTCCAATGATTTTATCCATAAATAAATCTATAGAATATGGTCAGTTATCTTACATCAATGATCTTTCCTATACGAGATCGTAGATGATAGTACAATCAATGAATTCTTATCGGAAGAGGTTATGATCAATAGATTGGACTATGATCAATGATCTATTCTATGAATTAGACTATTTTCAATGATTTTTTCCATAAAAGATACTATGATCAATGCTCTTTTTTCCAATGAATTTAACGAGTATATAATAAATAGTCTTTAATATAAATAAGTCTATGACCCGTGATCAGTAGATCAGACCATAACAGAGCCAGAACAGAAACATATGAAAAATTTAAAAAAAAAAAATTGTATATGAAAAATTTTCTGTAGAAATTTTTTATATGAAAAATTTTCTATAGAAATTTTTTATATGAAAAATTTTCTATAGAAGTTTTTTATATGAAAAATTTTCTTTAGAAATTTTTTATATGAAAAATTTTCTTTGGAAATTTTTTATATGAAAAATTTTTTGTAGAAATTTTGTATATGAACAATTTTTTATAAAAATTTATGAACATTTTTGTATATAAAAATTTTCTACAGAAGTTTTTTATATACAAATTTTCTACAAAAGTTTTTTATATAAAAATTTTCTATAGAAGTTTTTTATATAAAAATTTACTATAGAAATTTTTTATGTGAAAAATTTTCTATAGAAATTTTTTATGAAAAATTTTCTATAAAAATTTTTTATGTGAAAAATTTTCTATAGAAATTTTTTATGTGAAAAATTTTCTATAGAAATTTTTTATGTGAAAAATTTTCTATAAAAATTTTTTATGTGAAAAATTTTCTATTGAAATTTTTTATATGAAAAATTTTCTATAGAAATTTTTTATATGAAAAATTTTCTGTAGAAATTTTTTATATGAAAAATTTTCTAAAGAAATTTTTTATATAAAAAAGTTTTTTTAGAAATTTTTTATATAAAAAATTTTCTATAGAAATTTTTTATATGAACATTTTCTAAAGAAATTTTTTATACAAAAAATTTTCTAAAGAAATTTTTTATACAAAAAATTTTCTAAAGAAATTTTTTATACAAAAAATTTTCTAAAGAAATTTTTTATACAAAAAATTTTCTTTAGAAATTTTTTATATGAAAAATTTTCTATAGAAATTTTTTATATGAAAAATTTTCTGTAGAAATTTTTTATATGAAAAATTTTCTATAGAAATTTTTTATATGAAAAATTTTCTATAGAAATTTTTTATATGAAAAATTTTCTATAGAAATTTTTTATATGAAAAATTTTCGATAGAAATTTTTTATATGAAAAATTTTCTATAGAAATTTTTTATATGAAAAATTTTCTATAGAATTTTTATATAAAAATTTTTCTATAGAAATTTTTTATATGAAAATTTTCTAAAGAAATTTTTTATACAAAAAATTTTCTAAAGAAATTTTTTATACAAAAAATTTTCTTTAGAAATTTTTTATATGAACAATTTTCTATAGAAATTTTTTATATGAAAAATTTTCTATAGAAATTTTTTATATGAGAAATTTTCTATAGAAATTTTTTTATATGAAAAATTTTCTATAGAAATTTTTTATATGAAAAATTTTCTATAGAAATTTTTTATATGAAAAATTTTCTATAGAAATTTTTTTATATGAAAAATTTTCTATAGAAATTTTTTATATGAAAAATTTTCTATAGAAATTTTTTATATGAAAAATTTTCTATAGAAATTTTTTATATGAAAAATTTTCTATAGAAATTTTTTATATGAAAAATTTTCTATAGAAATTTTTTATATGAAAAATTTTCTATAGAAATTTTTTATATGAAAAATTTTCTATAGAAATTTTTTATATGAAAAATTTTCTATAGAAATTTTTTATATAAATAATATGAAATAATAATAATTTATATGAAAAATTTTCTATAGAAATTTTTTATATGAAAAATTTTCTATAGAAATTTTTTATATGAAAAATTTTCTATAGAAATTTTTTATATGAAATATTTTCTAAAGAAATTTTTTATATGAAAAATTTTCTATAGACATTTTTTATATGAAAAATTTTCTATAGAAATTTTTTATATGAAAAATTTTCTATAGAAATTTTTTATATGAAAAATTTTCTATAGAAATTTTTTATATAAAAAATTTTCTATAGAAATTTTTTATATGAAAAATTTTCTATAGAAATTTTTTATATGAAAAATTTTCTATAGAAATTTTTTATATGAAAAATTTTCTATAGAAATTTTTTATATGAAAAATTTTCTATAGAAATTTTTTATATGAAAAATTTTCTATAGAAATTTTTTATATGAAAAATTTTCTATAGAAATTTTTTATATGAAAAATTTTCTATATAAATTTTTTATATGAAAAATTTTCTATAGAAATTATTTATATGAAAAATTTTCTATAGAAATTTTTTATATGAAAAATTTTCTATAGAAATTTTTTATATGAAAAATTTTCTATAGAAATTTTTTATATGAAAAATTTTCTATATAAATTTTTTCATATAAATAATATGAAATAATAATAATTTATATGAAAAATTTTCTATAGAAATTTTTTATATGAAAAATTTTCTATAGAAATTTTTTATATGAAAAATTTTCTATAGAAATTTTTTATATGAAAAATTTTCTATAGAAATTTTTTATATGAAAAATTTTCTAAAGAAATTTTTTATATGAAAAATTTTCTATAGACATTTTTTATATGAAAAATTTTCTATAGAAATATTTTATATGAAAAATTTTCTATAGAAATTTTTTATATGAAAAATTTTCTATAGAAATTTTTTATATGAAAAATTTTCTATAGAAATTTTTTATATGAAAAATTTTCTATAGAAATTTTTTATATGAAAAATTTTCTATAGAAATTTTTTATATGAAAAATTTTCTATAGAAATTTTTTATATGAAAAATTTTCTATAGAAATTTTTTGTATGAAAAATTTTCTATAGAAATTTTTTATATGAAAAATTTTCTATAGAAATTTTTTATATGAAAAATTTTCTATAGAAATTTTTTATATGAAAAATTTTCTATAGAAATTTTTTATATGAAAAATTTTCTATAGAAATTTTTTATATGAAAAATTTTCTATAGAAATTTTTTATATGAAAAATTTTCTATAGAAATTTTTTATATGAAAAATTTTCTATAGAAATTTTTTATATGAAAAATTTTCTATAGAAATTTTTTATTTGAAAAGTTTTCTATAGAAATTTTTTATATGAAAAATTTTCTATAGAAATTTTTTTATATGAAAAATTTTCTATAGAAATTTTTTATATGAAAAATTTTTTTATATGAAAAATTTTCTATAGAAATTTTTTTATATGAAAAATTTTCTATAGAAATTTTTTTATATGAAAAATTTTCTATAGAAATTTTTTATATGAAAAATTTTCTATAGAAATTTTTTATTTGAAAAATTTTCTATAGAAATTTATTATATGAAAAATTTTCTTTAGAAATTTTTTATATGAAAAATTTTCTATAGAAATTTTTTATATGAAAAATTTTCTATAGAAATTTTTTAAATGAAAAATTTTCTATAGAAATTTTTTATATGAAAAATTTTCTATAGAAATTTTTTATATGAAAAATTTTCTATAGAAATTTTTTTATATGAAAAATTTTCTATAGATATATGAAAAATTTTCTATAGAAATTTTTTTCTATAGAAATTTTTTATATGAAAAATTTTCTATAGAAATTTTTTATATGAAAAATTTTCTATAGAAATTTTTTATACGAAAAATTTTTGTATAGAAATTTTTTATATGAAAAATTTTTTATATGAAAAATATTCTATAGAAATTTTTTATATGAAAAATTTTCTATAGAAATTTTTTGTATGAAAAATTTTCTATAGAAATTTTTTATATGAAAAATTTTCTATTGAAATTTTTTATATGAAAAATTTTGTATAGAAATTTTTTATATGAAAAATTTTCTATAGAAATTTTTTATATGAAAAATTTTCTATAGAAATTTTTTATATGAAAAATTTTCTATAGAAATTTTTTATATGAAAAATTTTCTATAGAAATTTTTTATATGAAAAATTTTCTATAGAAATTTTTTATATGAAAAATTTTCTAAAGAAATTTTTTATAGAAATTTTTTTTGTAAAAAATTTTCTTTAGAAATTTTTGATATGAAAAATTTTCTTTAGAAATATTTGTATGAAAAATTTTCTTTGGAAATTTTTTATATGAAAAATTTTCTTTGGAAATTTTTTATATGAAAAGTTTTCTATAGAAATTTTTTGTATGGAAAATTTTCTATAGAAATTTTTTATATGGAAAATTTTCTATAGAAATTTTTTATATGAAAAATTTTCTATAGAAATTTTTTATATGAAAAATTTTCTATAGAAATTTTTTATGTGAAAAATTTTCTATAGAAATTATTTATATAAAAAATTTTCTATAGAAATAAATTGATCTGTTACATTAATAAATAAATGTAACAGGTTTGGGATCAAATGCAAATACACTTCTTTTTGAATAATATTTACATCCCGACTAATTTGTTATTTTTAGAAATTTTTTATATGAAAAATTTTCTATAGAAATTTTTTATATAAAAAATTTCCTATAGAAATTTATTTAATGAAAAATTTTCTATAAAAACTTTTAATATGAAAATTTTTTTTATAAAATAGAAACTTTTTACAGATAAATTTCTATATTTACAATTCGATGTGACAAGATAAATTACAATCAGTCCACTTAAGACCCTTGTCCGCTTATCAGGCCCCAGATCTGATATGACTTAAATATGAATATCTAATATAACTGGAAAGTTTTGGAAATTTATTAAAGCACAAATAAATTTTGTTGGCATTTGGTCCATATTTGAAGAAAAATATTACCGAAATAAATAGAAATCCCTATATGTTTGGTGGAATCGGTTCATATTTATTCATAGCTCTAATACAAAAGTCTATATAATATTTCACAAATCTCAAAAGCGTTTTTAAATCGTAAGAAAATTTAATTTCGTATTATAAACATTCGAATTGTGAAGGTTTATTACAAACGGTCCACTTTAGGTCTTAGCTTCCATGTAAGACCCTAGATCCACTATGACTTTAATATACAAATTTCTTGATAAACAAAGCATTATAAAGAAACTTCTTAACTTGCTAACGGATGCATATTGAACCCTTGTGGTGTAGGGTATCAAATGACCGAGCTTGACTGACTTTAATATTTTCATACTTGTTTTTTTTTGCCAAATTGGAACTCTATGTAAATGTGTATCAAAGAAATCAAAGTGGTTGGTCTTTAATTAAAACTCACGTTCTCCCCCTCCTCTTCCCCCTCCCCATTAACTTCTCCTGCCCCCGCTGCTGCGGCTGCCAACGTTTCCAAACAAATTCTGTAAATAATTTCTTTTGGATATTTTTGTTTACCTTCTTTTGTTTTTATTAATTTTTATGGTCGAACAAACAGATATGGAAACAATAATATTTAGATATTGAGGGGCCCAGAAAGAAATATTAACTCCAAAGTCATAAATTCTCCAAGAGAGCGAGATACATATTTATTTAGTATCTTTTATCCGTATAAACATGAATCTTGTATCTAAAACAAAGTCTGGGTGGGGGTAGGTAGTATGACTGGACAAAACGGGGCGGAAGGACGCTTTATGGAGGTAAATAATCATTTTTTGGTTTATGAAAATGTTGTAAATGTTTTAGGCTAATTCAAGACATTTATTGTTAAATTTTAGCACCCGCCTTCTAAATTGTTTTGCTATTAACCCCAAATTCAAAATGTTCGAAAATTATTGAAATTATTTCTAATATTTTAATAATAATTTAATGCTAAAGCCATTATATTTTGTTGTCTTTTAAGATATCAAGATTTTCTGTCTGTTTAAATAAAATTTAATCTATCTTAAGTGAATTTACCCCTAAGAGCCCAAAAAGTCTTGTCCGAAATGGCTTTAATAAACATTTTTACGTGTTAGCCTTGCGATTAAAGACAATTGCCGCTATTTAATCAATATTTTTATAATTCACTCAAATATGATTCATTATTTGTAACTCAGACCACTTTTTGGCCTTTTTTGGCCATAAAGAACATAAAAATTTAATAATTTTTTTTGTTGCTCAAAGAAAAAATTATGTACTCTAATTTTTTTTATAGAGCCACAAAATTTAATAATATTAAAAATATTTGGTTATAAAAATAATATTAAAAATAGCCATAAACCATTATGATTTATTAAGTGTAAAGTTAATAACATTGTAATTTTAAAACACCACAAAAACCACTAAATGCCGCCGCTGACTTGTTACATTATCATAACGCCGACATACAATTGCATGTACAGACTTTAATTTAAATTTAATGTTAAATTTAATAAAAAAAGAAATAATTTTAAAATTTTAAATTGACATACATACGTGACTAGGAGCTACATGAAAACTGGTATGTTAAATTGGTTAATAAAGAACCAGAACAGAATCAGAACATAACCAGAACAGAGCCAGAACATAACGAGAACAGGACCAGAACAGAACCAGAACCAAAACAGAACCAGAACCAAAACAGAACCAGAACCAAAACAGAACCAGAACAGAACCAAAAAAGAACTAGAACAGAACCAGAACAGAACCAGAACAGAACCAGAACCAGAACAGAACCAGAACAGAACCAGAACAGAACCAGAACAGAACCAGAACAGAACCAGAACAGAACCAGAACAGAACCAGAACAGAACCAGAACAGAACCAGAACAGAACCAGAACAGAACCAGAACCAGAACAGAACCAGAACAGAACCAGAACAGAACCAAAACAGAACCAGAACCAGAACAGAACCAGAACAGAACCAGAACAGAACCAGAACAGAACCAGAACAGAACCAGAACAGAACCAGAACAGAACCAGAACAGAACCAGAACAGAACCAGAACAGAACCAGAACAGAACCAGAACAGAACCAGAACAGAACCAGAACAGAACCAGAACAGAACCAGAACAGAACCAGAACAGAACCAGAACAGAACCAGAACAGAACCAGAACAGAACCAGAACAGAACCAGAACAGAACCAGAACAGAACCAGAACAGAACCAGAACAGAACCAGAACAGAACCAGAACAGAACCAGAACAGAACCAGAACAGAACCAGAACAGAACCAGAACAGAACCAGAACAGAACCAGAACAGAACCAGAACAGAACCAGAACAGAACCAGAACAGAACCAGAACAGAACCAGAACAGAACCAGAACAGAACCAGAACAGAACCAGAACAGAACCAGAACAGAACCAGAACAGAACCAGAACAGAACCAGAACAGAACCAGAACAGAACCAGAACAGAACCAGAACAGAACCAGAACAGAACCAGAACAGAACCAGAACAGAACCAGAACAGAACCAGAACAGAACCAGAACAGAACCAGAACAGAACCAGAACAGAACCAGAACAGAACCAGAACAGAACCAGAACAGAACCAGAACAGAACCAGAACAGAACCAGAACAGAACCAGAACAGAACCAGAACAGAACCAGAACAGAACCAGAACAGAACCAGAACAGAACCAGAACAGAACCAGAACAGAACCAGAACAGAACCAGAACAGAACCAGAACAGAACCAGAACAGAACCAGAACAGAACCAGAACAGAACCAGAACAGAACCAGAACAGAACCAGAACAGAACCAGAACAGAACCAGAACAGAACCAGAACAGAACCAGAACAGAACCAGAACAGAACCAGAACAGAACCAGAACAGAACCGAACAGAACCAGAACAGAACCAGAACAGAACCAGAACAGAACCAGAACAGAACCAGAACAGAACCAGAACAGAACCAGAACAGAACCAGAACAGAACCAGAACAGAACCAGAACAGAACCAGAACAGAACCAGAACAGAACCAGAACAGAACCAGAACATAACCAGAACAGAACCAGAACAGAACCAGAACAGAACCAGAACAGAACCAGAACAGAACCAGAACAGAACCAGAACAGAACCAGAACAGAACCAGAACAGAACCAGAACAGAACCAGAACAGAACCAGAACAGAACCAGAACAGAACCAGAACAGAACCAGAACAGAACCAGAACAGAACCAGAACAGAACCAGAACAGAACCAGAACAGAACCAGAACAGAACCAGAACAGAACCAGAAATATTTTTTCTATAGAAATTTTTTCAAATGAAAAATTTTGTATAGAAATTTTTTCAAATGAAAAATTTTTTTTAAATGAAAAATTTTCCATAGAAATCTTTTATATGAAATATTTTCTATAAAAATTTTTTGTATGAAAAATTTTCTATAAAAATTTTTTGTATGAAAAATTTTCTATAGAAACTTTTTATATGAAAAATTTTCTATAGAAACTTTTTATATGAAAAATTTTCTATAGAAACTTTTTATATGAAAAATTTTCTATAGAAACTTTTTATATGAAAAATTTTCTATAGAAACTTTTTATATGAAAGATTTTCTATAGAAACTTTTTATATGAAACATTTTCTATAGAAACTTTTTATATGAAAAATTTTCTATAGAAACTTTTTATATGAAAAATTTTCTATAGAAACTTTTTATATGAAAAATTTTCTATAGAAACTTTTTATACGAAAAATTTTCTATAGAAACTTTTCATATGAACAATTTTCTATAGAAACTTTTTATATGAAAAATTTTCTATAGAAATTTTTTATATGTAAATTTTTATGCATAAATTTTTTATATAAAAAATTTTCTATAAAAATTTTTTTCTATAGAAATTTTTTACATGAGAAATATTCTATAGAAAGTTCTTTTCTTTTCTCAAATGGATAATTTTCTACAGAATTTTAAATTTTCTATAGAAATTTTTTCAAATGAAAAATTTTATTGTAGAAATTTTCTCAAATGAATAATTTTCTATAGAAATTGTTTCGAATGAAAAATTTTTTATAGAAATTTTTAATATGAAAAACTTTTTATAGAAATTTTTAATATGAAAAATTTTTTTTTATGAAAAATTTTCTGTAGAAATTTTTTTTTATGAAAAATTTTCTATAGAAATTTTTTTTATGAAAAATTTTCTATAGAAATTTTTTATATGAAAAATTTGCTATAAACATTTTTTATATGAAAAATTTTCTATAAAAATTTTTGATATGAAACTTTTTCTATAGAAATTTTTTCAAATTAATAATTTTCTATAAAAATTTTTTATATGAAAAATCTTCTATAGAAATTTTTTATATAAAAAATTTTCTATAGAAATTTTTTATATGAAAAATTTTCTATAGAAATTTTTTATATTAAAAATTTGATAGACATTTTTTATATAAAAATTTTTCTATAGAATTTTTTTATATGAAAAATTTTCTGTAGACATATTTTTTATATGAAATTTTTCCAATACAAATTTTTTCAAATGAAAAGTTTTCTATAGAAATTTTTTCAAATGAAATATTTTCTATAGAACTTTTTTTAAATGAAAAATTTTCTATAGAAATTTCTTCAAATCAAATAATTTCTTAATAAACTTTTTCATATAAATTTTTATAGAAATTTTTTCAAATGAAAAATTTTCTATAGAAATTTTTGTAAATGAAAAATTTCTGATAGAAATTTTTTCAAATTTTCTACAGAAATTTTTTCAAATGAAAAAATTTTCTATAGAAATTTTTTCAAATGAAAAATTTTCTATAGAAATTTTTTCAAATGAAAAAATTTTCTATAGAAATTTGTTCAAATGAAAAAATTTTCTATAGAAATTTTTTCAAATGAAAAAATTTTCTATAGAAATTTTTTCAAATGAAAAATTTTCTATAGAAATTTTTTTAAATTAAAAATTTTCTATAAAAATTTTTTATATGAAAAATTTTCTATAGAAATTTTTTATATAAAAAATTTTCTATAGAAATTTTTTCAAATGAAAAATTTTCTATAGAAATTTTTGTATATGAAAAATTTCTTATAGAAATTTTTTCAAATTTTCTACAGAAAATTTTTCATTTGAAAAAATTTTCTATGGAAATTTTTTCAAATGAAAGATTTTCTATAGAAATTTTTTCAAATGAAAAATTTTCTATAGAAATTTTTTCAAATTAAAAATTTCCTATAGAAATTTTTGCGAATGAAAAATTTTATATAGAAATTTTTTCAAATGAAAAATTTTCTATAGAAATTTTTTAAAATTAAAAATTGTCTATAGAAGTTTTTTGTGATTAAGATGTGCTCTAGGGTATTTTAAATTCGTTATTTATCCCAACTTCAGAAACTCCTTGGCCACATGCTTTTGTATTCACATGATTTATACGCATATATCGTAATTATATAGATTATACTGAAATACGAAGTCTGCAGTCAGTTTTGGCTTTAATATGAGGTTTTAGACAATGCAAAAGATTAATCTGTTAATCGTTGTGATTAACTCTTAAATATTGTTAATACTCGTATCAAATTGTGTTAAACTGCTAAATTGAGGGGATTTTAAATGATTAAAACATTTAAATTCAATTTAATTTTAATGTCCCAAAGAAAAAAATACATAATTTTATTAAATTGTTAAAGTTAATGTAATTTGAAATTGTGGTAATTTTGTTAATAGAGATAAAATGGAGGATTTAAGGATTACATAAGGGAAATAATGGCATTTACATATAATATACAATTGGATTTATGAAAAAATCGATGTACAGGTTTTATAAAAAATTTTGAAATTTTACACTAAGAGTAAATGTAATTGTCGGTAATTAGGTAAAATTCAAATGCTTAACTGTCTCTGATTTGTTGGCATAACACTTATCTTTAATAGCTCCAAACAGAAAATAGTCCAAAGTCTCAAATCGCAGAATCTTGGCGGTCAATTGAATTATTAAACGGATGGCTGCGCCATCCTCATTTCAAACATTCATCAAAATGGATGCATTGGTTTCTGTAAGTCCACGTGAGTGGTCATGTCATACCCAAATATAAAGCTTTTTTACAAGTCTTGATTTAACGATTTACTGTTGCTTTTAATATATTAAACCCTTCTTCAATCTCAACCTCACTTATATGACAATCCGCCTTGACTATTGCTTTAAACACAATCACGGCTACAGGCTACGGGCTACAACCTGTAAAAATTAGGTTACTTGGAATACATTTTTTAGCATCGGCACAGGCACACGACTACCGACCACCGTTGTAGCTGTAGCCGAGATTAAACTAATTTCTATTTTTATTGGCGACAGTAACAGATTTAGTGCTTTCAACATCATAGAATATTGAAAGAAATAAGCGATTTAAACCACTTAACTGAAAAAAACTTTATAGAAACAATTTACATACTTATCAAATATTTACATATATAATGTATGTATATAATAATATCTGATAAATATAAAATATATAAATTTATATTTATTAAACTCTACCTTAATATAAGTAAATTTTTAAAATGTTAATTTTTAAACTGTCATATCTCACACACTTCATGTGCTAGAGCTACATAAATTAGGTTATATAAAAGCCCGTATAAACAGCATACTTGTATCTATATTGTTTAGAGATATGCGCATTTTTTATTAAAAAAAAAGTCGGTTGTAAAAATAAGTTTTTAGTATATAAATCATTTGAAAGGTATTTTCAGTAGCTTTTGTTTGATATCAAAAAAGTTAATATCGGATATAAAATTCTAAAGTTATATCGTATAATTCTTGAAATTTAAAAAGTCCATAACTCTTAAGCTATAAGAGATCATTCTATAAGAATTTTTTGGTTTAGACATACTATCAGCTGCAGGGAAACCTTTGATATCGGTGGTTAATTACTGAAATGAATTCATGTCATTGCAATCAATATATAAATTTTTATTTTTTCCATCTTATAAACGCGATATAGGCACCACTCATAAACAGCTGTTTCTAAATCTCAAATGTAGCTGCTGCACGATGGGCCGAAATGAATATTTAACAGGAATAAATTCATAACTTTATAAATACCTAGCCAATATTTTTCAAATTTTCGCCGTGTTTTATTGCATCTCCGTCGCTTAATGCTGGATATGAACTTTTCTGATATTTAAAGTGGGAGTAGCCCCGCCCATATAAAAAAATATATTTTATCGATTTCTCTAAAATTTTCAACGTGTTTTATTGCATCTCCGGGGCTTAATGCTGTATATGAACTTTTCTGATATCTAAAGTGGGAGTGGCCCCGTCCATATGAAAAAAAATATTTCATGGCATATCTGACCCACTATTTTAACTAGGATAATCAAATTTACTATGGGCATCTTAATATTTAAGGTGTATAAGCACGCGAAAAATAGAGGCTATAGAAATAGTAGGCGTGGCACCTTCCATACAAAAAAAAATTATCTATATATTTCCGAATTAGAATTACCAAAGTTTATTAATATTGTTTTACTACAAATAATTATATGATATATATTTATAAAATTGTTGCGGAAGTAGGAATGGTAATACAAAGACGAGGATAGATAAAGAACTGATATTGTTCACTTGCACTTCAATCGAGTTGTGGCGCTTTTAGAACACAAAGTTTAATTTTTTCATTTTTTGGCATTTTTTGGAAACTGGTTATATATATTCTGGCTTTTTGAGTCTCTAGTATTATAAAAATCTAATTCCAGTGATTCAACATATTCAATTCCAGTGATTCAACATATTCCAGTGATTCAACATATTTTCGTTAAAAAACTTTTACACGAATTTTTTCTTATACAAAAACCATTTACTAACCAAATTTGTCAACAGGAATGATCTATATTTTGTGCGGAAAAAAACGATGTATGGCAATGTAAAATTAACTTTCAATAAGTTGTTGAAATCCCCGAAAAATTGTAAGACTATGTGTTGACTAAAAAAACGAAACGAAAAATTTGTTACCTTTGGCGTTGCCGGACTTCTAAGATAATAACCAAAGTTATTAATTTTGTATGACATAATATAGCACAAGTACCGATGATTATAACTAAGTGGTTAATATCAAACGATTTAAGAAACTTAATTTATTCGCCTTAACTTCTTCTATCTGGCCCATCGTGTGCCGTCTTTAAAATAATTAAGTCACTGACTACGAGGCGACGATTGCAGCCAACTACATTTGTAGTCGGTGTCTGTATAGCCTGCTGTCGTGATTGTGTTTAAAGCATCATTATGATAGCTCAGGGCTGCCAACATACGCGAACTCACAAACTAAAATTAATTTTGAAAAACGAAACCCTAATTTGGATTTATCGCCTCAAATAACGTCAAGACTTGTTCTCATCTGCTCTGATCCAATAGTTAACTATAATTTGTAAACTTGTGATATATTTTCCAGTACTTTTTTTTTAACAATTGAAAATTAATGAGTTTTAAAATAATATCTGGATATGGATATGTCAGCATTATCAAAAACCTCTAAGATACGTTAATGAAATTTGCCATAAAACCTTTTATTATAAATAATTCAAAATAAAATGACAATTTTCAAGAATTTTTACATTTATAACGGCCACTATAAACTGATCAACCTAAAACAAATATCAAAATTTTAATCTCTGACAGCCGTTTGACAAACAACAAATAACACTTTCGATTTCAGAAACTTTCCTACATACAAAATATATTTCAAATCCCCCACTTTTCAAAGAAAATTTTAAAATATTTAAACAATAGTAACAAAATGATGTGTGATGTTTAATCCGAAGATATGAGTATTATAAAATCAAAATATAAATTCAATACTTTAATCTTGCTTTTTACCGCAAAAGTCTTATATCTAAGTATATAGATAATGTGGTCGGTCACTCGGTCAATCGATTGACCAAGAAGTTATTTTAGACACTTGTTGGGTTGGACGGACGGTTCGTTCATTGATTGTGGCACATTAAGAAAATTTTGAATATTGTACAAATTTTTTTATCATCAAATTCAAAATGAAAAAAAAAATGGATATTATTTTGTCAGTCTTTGTGGTTTTCAAATCATTTTGTGGGCGTTAGATTTATTTAATTATAATATTTTCTTATTCGAAATTTCTTCTTTTTTTCTGATTAATATTTATACTTTTTATCAATTTGTTTAAATTAAATTCCCAACTTAATTTCGTTTCATTTCATTTTGGGTTACAGGTTTCTTTTTTGTTCGTTTACGGTAATATAATTTCTAACCGACTCTTTAATTTCATCTTATATTTTACTTTTGGATTCTATTTTTAAGCTGATTTTTTGTTGGGTGGAAAACGTGCCTGGGTCTCGTATTGAACGATTAAATATAATGATGGTTCATTTATGATGTGTGAAATGATTTCTTGTCTTTATAAACGAAAC